>CM068297.1:60043555-60065540 GCA_034768395.1 Linum lewisii
CGATTGTGCTCTTAGGGAAATAGGGTTTTCTTTATGATTTCGAATTCTTGATGGGCAGTATTTTGTTTATCAATTCTATGTTGGATATTAGGTGACTGGAGACCCAGGGAAAATGGTTGCTGTTCGGAGAAACCTAAACAAGTTCGGAATCAGAGAAATTGCCAGAACCGGCAAGGTTGCTTGTTTACTTTTGTTGACCACAGTTATTATTGATTCCCTACGCCTCCTTGCTAATTCATAAACGTCATTATTGTAATAGATTGCATTGAGAAGAGAAAAAATGGGGGCCACTGCTCCGTTCTGGCGATTCTGTGCATCTTCATATCCTGATCTTGGAGAAAGTGGATCTGACAATGGACTTTCAGCAGTTAAGAGCAGAACAGTCATCAATGACACTGATACATCTGGAGGGGTATGCAGTTCTTTGACCCATAAATATCCAATATCTTGATGTATGTGGTTACTTAGGCAGACTAAGTGCTATCCATTTCCTAAGTACTGGTGACTGGATGCATCAGTTGTCATGGCCCCATGAGTGATTACTCGCAACCAACTGAAGGACTTCTTCGACTGCCTCATTCTGATTTAACATATTGAGTTGAGCATGGTTCTATTCCCTTGTGCTGTTTTTCATGTGTTTGACTTATTCCAGTGTATATTTCTCTATTTTGACTGGATGTCTTGCAAGTACAGTATTTTTTAATTAATTTTTTACTCTTTAGTTCCAATTTTCCTTTTGGCTTTAAATAGATTTCTTGATTATTCTTAATATTTTACAAAATTGCCTGATTCTTCTGCAGTTATGGAGTTTTCTGAAGTTTGTGTATTTTCCATGTCAATCCAGGGAGATGTCTATCCGGTGGAACAGTCTGATGGCTTTCCATTTAATCAAGTTCTTGATGCACATTGGGGTGTTCTAAACGAGGAAGATGTAAGAACATGATGGTTTTGTTTTACTACTTCTATATACTTCAATGTTGGTATAGTTTCTTTTCTAGTTAATAGTTGATAGCACATACTAGGCAATACAGAAAGAATAGTGGATCATTTAATTGATGTTTCAGCACTTATTGTTTCTGTAAAGAATTAGCAAAAATTTGTGTATGGAATATCGCTCAAGTCTTCTAGTTCAACTCAAGGTACATACTAATGACCAGTCAAACATTTATTTCCAGATAAGTGGTCTTCGATCACACACTCTGTCCATGCTTGTAAATGATGTCCCTGGAGTTCTTAACCTTGTTACAGGGGTTTTTTCTCGGCGGGGATACAATATTCAGGTGCGTTCTCTCTAGTGTCGTCTTCTTCTTCATGGCATGCTTTGAATGCCCATTTGTTAACTCTCTCTTTTCTGGGTAGTCAGAGTTTGGCTGTGGGGAGTTCTGAGAAGGAGGGCCTCTCTCGCATTACCACTGTTGTACCTGCTACAAGTGAATCCGCTAGCAAATTGCTGCAGCAACTGTATAAGCTAGTAGACCTTCATGAGGTAAGAGGCCTGTGCTTGTATTTTGCAAACCACAATCAGTTGGTTTGATTGTTCTAGGTCTGCACTTTGTAGGGTACTTTTCAAGCTTGAAGCCTTGAACAATGTTTCAACACAGACATTCGCAAGTGCTATACAATCCAAACCTATGTACTACTCAGTTAGCACATAAATTTTATTTTTCTTTCCCAAAACACTGAAGTAAAGAGAACCTCTAATTGAACCATTTGTTTGTTCTCTGTTTGTCCTCTCCAAAAATTTCTTATCCTGACTTTGGGCGTTTGCTTGTGAATGTTTGTAACATGTTGTCACTCCCTTTGCTTGAATCAACACCTTTTCATTCCTAAAAGTCAAAAGCAGTTTTGGTGTATTGGCTTATTTTGTTTAAGCAATGATCTTGTCCGCCTTTTCGTTTGGAGAATATATCTAGGCTCTTCTTCGGACTTCACAATATTGTCCGTTTTAGCGAAGTCTGAAGAGCTTTTCTTTTCATTCCAGGAACTGGGTTCGATATAAATTGTTGAAACAAACTGGTGTTTGAGTGTATTCCTAGCACCGTTTAATGGTTGGTGGTGTTTCAGGTTCATGATCTCACCTCCTCGCCTTTTGCTGAACGTGAGTTGATGTTGATTAAGATAGCGGTGAATGCAGCTGCTCGTCGCGATGTTCTCGATATAGCCACAATTTTCAGGGCAAAAGCAGTTGATGTATCTGACCACACAGTAACCCTTGAGGTTAGTGACTACCTACTTGTCAATTATGAGAAATGAAAATGTTGAGGTGGTAGAATTGTAAAAAGCAAAGCTGAGTAATATGATAGCATGTCTGCATATGGTAAAACCGTGAAAGAGTTGTTTATGTATAAACCCTGACTGCATAAGACTCTGTTGCACAGCTTACAGGAGACGTGGACAAGATGGTTGCATTGCAGAGACTGTTGGAACCCTATGGAATCTGCGAGGTGGCACGAACGGGACGAATAGCTCTGGTTCGGGAATCAGGTGTGGATTCCAAGTATCTGCGAGGATACTCACTTCCTATATGAACGAGGCAGACTTTCATACATGTCATTTTGCAAAGAGCAAGTGATGAAGAAAGAAAGCAGTAGTAGGGAGGTAAGCAACCAGCCTTTTCTGAGAATATCAAGTGAAGTGGCTTTTAAACTAAACTCAAGTTGTTCATTTCCTATCGTACCATGAAGGAAGTTTTTTTTGTATTTCCCTCTGTGTAAAAGATGTTTCTATCATACGTGTAACCTTGGTATATTTCTCTAATTATTCTCATCATATGAAGGACTCCATTTTAATATGACAAGTATGGTTTTTTTATTAATTTACTTTCCCATCCCATCAAATATGAAATGGACATGGTCATTACTTTGGAATTATGTTGAATGGAGGGCGGTGGATGAGCTTTAGTTCTCTTGTTCTTGTGAGATGAAGGATGGTCAAAATGAACGCAGATCACACGCAACACGATTTTAATGTGGTTTGATTAACTGTAGCTTGATCTACATACACGTCCCGAGCGGAGCTTGAGAGAGTCATTATTATTGTGCAATTAGAACCCACAAGACTCGCAATCTGAGTCTTGACAACCCTATACTAATGTAATATAGAAAACCTCCAGCACGAAGAGTGACAAATCATAGCAAATACACTTCCCGATTAGCTTGCTTAGTCTCTTTTCTTCTTTGCTTCTTATTCCCAACGATCCGCTTTGATTAAGCCTTCTGATTTCCTTGAGTCCGCACCGGAGCTTGATTCTCGTGATGGAGCGCAAGTTTTTCCTACGATTTTGCTGATTTGATTCCTGCAAAAAAAGAGCATTTCCTTTCTCATCTCTTAGACTGTTAGGGTAGATCTGCTTGAACCAATGTAACTGGCAACAATCAGAAGATAAGTGTGAACCATTAAAACTCGTTCGATTTGAAAATAAAAAAGCGTTGGTTGGCCTAAGGTTCAACCGAGAAGTTCTCAACAACCTCCCCCTAAGCTGGATATCACCACAATTATCTTTTGATAGAAAACTGCCTAGTTCAGCTTTTATTGAAAGATTTCAAATGAAACAAACAACATGAGAAAAGAACTGACAACAACCCGAAAAACAGGAAAAAAAAAGGAAAAAGAAACTTGCAAAGCACAAAACTTGAGACACTTGATCACGAACAACCTTAGAAACCCACATTCGGGTCACTCATAATCTGAGCAATACTCTCTGGCAGGTTCTGCTAATAAAGTTCAAAGGTGAGTTTCTTGACATCCGTGGCTTATGCAGGACATGCTGATGAGGAAGGTAGTGCACCACTGGATCTCGAAGAATGAATTCGAGGTCAACCTTAAGCTTCTCTAGAATTGAGGTGATGAAACTTGCAAGGGGAAGACGTCTGATGTAGGATAGCTGAGCCTAGAGTGCTCTCATGAGGTCAAAATACTTTACTGAAGCGTGAAATCGGACGCCAGATAGTCTGGTAAATTTCAATTTCTATTTGACATGATTGACTTCGAGAGGAGACAGAGCTTGATACTGATCCTTTGAACAACAAAAGGGAACACCCTTCATACCAGTTTCTCCCCCTGCGGAGATGTCCAACTTTGGACGATGAGGGGCACAAGTAATGTGTAGCTTACGCAGGACATGCTGAGGACGAAAGTAGTGCACCACTGGATCTCGAAGAGTGAATTCGAGGTCAACCTCAAGCTTCTCTAGAATTGAGGTGATGAAACTTGCAAGGGGAAGACGCCCGATGTAGGATAGCTGAGCCTAGAATGCTCCCATGAGGTTAAAATAGTTTGCTGAAGCATGAAATCAGACGCTAGAGAGTCCAGTAAATTATAATCTCAATTTGACACGATTGACTAAAAAAAGAGGAGACGAAGCTTGATATTGATTTCACCTTTGAACATGAAAAGGGAACACCCTTCATACTAGTTTCTCCCCCTGTGGAGATGTCCAAATTTGGACGTTGAGGGGCACAAGGAATGCGTAGCTTACGCAGGACATGCTGAGGACGAAGGTAGTGCAACACTGGATCTCGAAGAGTGAATTCGAGGTTAACCTCAAGCTTCTCTAGAATTGATGTGATGGAACTTGCAAGGGGAAGACGTCCGACGTAGGATAGCTGAGCCTAGAGTGGTCTCAGAGGTTAAAACCTGAGTTGAGGAGCGTAGGATAGTTGTAGACTGTCAGACCATAGTCATGTGTACTAAGAACCGAGACAACAAGAGCTGGTGAAATGGTGATCTGGTAGCCATACACCTGAGTTTCTAGGCGAAATAGTGAGTTTGTACGCAGACGCAAGTTGTTGTAGAAGATACGGACAGGTTCAGGACAAGGCAGAGTTGCAAAGCATGGCACAAGGGAAGACCATCCTAGGTTGAACTATAGGTCATAAATTTATATGTCGTACTTGAGGTAGCTTTCAGGAAAATTACGAAAGGTAGGCATGAAATGCTTGTTGTGGAACACCCTGTTGTAACGAGAGCACTCAACATCACTTCTGTGAAGAAGACCATTGATTCGGGCGGCAATAAAAGAGGAGGCCATGATCGAGCAAGAAGAGGAAAGAGAGTAGAAGAGGTGAATGAGAAAAACAAACGAAGCCAATATAAAGCACATGATGAGTGTGAAAACAAAGAAGTTGAATCGAAAGAATCAGGAATTGAAAGGGTAAGTAAAAACAAAGGAAAAAAATAAAGGAAAGAGAGATCACAACTTAAACGAGTAAGTCAGATTCATAAATTATTCCCAAATCTCGTCCAAGGTGAATGAATTGGCCGGCTTTGAGAGGTTTAGTAAACAGATCGACCAACTAATCATTGGTGGAAATGAACTAGACACATTCTGAATGACCAATTCTAAAAGAAAGTGATATTTAATATCGATGTGTTTCGTTCGAGAGTGGTGAATTAGGTTTTTAGACATGTTTATGACACTAGTGTTGTCGCAAAGTATTGGTGCAGGAGGTAAGGTAAGCTGATAGTCTCTAAGTTGGGAACTCATGGGCCCTAGCCACGTAGCTGGGCCCCCTGCTTGGCATGCCCGCCAGAGTACAATTATCACATGGCAGAATCCTAAAGACGATAGCCGCCTAGGATTTCCTCATAAATGACACGGGCCGCACGTAACTCAAGGCCCACCAGTAACGCTACAAAAACCCTAGCCGCCTAGGGTTTCTCCAACAAGCTTGGAGAACAGTCCCAACACGGAAAAGGATCCCCTTGACCACATCAGACTCGGACTCCAAAGCATATAAATAAGAGGTCAACCCTCAACATCAAAGACAGGACACACAACACACATAATCCTAAGGACACGCCTTAAGCTGTAGACTCTAGTTCGTATGCTTGATGCTATCCCCTCCAGAAAACCCTAAGGAGTACCCACAGTACTTCTCTGTCTCCCTCCTATACAACTTTACCCCTTTTACTTACACATACATATGTTTGTCCTCTTACTACGATTTCTTGTACTCCTTGCGAGGTACGTCCTAAGCATAGATGGGCGACCAGGGACGAGACGAGCAACCACCCATCCCTCAACTCTCCATGTTGAACCTCATTGTACGCCATGATCCACATGGGCGGAAAAATTTGCGCGCTAGATAGGCTGCTAAGTGTCATCATTCTCAATTTCTTGGAGGAAAAACAATCATGGAGATGACACCAACGAGCAGCAGGAAACACCAAGGGCAACGAAAATGTTGACCAACAAACAACCGAGACAAACGATGTAGGTGACAGTGTCCAGCCAACCCTTAGCAGACAGCTAATGCTAGGGGGAATCCCTCTCATGCCTAACGTTAACCGAGTCGACATAGAGACATGGACGCAAGCCGACACCGCCCAGGAGGAAGAAGGATGACGACGGACCGCTCAGAAGCAGCTTGTGGTGCCTCTCGGGAGCTCCCAACAAACCCCGTCAAGGGAAGGGATAACTCATATAGCATCATTGTCTGTCGAACCCTCCGTCACCATCGAAGATTTAGCGAAACAGATGACCGCACTGCAGCAGAAGAATGATAATATGGCAACCCTAATTTCAAACGCTTTGAACGAGGGAGAGCTCTGCGCGAGGAGCGCCAATTTGCACCCCTCTGCAAGAGATGGTCAACGCTGAAGAGATGATTCGCCTATACCTACCGTCACACCAAGTAGGCGAACGACAGATAGCCTTGGGACAACCGTTCGCTAGGGAACTCCTAGCTGAAGAACTACCTACAAAATTTTCCCCACCTCTCATCGGTGTATACAAAGGAACAAGCAGCTCAGACGATCATCTAACAACATTTACTATCGCAATGAAGATGCATAAGGTGACAAATGCGACGTACCGCAGAGTGTTCCCTGGAACCTTCGGAGGAAACTCTCTCCATTAATGGTACAAATCACTACCAGAAGCCGTTATCAAAACATGGGAAGATTTCACCCATCTTTTCTTAGAAAAATTCTCTAGCCAAAGGGCGATCAAAGACAACACATCCATCTTTTAGAAGCTCAAACAAGTAAAGGGCAAGTCGCTCAGAAACTACTATGAATATGGTCAAGGGCCATGATGTCAGTCTCCCACGTAACACTCTAAATGGCGATCTAGCACATTAAATCCACCACTAGGAACGAAGAGCTAATAAGATCCATCTCATGAGAGAAGCCTAAGATTCATTCGGGGTTGGAGTCTATAATACAAAAGTGTATCGAAGTGGAAGAAGCATTTCCTTCATTGATGCCTAGCCGGACTCGATAGAGGAGGTTGGTCTGGGCACGAACGTCAAGGACGATGGATTTCGGGTTTTGGAGAAACAGGGAAAAATAAAAGATAAAGAAAACAAGAGTGGCGATAGCTTTTGAGTGTTAGAAAGGAAGAGGAGACGAAGCTTAGCTCCTGATCGTGGACCCGAGAAAGAGTGAATGGCTTCGAACCCGGAAGGAGTTAGCATGGAGAATCGAAGAAGAGGGAGCTTGATTCCAAGAAACTAGGAAGGAGGATGGGTGTCGGCTGGTTAGAGCCAAATCGAGCAGAGGAGAAAGGTAGAAGACTCACCAGTGTGGATCAGAGGTTGTGGCGAGCCGGTCCCCCCTCCGGCACCGATTAATTCCGGTTGAATCCCGGTTCGACCTCGATTTTGCCATTAAACCTTTGAACCCTTGACCTTGACGGCTCGACCCTCCGGTCCGGTTCTGAAAACCTTGGTTGGCGCCGACAGAGCTCACCGAAGAAGAAGAGTGACTAAGCAGTTACTACCAGAAGTTGAGTGAGTATTTCACTCTTAGAGAAATTTAAGTGACTAAAGTATTATTTTTATAAGTCTATGGTGTGATACAACAGTTTGGTGGAATTGTATTTCAGCCCCTAACTCTTGTTGATTTTGGTAGGAGAGAAGCATTATGCATCAGACCCCAAGCCTTATGACCAGACTTATACAACTCACTTAGACTTATATATCAGTGCCATTGTAGAAAGTTTAATCTTAAACTTTAGCAATTTGATAATTTGCCATACACCATTGAAAATAGTCTTATTAAGCAAAAACAATCCCTTATGGAATTAAGCTTTTCAGCTTTTAATTTTATAAGGCAAATTTCTTACCATCTTTATCAAACTTCCACCTTATGCAGCCAAACTTTTGCTGCATTGAAACAGTAACAGTCTAATTTACATAAGCTTATATTAATAATTACTTATTTAAATAGCAATATTAAACTCAAAAATCATCCATCACTTATTTAATCACTCACTCATCCAAACATAATTTACAATATCCATTCCTTTGCAAAGAGAAAACAAAACAACATTAGCCAGCCATTGGTAACAACTTAGTTAACACATAAACTTGTAATGTTTCGCTTCGTTGAAGAAGAAGCAACAAGTCTTTCCTTTCTCTCTCTCTGATGCTTATCAGAAAACATAGTCTGGAACTCTGAGAGGAAACTGCGCCACCTCCACATCAAAAGGACCTCCTTTTGCCTCTGCTAATCTGTTTTGTTATAAATTAAACACACTCTTAGTGTTTGTTATTTATCACCCAAAAAACAGCAATATCCAATAATATCTCCTCAGTCCTCACCTTCCAGGGATGAATGTGAAATAACCTTCAACCGAGCCTGAATTAGTGGGCAGAGGAGTGCAACTCTCATAAACAAATTCTTCCTCTCCTGGCCGCAACAGTGGCAACTGCAGCAAATGTAGTACCAGTGTAAGCATGTAAGAGAAATCAATCCATTCCATAAACAAAAAATAGGACCCTTACTTTCCCAATTACACCTTCCCCATTCACATCAGATACAATCCGATCATTTGCACGGATAATCCAGTGCCTCCACTGCAGCTGGCAACTGTTGAAGTGTACACCACTCACAAAACACCCTTCTGGAACCACTGACAAACGTATTGAATATGAAAACCAGTACTTTTGAGATTCATCTTCCAGGTCGCTTAGCTCAGGAACAAAAACAGCTGAAGCACGGACCTGTCAAGCATAGATATCATTATAAAAATTTCAGCTTTAGGGCACTTTCCACAAAATCCCTCAACACTTGGGGACATATACTTTACTTACCTTAACACCGTTAGTAACAGCAGCTGTGCACAAAGTAGCTCCCTCAGGAAATTGGCAAATGCTTCTAACATTTCCCTGTTCTCGAAGTTTAATGACACCATTCTCTAAGCGCTGTCCGTGCTCTTCCAGCCATAGTAGCATTGCATCCTGTTGACTGTTGCCACTATAATCATGTACTGAACGTATCAGTCCCTGAGGCACGCATGGGATCATTTCTCCTTCAGTTACAAGATTCCTAGTTCCAACATAGAGTTGGCCGTTGGTGCAGTTGAGGAAAAAAAGTTTCTCTGTGAAAGTGGATGATGCAGCAACAACAACAAACTTTGACTGCTTTGAAAATCCCATATTGCTTATGATGTGCTGGGTTTTCATGATTACTTCATGCAATGGTAACAAGTACACATTCACAAGATGACCATAAAACAGGTAACCACCAATCAGACCCAACGGACTGCCATGTTGAGTTCTAGGATAACCCTTGCCTTGTAAGTCTTGACCATCACAAAATCGATACAGTATCCTAGTAGGGATAGGCAACTTCACTTTCAAAATTTTCTCCAGCTCATTAATATGAGTTTCTGAAGCACCATTTCGCAGAGTAGAAGCAGCTTCCGGAAAATTGGCCATCAGCCAATTTTTCAGTCTATCCCAACATCTTTTAACTCGGTGAACAACTTCCCAAGGATACATGCGAAAAGCTCCATGCCACAACTGGTAAGTTTCCTGCAGACAATTTGTTTATTTAACACGTTTACTCCAAAAGGCAAAGATCCAATAACTCTAAAGACTAATTGTAAGAAGAAGACACTACGTGGACTCCGCAGACTTGAGCTCTACACAATTGCTAAGATGAAATTCATTGGTACTTCAAGTTTTGATTGTGAAATTCCCAACATTCAAGTGAAACTATGTCCTCTGGCTGATGAACCTAAAATTTAAGTACAACTACGAACTGACTGAAACACCCCTCTTTCAGTTGTGCAAATATACAAAAACTGAAAGAAAGGATATGACAGACGCTGATTGTCAATTGATTCTAAACAGAAACAGTCGTTTTTTCCAGAATACCAGCACAAGGGAATGGTTTCTGATAATGAAGATTGACCTCTCCTTATCTTGACTATAATTACAGCTATAGATATGACTCATAATCAATACGAGTCATTCAGATTTAGTTAGGAAATGTCTCTACCCTAGAGATGCATATAAATAGAGCTACTTAGCTCATAGTAAATAATAACTATAAGTTTACTCCACATTTATGCTATCAGACCCGTAAACGGCAAAAATTCCCCAAAAGATATCTTCCCAAATCTGGTTCCCAAGCAACCAAATGATCCGAGCAGTGAAGGTTCACACTCAAAATCAATCCCAGAGCCAAGTCAAACTGCACCATATCCAGGCATCACAACAAAAACACCAATTTGATCCTCATTTAGGGTTTGCAATTGTTCCTAGAAAGGTACGCATGCTTGTACTAACTTCCAGTGTCTAGATACTCATCCTATGTTGAGCTATCTAACAAGTACCAAGCATATGTGTTTAACCTGCATGGCCAAGGACCTTCAAGGAGGCCCTTAATGATACAAATTTGAGGTACGAAGCTCGCCTGGCAATCCAAGCTTCACCCAAACATATGGCATAGACTACACAATATCTTTTGCACCGACGAAAAGGATTGGCCATATTCGAGTATTGTTATCAGTAGGAATTAACACTCGCTGATCATACACTCTACTGAAGGTACAACTGTGCTATTGATATTGTGTGTCGATGATATTAGTATTCAAGGAGAAAAAAGGGGGGGGGGGTGGTTGAGCACCAAACTCACCCCTCTTAAAATCGATTTGTCAATCGACAACAATTTTCAATATTTGGACGAAAAAAATTATCCTCAAATCTGGCTCAGTGCATCGTCAATCTTGGTTACCCCCATGATATTATAGTATGATGATATGATATAGGAATCTAATCCATAATGAGACATTTGGCTAATGAATTTTGAGATCAAAGATCTTGGATCTTTGAGGTATTTCTTCAGTATAGAGTTTGTCAGAACCCGAGGCTTGTCAAAGGAAGTATATTCTTCTAAAGGAAGGAATGATGTTGCAAGCTAGATAAAAACCCATATTGGTTCGAGCACAAAGATTAGACCTAGTGCTATGGAGGAAATGAAGGACTATTAAAGGAACCAAAGAATGGCAGGCAAGCTCATCTACCTTGCACACACCAGGTTGACATCACATTTGTTGCTAGTGTTGTGAATCAGTTTATTCACGCTCCTGAAACTAAGCATTTTGATGCAGTGTACATGATCATGATACCTCAAAGGATATATTCAGAAAATGAAACAGCCTCCAACTTGACGCATATGCTGATTCAGACATGGCTAGTCATGTGAATGACCGAAGATCCACCTATAATATTGTATATTTGTTGGTGGAAATCTAGTTGGCACAACAAAAACCAAGTAATAGTGGCCAGGAGTAGTGCTAAGACCGAGTTCTAAGCTATTGTACTTGGTATTTGGTATAAGAGAGTGAGAGGTTATCTGGGTTAAGAGAATATTGACAGAACTGAAGCTCCCAGTAACTAAGCCTATTTGGGTTTACACGGACAACAAAGCTGCTTCAGTTCTTGCTTATAATTCGGCCTTGCATGACCAGACTGTACATGTTAAAGCTGATAAACATTTTATTCAGGAGAAGCTCAACAGTTGACTTTGTGTATGTACTATGTCCTAGATCTTAACTACACATAAATTGCAGATGTTCTTACTAAGCGTCTACAAAGGACAAGTGAACTATCTATTAGGCAGGCTGGCGACGGAAGACATCTACAAGCGAGATTGAGGGGGAGCGTTAGTTTGTATGGATAAAGATGCGTATATAATATCATGTAGAGTTAGAGATAATTATTGTAGTTAGCAGTGGACAGGACTCGTGGATAAATATGAGTCTTTAGTTAGGAATCGTCTCTACCTAGAGATGTGCATAGATACAGGTACTAAGCTCACAATAGATGATAACTCAAGTTTACTTTTCAATCTTTATAAGTCATTCTTTATCTTCCAGTTAAAGTAAAATTCAAATGTCATTCAAGCCTGTCTGAGAGTAGCTTAGGCCTCTAACAAAAAACCAAGTTTTGTAGTTCCAAGGCCTAATACACTGTCTATATCCAAAAACCAGACGGTAAATTTAGAATTGACAGCCTACAAGTGCTTTTAGATAGCACAACCTCCGTTTAATGGAGTATGCATCAAGATAAACAACTGTGCTAGAGGCAACAACACTCTCAATCTGGAGCAAATAATATTATAGTAGCTAACATGAAACGAACTTGAAAACTCCAGTTTACTCAACAGCGAGAACATAAGGTTAACATAAAAAAATGGAGAAGTGACTGACTTTGAAAGAAGGAGCAGTGTTCCCACGAGGATCGAGAGGGGCAGAGAGATCGAGATCTTGAAGACAGAACTTAGACCAGAGATCATCTTCTGATGCCCAGGCATTGAAACTCTTGCTAAGGCAAGCCATTTTTGCAGTTTCTTTAGGACCCAATTTGGTGAAAATTACATTGAGAATCAGGTCACCCATCGATTCCAAGCCCATTTTTTCTACAGCTGATGAACAAGATAGATTCCGCTTCCGCTTCTGCTTGCTCTTTTCTGTTCGCGAAAAATGTGTTCAGTTCGATCACTGCATCAGGAAAACAAATCATGAACATCTGCCACTGATGTAAGCGTTTGAATCGCTCTTCTGCTACATCACAAAGGTAATTCCATTTGTTTTATATCAGTAGCTGATTTCAGTCATTGGCTTGAACTAGTACGAATTTAGTCATTTAGCAGGTCGATATTAAGGGAATCGCAAACAGAACAATATCCAGGCTAAGAGAAGGCAAAACGAATTCCAAAGAAAATTGGAAGCCATGAATCACTTCCAACTAAGCTACAAGCAGTTAAGAAAGAAAGCGAAGGTAAAGATCGCTCACATGCCCCCCCGATTACTTCGAACTGAGAGTAGGTAGTTGTTATCACCCGTTCACGACAGTCTGGCTATTCTAATAGAAAGGAAAACCTAAGGAAATCAGGCACGGAGGGAGAGGGAAGAGCGAATGAAGTGTGGAGAAACACCTGCAGCAGCCGCTAAGTCTCCAGCCGGCTCGGAGATATGGCGAAACTAAAAAATGACACGCAGGTCAGGTCGGTCGCGAATTACGTCCGGTGCAACTATTGAGTTTTTTTTTTTTTTTTTTTTCAAATAACACTTTTCCTGACAAATTAGATTGCTATTAGGAGTTCCTTCGTTTGGGATTTGTACAAAATCATCTCATTCATATGAAAAAAATTGATTAGTCTCATACGTTAAAGACTCGTACAAAATCATCTCATCTGACCAGTTTTCGGCCAATTCATCTTGTCAGCATGCTCAGTTTGCAAAAAAAGTACACGTGGAAGGTCTAAATCATCTCTACTAACCTAATCGATCATGTATTGAACCTTACCCAAACCTAATCAACTTTCAGTATGGTTTTTGGGGATAGAGCTAAATTGGACCTTCCACGTGTACTTTTTTGCTGACTCTGCATGCTAATAAGATGATTTGGCCAAAAAAAGTGGTTGATAAGATGATTTTGTACGATTCTTAAACGTATGAGATTGATTGTTTTTTTTCATACAAATGGAGCGATTTTGTACAACACCCAAACAAATACAAATGGGACTCGTAAAGCTAGTTACCCCACTTTTCCCATACTTCCCAACTTAACAGATAGCCCCTATATTATAAATTACTTTTTTTTACCTCTTCCTACTTCAACCACTTTCCTTTTATGGTTCTTCCGTTTCAACTACCGTCTTCTTAACATTAAGTATGGAAACATCCACACACCAACAAAGAGAGATATCGGATGTAGGAGACGAAGAGTTGGCCAAAGAGATAAATTGGAGAGGTATCACAGAGAGTATGCTAAAATACAAAAGATTATAAAATAACACATTTTACTCGTCGATTTCATCATCTTTAATTATATATATTTACATTCCTAATTTATAAAATCTTAGCCCCCGTTTAGTATCAATTTCGGTTTCATTCGAAAACAGAGACAATTTGGAAACAAACACAAATTGCAATCAAAGTGAAAGTTGAAAGTGAAAACATGTTTAGTTGGCACACTTTTTTTTTTTTGAAATTGAAAACTGAAATCGAAATTGTGTTTAAATGAACATTATTGGAAGACTAATTTCAGTCCAAAAATAACCTAGCTACCAACTCTTCCTTTACGTATGATGAATCACCGAGTCACTCAAGCACTTTGATGATTATTCCGGTAGGAATTATCTTAATCAGGCAGTTCTATCCGAGTTAGTATAGGTATTTATTAAGAAGTTTAATAGAAGAGAGTTTACTTATTTAGGACTCCCACTTATAGTAGGAGTCCCTTAGTGTTGGATATATATATCCCTTTGTATCTGCGGAATACATCATTCAATCATAATACAATATTCTTTCCTCCTAAACCCTATCAATCTCTTCTCTCTTCCTAAATCCAATATGGTATCAGAGCCCAGTTCTGATACAAGCTTCCGCCAGTTCTAAACCCTAATTTCCTACCATGACCGATACAAAGGTTACAGCCCCTGAATCTCAATCTCAGGGAGCTATGACTCTCAACTCTAGTTCTGATTCCTATCCTGGACAAGTGGTCATCTACAAGCTTGATGGATCCAATTATCTTCACTGGTCGCAGTCAGTCCTGATGTTCATCACAGGATGAGGCAAAGCTGGCTATCTCCATGGTACAACAGAGAAGCCTGCCAAAGCCGATCCAAAATTTGAGCAGTGGAATAATGTGGATAACCTTGTTCGTGGATGGATCATTCACAATGCAGCAAAAGACTGGTGAAAATTACCTCCTCCACCTGTCTGCGAAGTCTATCTGGATCACACAAAGAAGACTTACTCAACGGTGGACAACTCTTCAGCCTGTTAGAGATTGCAACTAAGCTGTACAATCTTAAACAGGGAGATATGAGTGTTAATGACTATTATAATGCGTTAAATCGCTCCTGGATGCATGGTGAAACCGCCCGGTCGTTGTGCGGACGTTCAACCAAATAACTAACAAAGCTAACAAGCTAGGGTAGATCGTATTCCACGGGTCTTCTATGATCGACTACTCAAATAAGCTGGCAAATTACTCGATTTAAGCACTTCGTGCGTGGTGTGAGTTCCACGACTTCTACTTCTAAGAAATGCAGAGAAATTAAAAATTTAAACTAAAGACAGAATGGAAATTGGTTGATTAAAATAGAGATAACAGACGAACTTAGACTTTGAAATCCCCCTTCGTTCCCAGAGCATAGGCAATCAACAGATCAGCGGATTTCGATTCTCATTCAATCAATTCTATGACACCAACCATAACTACCTTATCCTTAGGTTTAAGACCGGCGAACGTTCGCTCTATCCGTTCTAGCTACCAAGATTAATTAGTCGCCCGGGTTACGGTCACCTCTCGCAACGACTTAACTTAAACTGGTGGAATTACTAACGATTTTGAGTTACTCTTACAGTGGATTAACCCTAACCGGTTCCTACGAAGGCACGCTCCAATTATAAGGTTAATTGTTCAATTTGATGTTCTAAAGTAAGGCGAGCGTTCACTTCTATCCTTAGCTTAACAAGAATCTAATCTGGTGATCAATCCAGATAAGAAACATGAACAATGAAGAACAAACCAAACATGAAAGAGAAACTGATTGAACTTCGAATCTAATCACCGCCGATCGTGACCGCTTTAAAGCCCTGGGTCACTTAGGGTTCATCTAGTCTAAGCTCTAAGAGTTTAGCTACGCATATTTATCACGAAGAATCAAAGACAAAGAAAGAGTTCATCATACAAGGAATACAGAAAAGAATCTGAAAAACCTAATTAAGACGACTCGGCAGAACTCGATCTTCGGTAGACTGCAATCCTAGCTCCGAGTCTTCGAGATGGAAGGGATGGCGTCACGATCTCTTTCGGCTCTTCGAACTCTAACTCTTTGCCAGAACTTGAGAGACTTTGAAGTTCGGTATTAGATGTATTATTCGGTCTATTTCAAAGTATATATGATTTTGGGCCGCAGGTTAAGTATTTATACTTAACCCTAATTCAGCCGGATTTTGCCTGATATTTTCGCCGAAAATACTAAAGAATTTTGGGCGAAAATTCCTTTGTAAATGGATGGTCCGTCGGCTGATTTCTTCTGTAAATTTCGGTCCCATAGTTTTCGGTCGAAAACTTAACATTTTCGCCGAAAACTTCTGTTGATGAGCATCGCCGATTTGTACTGATATTTTCGCCGAAAATGCTGAGGTATTTTCGGCGAAAATTCATTTATAAACCAGGCAGGAATTGTTTCGACTTGATTGGCTCATTGGATCGATTTCGGTGCAATTCCTCGAGGTTCCAACGCCTTAGACACGTCCTTGGCTACTTTATTTGACGGCAAAAACCTGTGCTAACATAAAAACACTAGAAAACCATCAAATAGACCCGAAAAGGGCCAAGGTAACACAAATGGCACGAGATAGGGCAATCGATTGAATATTCGTTATTCTACCCTAAAAACCATGTCTTAAGCAAGGAAATGTCGCTTAAATGAGGCTGATATTCACGTCAAATCGAGTGTCATCAAAATACCCCACACTTAAGGTTTTGCTTGTCCTCAAGCAAACTGAATAGAAACGCTCATCTTCACAAATGATAAGATCGATTAAATTGGAGTTCAATCAAACACAATGAATTATTAGACAGATAGATCCTAGAACAAGAAACCTAACATGCATACTAATCAGCCAAACAACCTGGTCTTACTAATAAACTGCACACGACAAGTAGTAGCAACCAATTATGCACGAATTTGACCTGACCGACCAGACTCCTCACACAGGATATATTTAGTACAATGGGAACTCTCACTCTCTGTGTTTAAGGACGTGTTTCTGCTGTCAATCATTTTCTGTTACTGAATTCTGTCATAAGTTTGCAATTCAACCACATCTCCACCACTGTGACAACACGAATATCCAGTCAAGAAGGACTTCCCTGCTAGGACTGTAACGAATTCTACACTACTTGGGTTTATGATGCGATGGATGATGGGAATGTATGATGATGGCTTTGTGCGGTGTAGCTTTCGACTAACTTCCCTTGAATCTAGCCTATGGCTTCCTACCGTCTAACCAGACACGGGTGGAATAATGAACGCTCGTCCTATGATACCCTCAAGCAACCTAGCACTTTTTATTTTTCTTTACACAATTTTTTTTCTGACTTTTCTTTTGACTTCGTTCTTCCATCTGTAGGGAGAAGAACGTTTTATTGAACTAAAACTTGAAACCTTTTTGGCTTTTCTGATTTTTCTTCTTTTCATTTTTTTCGAAACTTGCTTCTTTTCTTCTTTTTTTCTATTTTTTTTTCTTTTGTGCCGATTTTTCTTTTAGTTGCAAGAGGGGTTTACACGTCTGGACATAATAGCTAAGACCACCTGTTTAATGGCTATAGGCAGGTTACCACAAACCGACTTCCGGTAGGTCAATCTAGAACTACAACCACAGGGGATCAATGGGGAATGAAAGAATGGGAAATGGTTGTAATGTATTATCGAACCGAAAGAACAGGCCAAGCTCAAGGGTCTACACCTAATGGATTTTTATCGTTAGGTAGGCTATCTGGCTTAGTAGCTGAATCTTGGTGCCCCTATCATTCTAGAACTCGTGTCATCGTGTGGTCTCGAGTAGGTCTCATGCAAATTCTAACTCATTCAAGCAAACAGAAAACCACTCAAAAAGAATTGAAATTGCAAGTTACGTGCAATGGATCAAAAGCTCACAGTTGGTTTGCTAGTCGGATTCGGTCATTTTCATGCAATCAAGGCTACAAACTACAAGTGTGATTTTCAATATTCTGTTCTGACCAGGCAATTTAGCATCAAAGTATACAAGTTGGTTCTCAAGTTCTAGGTTAAGCAGTCTAAGCATCATTATGAAAGTTTGAACAATAACTTAACATCAAAAATCAAGAACTGAGCCATTCTAATGCTAGAGAGACTGGAATGGAATCACGAGGCACACAGAAAACACAATCAAGGGCAATCAAGTTCATGCAAGGTTCTCTAGCATCCTACCCCACACTTAAATCGGACTGTGCCCTCACAGGACTAATTCTAGAGTTCAGAGTGAAGTAGAAGAACCTGGACCGAGATGGTTGGCGTAGGGGATGAGCACGGGCCCTCGGAGCGGAGGGAATCTACCGAAGCGAAGCAAAGGGAATCTCCCTACTGCCTACAAAACAAAAACAAATGAAACATAAAAAGGAAACCGGGACAAGTGTCCCGAATCCACACAGAAAAAAGTTGGATCGAAATCCGAAAAAAATAAATAAAAAGAAGGGACAGGAAAGAGGATACAACCCGGTCACTGCTGGTCAGGCGCGCCGGGAGGTGGGAAGTGGAGGAAATCACCGAGCTAACGTTGCCACTCCATATGTGCCTCATACCGCCTATCAGCGCGGTGCATATGCTGCTGCATAACAGTCCATCTCTCCTCTTGAGTGGCGTTGTCGGTGATGCGCCACTCCTGCAGTCGCTCATACAGCTCACCAATGTCCGCGGGTGCGGTCGTTGCTGAGGGTGAGGCGCCTGGTATGGATCGGGGACGGCCGGCGGTGAGTGGTGTGCATACCCTGCCTGATGATGTGGCGAGGGTATATGGTCGTGAAACTCTGGCTGCGGCTGAGGCTGGGACTCCTCAGATTCATCTTTTTCCTCCGACTCATCCTCGTCTTCGAGAGGAGGATCCGCTGCTACCAGGGGGCTGATGTCCAGATCGAGGTTGTACTCGACCGCCAAATCTCCTCCAACGGTGCGTACTCTGCGGCGTGGGATGTTCGGGCCATATTCTTAGCTGAGGCCGAAGGAGATGATGAGTCGGCCCACAAAGTTACCTCCCAGGAGTGAGCGGGGGCGACCTGATCTCTGAGTCTTCTTGCGGAGTAGGCGAGCAAGCACCCATCCGGGATGAAGTGGATATCGCTCCCGGATGGCGCGAAGAAGAAGAAGCTCGTCCTTGCTGATATTGTGGCGGTCCTTCTCTGGAGCATATAAAAGCGATCTATGCCAAACCATATGAATGTATCTAAAGAAAGAGTGAGAGATCGACTTAACTAAGTTATGGTCCCGAGGCGATCGCCGGGCACTCCAGTCATGTGGCTCCAGAGTGCATGGTA
The DNA here is from genome assembly GCA_034768395.1 of Linum lewisii. Classification (NCBI taxonomy): domain Eukaryota; kingdom Viridiplantae; phylum Streptophyta; class Magnoliopsida; order Malpighiales; family Linaceae; genus Linum; species Linum lewisii. Next base: position 60,062,869 of record CM068297.1, read on the forward strand.
CTCCTCTCCGTCGTCCTCGTCGTCCGCCCAGCCAAGGTGATGTCCGTGGTAGTGCTCGTAGGGAATGCCTAGATGAGCTGCAAACTCATCATAGGTGAGGGACCTGTACACCCCGCCCAGGTAGAAGGAAACAACCTTCCTGTGCTGCCTCCTCTTGTGCTCGTCCAGCTCGAATGTCGCCCAAAACTCCTGCAGAGCGATGTCTGGGAAGTCGGCGGCGAGCGTGCTCAGCTCCAGCAGGCCGGCATGAGTCAGTGCATCAAGCACATTCCGGTACCAGTCATCATCGTGCTCTGAGAGCGACTCCATGGAAATAGGGCGAACATCAGCTCCACGGGTGTTCTCAAACCGCTGGTAGCGTGCAAAGTAGTGTTGGGGAAGGCGAGCAACGGTGCGGTGATACCCAGCACGATCAGGGAAAGCTGGTGGAGGGCCCTGAACGGCGGGTGTGACGGGAGCGGGGGCTCCGGAGCTCGAGGCGCCATCAAGTCGTGCCTTGGTCCTGCGCTCATAAGTGGTGTTCCTAAACAAGAAAACAAACCAGATTAGTCAAACTAAATCCCTACCCCACACTTAGTCGAAAAACTCAATTTCACAAAGAAATGAGGAAAACCGAGTGGGGGTAAGCAAAGCAGATTAACCGGTAATCAAAATAATAAAATACATGCTTAGGAACAGCCAGAATGGAATTAGAACAATCAGAGTTCAGAAGTCAAAACGACATTCGAAAAGTCAACATTATAAAACACTGAACTCTAATCATGGCAAGACTATCACAAATCGGAGAATGACGGTATAATATGATCTCAGATGGCAAACACAATAATTGGAACGAGTATGAGCACATAGGGCAGCCAAATGATAAAAAACAGTTCATGGTCAAACCGACAGTTCTCAAAAGTCAACCTAATAAGGAATGGGACTCAGGCATAACAACACATGATCAAATGATATGAAAATTAAGCACAATACTCCCTAAGCATGCTAGAACAGTTCAACAAGTTCAGCTAACCTAGTTCACACGAAATCAGTCGGCACGCAAATCGAGGCAAACCGAAAAGTAAACCGAAAGTCAACCCCGACGAAATTCAGCAATCAACATGTCAAAAGATTCGTAATGAAAAGTTCTACAACTTACCTTGAAGCCATGGATGCTAAAAATGAACGGATTAGGAGAAATCGGTGAAAAATTGCAAGTTTTAGGGTTTGGGTGAACTAGAGCTGTAGAGCTCCGATTCGGCTGTTCTGGGGCTTAAAATGATCGGAAAAAGGAGGGGAAGGGAGCGGCGGCGGTCGGCGGCGAAAAATGGTGGCGCGACGGTCGGGTTTATAAAACAGAGGGGAGGTTTTCAGTTTTTGTTTCGAAAATAGAAAGGAAGAGAGAGAGGGTGAAATCCGGATTTTAAAGTGAATAGTTGGTTGATTTTCAAAGAAATTTTCGGTGAAAATAAGTGCAAGTTTTCGCCGAAAATTCTAGTTAAAAAGTACTGCCGGTTTTCAAAAGAAATTTTCGCCAAAAATATTAATACATTTTCACCGAAAATGTGAAACAGGAACGTTTGGAAAACTCTGTGGGATTTCAAAGAGAATTTTCACCGAAAATATGGGTTGTTTTCGCCAAAAATATTGAACTCTACGATTGAAAATATTTTCGCAATCTCGGCAAACTTCAGAAAATCACAGTTAAATCCACAAAAATCGGAAAGACCTCAAACGACTTGCAACTGACATTATGACACATAGACTACACACGAAAAATATGAAATCAAACAAACTGACACTTTTGGCTCCCCGAACCGACTCTAAAATACTAAGATTGACACAAATGAAAAACTGACTCCAGCCGTGGGTTGCTTCCCACGAAGCGCTCTTTTATTAACGTCCTTGAGCTGGACGATACCTGGACGGTATTAGGAGACATTCCAACTCAGATTCTCCTTAATGCTAGCATCGGAGTTCATAAAGTAGAGCTTCGGGGCTTCTCTGGTGAGCATGAATTTCTTCCCGTTCGCGTGTAAGAGCTTGGTATGTCCGTCGGGAAGGTGGTCAGTAATCTTGAATGGTCCGAACAGTTCTGTCAAAGGATCATCTTCTACAAGGAAGACAGTGGACGGAATGAGAATGATCGGCTCCTTCTTTTCTTTGACCTCCGGCTTAATATCACCAGGATCGGTGATCGTCAGTATTTCCTTAGAAGATGCTTTTGGCTTCTCCTTCCATACTTGTTCCGGCACCGGTAGCTTGGAACGAATTGGTGGTGCAGCTGGCTCGGTAGAAAGTGATGGCACAACGGGTCTCCAAACCACGTGAGTCTTCATCTTCTTGTTCTTTCCCCGAGGTCTTCTAAATTTTGTGCTCCGTGGCTTAGAAGAGGCTTTCAGTTCCTTCTTCTTTGGCGGCTTTTGAGGAGCAGATTTCGGCTCCTGCTTGGTAATCTGTCCAGCACCTGCAACAGCAATTGATCTAGGCACACTAGAAGAGACATCAGTAACGGAGTTGACCGGAGTCAACTCCACAGTTTCAACAGCTAAACAATGAAATTCTTCACTCTTAGGATTATATTTCATTCCGTCTTTAAGGCGGAACGTGACAGTTTCTTTACCAACTCTCAAAGTTAAAGAACCATTTGGAACGTTAATTTGCATTCTAGTAGTGGCCATGAAAGGTCGTCC
>CM068297.1:60065640-60396993 GCA_034768395.1 Linum lewisii
ATCTCCACAATGCAGCCAAAGACTGGTGAAAATTACCTCCTCCACCCGTCTGCGAAGTCTATCTGGGATCACACAAAGAAGACTTACTCAACGGTGGACAACTCTTCAGCCCTGTTAGAGATTGCAACTAAGCTGTACAATCTTAAACAGGGAGATATGAGTGTTAATGACTATTATAATGCGTTAAATCGCTCCTGGATGCATGGTGAACCGCCCGGTCGTTGTGCGGACGTTCAACCAAATAACTAACAAAGCTAACAAGCTAGGGTAGATCGTATTCCACGGGTCTTCTATGATCGACTACTCAAATAAGCTGGCAAATTACTCGGATTTAAGCACTTCGTGCGTGGTGTGAGTTCCACGACTTCTACTTCTAAGAAATGCAGAGAAATTAAAAATTTAAACTAAAGACAGAATGGAAATTGGTTGATTAAAATAGAGATAACAGACGAACTTAGACTTTGAATCCCCCTTCGTTCCCAGAGCATAGGCAATCAACAGATCAGCGGATTTCGATTCTCATTCAATCAATTCTATGACACCACCATAACTCCTTATCCTTAGGTTTAAGACCGGCGAACGTTCGCTCTATCCGTTCTAGCTACCAAGATTAATTAGTCGCCCGGGTACGGTCACCTCTCGCAACGACTTAACTTAACTGGTGGAATTACTAACGATTATTGAGTTACTCTTACAGTGGATTAACCCTAACCGGTTCCTACGAAAGGCACGCTCCAATTATAAGGTTAATTGTTCAATTTGATGTTCTAAAGTAAGGCGAGCGTTCACTTCTATCCTTAGCTTAACAAGAATCTAATCTAGGTGATCAATCCAGATAAGAAACATGAACAATGAAGAACAAACCAAACATGAAAGAGAAACTGATTGAACTTCGAATCTAATCACCGCCGATCCGTGACCGCTTTAAAGCCCTGGGTCACTTAGGGTTCATCTAGTCTAAGCTCTAAGAGTTTAGCTACGCATATTCATCACGAAAGAATCAAAGACAAAGAAAGAGTTCATCATACAAAGGAAGAACAGAAAAGAATCTGAAAAACCTAATTAAGACGACTCCGGCAGAACTTCGATCTTCCGGTAGACTGCAATCCTAGCTCCGAGTCTTCGAGATGGAAGGGATGGCGTCACGATCTCTTTCCGGCTCTTCGAACTCTAACTCTTTGCTCCAGAACTTGAGAGACTTTGAAGTTCGGTAATTATGATGTATTATTCGGTCTATTTCAAAGTATATATGATTTTGGGCCGCAGGTTAAGTATTTATACTTAACCCTAATTCAGCCGGATTTTGCCTGATATTTTCGCCGAAAATACTAAAGAATTTTGGGCGAAAATTCCTTTGTAAATGGATGGTCCGTCGGCTGATTTCTTCTGTAAATTTCGGTCCCATAGTTTTCGGTCGAAAACTTAACATTTTCGCCGAAAACTTCTGTTGATGAGCATCGCCGATTTGTACTGATATTTTCGCCGAAAATGCTGAGGTATTTTCGGCGAAAATTCATTTATAAACCAGGCAGGAATTGTTTCGACTTGATTGGCTCATTGGATCGATTTCGGTGCAATTCCTCGAGGTTCCAACGCCTTAGACACGTCCTTGGCTACTTTATTTGACGGCAAAAACCTGTGCTAACATAAAAACACTAGAAAACCATCAAATAGACCCGAAAGGGCCAAGGTAACACAAATGGCACGAGATAGGGCAATCGATTGAATATTCGTTATTCTACCCTAAAAACCATGTCTTAAGCAAGGAAATGTCGCTTAAATGAGGCTGATATTCACGTCAAATCGAGTGTCATCAAAATACCCCACACTTAAGGTTTTGCTTGTCCTCAAGCAAACTGAATAGAAACGCTCATCTTCACAAATGATAAGATCGATTAAATTGGAGTTCAATCAAACACAATGAATTATTAGACAGATAGATCCTAGAACAAGAAACCTAACATGCATACTAATCAGCCAAACAACCTGGTCTTACTAATAAACTGCACACGACAAGTAGTAGCAACCAATTATGCACGAATTTGACCTGACCGACCAGACTCCTCACACAGGATATATTTAGTACAATGGGAACTCTCACTCTCTGTGTTTAAGGACGTGTTTCTGCTGTCAATCATTTTCTGTTACTGAATTCTGTCATAAGTTTGCAATTCAACCACATCTCCACCACTGTGACAACACGAATATCCAGTCAAGAAGGACTTCCCTGCTAGGACTGTAACGAATTCTACACTACTTGGGTTTATGATGCGATGGATGATGGGAATGTATGATGATGGCTTTGTGCGGTGTAGCTTTCGACTAACTTCCCTTGAATCTAGCCTATGGCTTCCTACCGTCTAACCAAACACGGGTGGAATAATGAACGCTCGTCCTATGATACCCTCAAGCAACCTAGCACTTTTTATTTTTCTTTACACAATTTTTTTTCTGACTTTTCTTTTGACTTCGTTCTTCCATCTGTAGGGAGAAGAACGTTTTATTGAACTAAAACTTGAAACCTTTTGGCTTTTCTGATTTTTCTTCTTTTCATTTTTTTCGAAACTTGCTTCTTTTCTTCTTTTTTTCTATTTTTTTTTCTTTTGTGCCGATTTTTCTTTTAGTTGCAAGAGGGGTTTACACGTCTGGACATAATAGCTAAGACCACCTGTTTAATGGCTATAGGCAGGTTACCACAAACCGACTTCCGGTAGGTCAATCTAGAACTACAACCACAGGGGATCAATGGGGAATGAAAGAATGGGAAATGGTTGTAATGTATTATCGAACCGAAAGAACAGGCCAAGCTCAAGGGTCTACACCTAATGGATTTTTATCGTTAGGTAGGCTATCTGGCTTAGTAGCTGAATCTTGGTGCCCCTATCATTCTAGAACTCGTGTCATCGTGTGGTCTCGAGTAGGTCTCATGCAAATTCTAACTCATTCAAGCAAACAGAAAACCACTCAAAAAGAATTGAAATTGCAAGTTACGTGCAATGGATCAAAAGCTCACAGTTGGTTTGCTAGTCGGATTCGGTCATTTTCATGCAATCAAGGCTACAAACTACAAGTGTGATTTTCAATATTCTGTTCTGACCAGGCAATTTAGCATCAAAGTATACAAGTTGGTTCTCAAGTTCTAGGTTAAGCAGTCTAAGCATCATTATGAAAGTTTGAACAATAACTTAACATCAAAAATCAAGAACTGAGCCATTCTAATGCTAGAGAGACTGGAATGGAATCACGAGGCACACAGAAAACACAATCAAGGGCAATCAAGTTCATGCAAGGTTCTCTAGCATCCTACCCCACACTTAAATCGGACTGTGCCCTCACAGGACTAATTCTAGAGTTCAGAGTGAAGTAGAAGAACCTGGACCGAGATGGTTGGGGTAGGGGATGAGCACGGGCCCTCGGAGCGGAGGGAATCTACCGAAGCGAAGCAAAGGGAATCTCCCTACTGCCTACAAAACAAAAACAAATGAAACATAAAAAGGAAACCGGGACAAGTGTCCCGAATCCACACAGAAAAAAGTTGGATCGAAATCCGAAAAAAATAAATAAAAAGAAGGGACAGGAAAGAGGATACAACCCGGTCACTGCTGGTCAGGCGCGCCGGGAGGTGGGAAGTGGAGGAAATCACCGAGCTAACGTTGCCACTCCATATGTGCCTCATACCGCCTATCAGCGCGGTGCATATGCTGCTGCATAACAGTCCATCTCTCCTCTTGAGTGGCGTTGTCGGTGATGCGCCACTCCTGCAGTCGCTCATACAGCTCACCAATGTCCGCGGGGTGCGGTCGTTGCTGAGGGTGAGGCGCCTGGTATGGATCGGGGACGGCCGGCGGTGAGTGGTGTGCATACCCTGCCTGATGATGTGGCGAGGGTATATGGTCGTGAAACTCTGGCTGCGGCTGAGGCTGGGACTCCTCAGATTCATCTTTTTCCTCCGACTCATCCTCGTCTTCGAGAGGAGGATCCGCTGCTACCAGGGGGCTGATGTCCAGATCGAGGTTGTACTCGACCGCCAAATCTCCTCCAACGGTGCGTACTCTGCGGCGTGGGATGTTCGGGCCATATTCTTAGCTGAGGCCGAAGGAGATGATGAGTCGGCCCACAAAGTTACCTCCCAGGAGTGAGCGGGGGCGACCTGATCTCTGAGTCTTCTTGCGGAGTAGGCGAGCAAGCACCCATCCGGGATGAAGTGGATATCGCTCCCGGATGGCGCGAAGAAGAAGAAGCTCGTCCTTGCTGATATTGTGGCGGTCCTTCTCTGGAGCATATAAAAGCGATCTATGCCAAACCATATGAATGTATCTAAAGAAAGAGTGAGAGATCGACTTAACTAAGTTATGGTCCCCGAGGCGATCGCCGGGCACTCCAGTCATGTGGCTCCAGAGTGCATGGTACTCCTCTCCGTCGTCCTCGTCGTCCGCCCAGCCAAGGTGATGTCCGTGGTAGTGCTCGTAGGGAATGCCTAGATGAGCTGCAAACTCATCATAGGTGAGGGACCTGTACACCCCGCCCAGGTAGAAGGAAACAACCTTCCTGTGCTGCCTCCTCTTGTGCTCGTCCAGCTCGAATGTCGCCCAAAACTCCTGCAGAGCGATGTCTGGGAAGTCGGCGGCGAGCGTGCTCAGCTCCAGCAGGCCGGCATGAGTCAGTGCATCAAGCACATTCCGGTACCAGTCATCATCGTGCTCTGAGAGCGACTCCATGGAAATAGGGCGAACATCAGCTCCACGGGTGTTCTCAAACCGCTGGTAGCGTGCAAAGTAGTGTTGGGGAAGGCGAGCAACGGTGCGGTGATACCCAGCACGATCAGGGAAAGCTGGTGGAGGGCCCTGAACGGCGGGTGTGACGGGAGCGGGGGCTCCGGAGCTCGAGGCGCCATCAAGTCGTGCCTTGGTCCTGCGCTCATAAGTGGTGTTCCTAAACAAGAAAACAAACCAGATTAGTCAAACTAAATCCCTACCCCACACTTAGTCGAAAAACTCAATTTCACAAAGAAATGAGGAAAACCGAGTGGGGGTAAGCAAAGCAGATTAACCGGTAATCAAAATAATAAAATACATGCTTAGGAACAGCCAGAATGGAATTAGAACAATCAGAGTTCAGAAGTCAAAACGACATTCGAAAAGTCAACATTATAAAACACTGAACTCTAATCATGGCAAGACTATCACAAATCGGAGAATGACGGTATAATATGATCTCAGATGGCAAACACAATAATTGGAACGAGTATGAGCACATAGGGCAGCCAAATGATAAAAAACAGTTCATGGTCAAACCGACAGTTCTCAAAAGTCAACCTAATAAGGAATGGGACTCAGGCATAACAACACATGATCAAATGATATGAAAATTAAGCACAATACTCCCTAAGCATGCTAGAACAGTTCAACAAGTTCAGCTAACCTAGTTCACACGAAATCAGTCGGCACGCAAATCGAGGCAAACCGAAAAGTAAACCGAAAGTCAACCCCGACGAAATTCAGCAATCAACATGTCAAAAGATTCGTAATGAAAAGTTCTACAACTTACCTTGAAGCCATGGATGCTAAAAATGAACGGATTAGGAGAAATCGGTGAAAAATTGCAAGTTTTAGGGTTTGGGTGAACTAGAGCTGTAGAGCTCCGATTCGGCTGTTCTGGGGCTTAAAATGATCGGAAAAAGGAGGGGAAGGGAGCGGCGGCGGTCGGCGGCGAAAAATGGTGGCGCGACGGTCGGGTTTATAAAACAGAGGGGAGGTTTTCAGTTTTTGTTTCGAAAATAGAAAGGAAGAGAGAGAGGGTGAAATCCGGATTTTAAAGTGAATAGTTGGTTGATTTTCAAAGAAATTTTCGGTGAAAATAAGTGCAAGTTTTCGCCGAAAATTCTAGTTAAAAAGTACTGCCGGTTTTCAAAAGAAATTTTCGCCAAAATATTAATACATTTTCACCGAAAATGTGAAACAGGAACGTTTGGAAAACTCTGTGGGATTTCAAAGAGAATTTTCACCGAAAATATGGGTTGTTTTCGCCAAAAATATTGAACTCTACGATTGAAAATATTTTCGCAATCTCGGCAAACTTCAGAAAATCACAGTTAAATCCACAAAAATCGGAAAGACCTCAAACGACTTGCAACTGACATTATGACACATAGACTACACACGAAAAATATGAAATCAAACAAACTGACACTTTTGGCTCCCCCGAACCGACTCTAAAATACTAAGATTGACACAAATGAAAAACTGACTCCAGCCGTGGGTTGCTTCCCACGAAGCGCTCTTTTATTAACGTCCTTGAGCTGGACGATACCTGGACGGTATTAGGAGACATTCCAACTCAGATTCTCCTTAATGCTAGCATCGGAGTTCATAAAGTAGAGCTTCGGGGCTTCTCTGGTGAGCATGAATTTCTTCCCGTTCGCGTGTAAGAGCTTGGTATGTCCGTCGGGAAGGTGGTCAGTAATCTTGAATGGTCCGAACAGTTCTGTCAAAGGATCATCTTCTACAAGGAAGACAGTGGACGGAATGAGAATGATCGGCTCCTTCTTTTCTTTGACCTCCGGCTTAATATCACCAGGATCGGTGATCGTCAGTATTTCCTTAGAAGATGCTTTTGGCTTCTCCTTCCATACTTGTTCCGGCACCGGTAGCTTGGAACGAATTGGTGGTGCAGCTGGCTCGGTAGAAAGTGATGGCACAACGGGTCTCCAAACCACGTGAGTCTTCATCTTCTTGTTCTTTCCCCGAGGTCTTCTAAATTTTGTGCTCCGTGGCTTAGAAGAGGCTTTCAGTTCCTTCTTCTTTGGCGGCTTTTGAGGAGCAGATTTCGGCTCCTGCTTGGTAATCTGTCCAGCACCTGCAACAGCAATTGATCTAGGCACACTAGAAGAGACATCAGTAACGGAGTTGACCGGAGTCAACTCCACAGTTTCAACAGCTAAACAATGAAATTCTTCACTCTTAGGATTATATTTCATTCCGTCTTTAAGGCGGAACGTGACAGTTTCTTTACCAACTCTCAAAGTTAAAGAACCATTTGGAACGTTAATTTGCATTCTAGTAGTGGCCATGAAAGGTCGTCCTATGAGAATGGTAGAATCATCCTTACTAGTGTCAATGATAACAAAGTCAGCTAAGAACGTGAAAGGACCACATTTAGTAACAACGTCTTTGATTTCTCCCCTAGGAGTTTTAAGTGATCTATCAGCAAAGATAAGTTGCATACTAGGCGGTTCAAGTTCTCCTAGGTTCAATTTTTCATATAGACTCATAGGCATAACATTAACAGACGCGCCAAGATCAACCAAACAACGTTCTATCTCAATATCATTAATGACAAGTGGTAGAGAGAAAGAACCAGGATCAGAACACTTAGCTGGATATGGAGAGGACGGTTTCTTGATACGAGCATCAGGATATCCTTCTTTATTCCCCTTCATGCCAGTCTCGATCCTTGCATTCGGCAGCAATGCTCTTGGAAAAGGAGGCTTCACGACGTACGGTGCAAGAGGAGGATCGTCCTCCTTGGGCGCCACTTGTAGTGCTTCCTTCTTCTCCGGAGTTTCAGCAATCCTGCGTAAAACAGCACAAGCATCAGCAGATAAACTTGTAAATTTTCGAGCGGTTACCATCTTGGCTTGTTAATTTCTCGGATTCGGTTCTGTCTGGCTCGAAAGTTGGCCAAATGGTCGACCAGACGCTAGCATGCTCGAGATGTTGTTCACAGCCTGCTCAATTCTTTGACCGGCTGCTATCTGTTCCTGATTGAGAAGAGCTTGAGCTTTAAACTGACTGTCATGATCATCGAGTCTGGTGATGATCTAACTAAGCTTCTTGTCCAGGTCACTGACGTTGTTTTCCTTCTGGTACTGCTGCCCTGGATAGGTGTTATTCAAGTATTGATTCTGGCGATTGCCAGGAGCAGTTCCATAGTTACCCGAATTACGGTGCGACGACTGGTAGACACCTGCCGGCGGATGGTTAGGCTTCTGATCATGAGCTGGACTAGCTGGGCGGTTATTCTAGTTCTGGTTATGGTTGGCGCCAGCATTGTAGGGAGGTCTGTCTTGATAGTTCCCTTGCTGCCTGAAGTTGCGGTAGCCAGCATAACCATTCTGATTATTAACGAAGCCTTGTTGAACGAAATTTACCTCTTCGGCGGACCAGACTTCTGTCTTACCAAAATTTTGACAACGGCCTTTGTTATGCGCACAAGCTCCACACCATTCGCAATCGGCAACATTGACAGAAGCTGCCAGGGGTTTGACTGGTGTGGTAGACTTCTTCAAATGCTTCTCTACTTCGGCCTTGATAGCTGCTTTGAGATCGAGCTTGCTCCTTGATCCTTCAGATTGTCGTTCCCAGTTCCTTGACTTGGAAGCACAGTTTGCGAAGTGAAGAAGAGCAGCTTCAGGTGTGAGAGTAGTGCAATCCCCTTCAGCTAGGGAATTGAACCACTTGGCAGATTCTTCTCGAAGACCTCGAGCAAAGATTTCAGCTAACTGCCTCTGCTCGAATCCATGATGAGGGCAGTTGTAGAGAAGTTCTTGGAATCGATTCCAAGTATCATATAAGCTTTCTCCTTCTTTCTGGGAGAACATGGCAATGCTATCCTTGATGGCTGTTGTTTTGGCAGGATGAAAGTATTCTTCAACGAAGTCCTGAGCCAGAGTATCCCAATTAGTGTAATATCCAGGTGGTTTGCCAGTAAGCCAACTCTTAGCGGCGCCTTTCAGAGAGAACGGGAAAGCTCTCAAACAAAGAGTATTCCTGTTGAGGTTTCCGTTCTTAAAAGTGCTATAGAGACAAGGAAATCCGCAAGATGAGTGCACAGATTGTCTAGGGGCCTGCCTTCGAACTGTAGATCCCTAGAGATCATAGTCAAGAATGGAATCTTGATCTCATAGTCAGGATCTCCTTCAATGCGCGGTACAGCAATGGCAGATCGAACGCTAGTCGCGCTCGGCTTGTTGTAATCAGCTTGACTTTTCTGTGCAGGCGGCGGTGGTGGTGGATTTCCGCCTGGTGGTGGTGGTAATTGATCAGCCATGGTAGGAGATGGAGGAGGTGAAAGTGACTCGGTGTATGAAACGGATGTAGGTGATGGTAGCGGTGAAGATGAGGGACTATCCTTCAGTTCCTCAATCTTAATCGGAGTGACGGGTGGAGATGGATTGGTTCTGCCTCTCCTTGGAATCTGTGATTGTCGAGGTGGAGCAGAACTGCTTGGTCTCTCTATACTCTTAGCATTGTCGGTTTGAGGGTGAGTCAAAGGCGGCGATGCATACACCCGTGACAAACCTACAAATAACAAAAACAAACAAAAACCAGTGTAAAATCGAAGTGGGTGGAAAGTGAAAGATGGAAAGTAGAAGAATAAATTGCCAGTTCTTCTTTCAAACGATCAAAAGAAGTCCCCGGCAACGGAGCCAATTTGGTGAACCGCCCGGTCGTTGTGCGGACGTTCAACCAAATAACTAACAAAGCTAACAAGCTAGGGTAGATCGTATTCCACGGGTCTTCTATGATCGACTACTCAAATAAGCTGGCAAATTACTCGGATTTAAGCACTTCGTGCGTGGTGTGAGTTCCACGACTTCTACTTCTAAGAAATGCAGAGAAATTAAAAATTTAAACTAAAGACAGAATGGAAATTGGTTGATTAAAACAGAGATAACAGACGAACTTAGACTTTGAATCCCCTTCGTTCCCCAGAGCATAGGCAATCAACAGATCAGCGGATTTCGATTCTCATTCAATCAATTCTAAGACACCACCATAACTCCTTACCCTTAGGTTTAAGACCGGCGAACGTTCGCTCTATCCGTTCTAGCTACCAAGATTAATTAGTCGCCCGGGTACGGTCGCCTCTCGCAACGACTTAACTTAACTGGTGGAATTACTAATGATTATTGAGTTACTCTTGCAGTGGATTAACCCTAACCGGTTCCTACGAAAGGCACGCTCCAATTATAAGGTTAATTGTTCAATTTGATGTTCTAAAGTAAGGCGAGCGTTCGCTTCTATCCTTAGCTTAACAAGAATCTAATCTAGGTGATCAATCTAGATAAGAAACATGAACAATGAAGAACAAACCAAACATGAAAGAGAAACTGATTGAACTTCGAATCTAATCACCGCCGATCCGTGACCGCTTTAAAGCCCTGTGTCACTTAGGGTTCATCTAGTCTAAGCTCTATGTGTTTAGCTACGCATATTCATCATGAAAGAATCAAAGACAAAGAAAGAGTTCATCATACAAAGGAAAAACAGAAAAGAATCTAAAAAACCTAATTAAGACGACTCCGCCAGAACTTCGATCTTCCGGTAGACTGCAATCCTAGCTCCGAGTCTTCGAGATGGAAGGGATGGCGTCACGATCTCTTTCCGGCTCTTCGAACTCTAACTCTTTGCTCTAGAACTTGAGAGACTTCTGAAGTTTGGTAATTATGATGTATTATTCGGTCTATTTCAAAGTATATCTGATTTTGGGCCGCCGGTTAAGTATTTATACTTGACCCTAATTCAGCCAGATTTTGCCTGATATTTTCGCCGAAAATACTGAAGAATTTTCGACGAAAATTCCTTTGTAAATGGATGGTCCGCTGGCTGATTTCTCCTGTAAATTTTGGTCCCATAGTTTTCGGTCGAAAACTTAACATTTTCGCCGAAAACTTCTGTTGATGAGCATCGCCGATTTGTACTGATATTTTCTCCAAAAATGCTGAGGTATTTTCGGCGAAAATTCCTTTATAAACTGGGCAGGAATTGTTTCGACTTGATTGGCTCCTTGGATCGATTCCGATGCAATTCCTCGAGGTTCCAACGCCTTAGACACGTCCTTGGCTACTTTATTTGACGGCAAAAACCTGTGCTAACATAAAAATTCTAGAAAACCATCAAATAGACCCGAAACGGGCCAAGGTAACACAAATGGCACGAGATAGGGCAATCGATTGAATATTCGTTATTCTACCCTAAAAACCATGTCTTAAGCAAGGAAATGTCGCTTAAATGAGGCTGATAATCACTTCAAATCGAGTGTCATCAATGCAACTAGATCTCTACGAGGCTCAAGAATGGACAACTGCTGCTGATTCTGAAACTTTCAGAAAGTTCGTGGACAAAAAACAAACTCTGCACTTCCTATTGGGTCTAAACAATGAGCTAGATGCAGCCAAAGGAAGGGTCATGGCAACGAATCCTTTCCTGACTTAGAAGAAGCCGTGGCTGAGATTCGTCGTGAAGAATCACGGGGATATGTTATGTTGACGGATGCCAAACTTACGACCGAGGGATCAGCTCTAAAGGTCGATACTTCTGTAACTGCATTGTTGAGTAACAAAAACAACAACAATAAGCAGTCGGATAAGGAGGTAGCCACGACTAATGTTTATTGCGAACATTGCAAAAAACCTTGGCATACAAAAGCACAGTGTTGGGAGCTACATGGAGGCAGACCTGCAAACTGGAAGTCTAGGTCTGAACGTCTTGCTGAACGTCGCAACCAGAATTCTCGTGCCAACACTGCTTCTAGCTCAACTAATGGTGATGACAGCCATGTCTCTAAAGGACAAATCGACTCCCTTAAGAAGATGCTAGCTGATGCCCTCCGATCAGGACAGTCTTCCAATAGTCCTGCTGAATTTTTTGCAGGATCATTTGCCCAAGGTAATCATCCTAAAGCTTATACTATGAAACATCAGAATACTACTGCTTGGATTTTGGACTCTGGTGCTTCGGATACAATGACAGGGTGTCGAGACTTAATCCACGACCTTCAGCCATACCCTAGAAAGGCTGGAGTACGTGTTGCAGATGGAAATATAGCACCTGTGATGGGTATATGATGGGTTAGACTTACTAAGCAGCTCACCTTATCTCCAGTCTTATATGTGCCACAATTAAACTGCAATTTACTTTTAGTTCGACAGATAACATCAGACCTAAATTGTGAGGCTAAATTTCATCCATCTGGTTGCCTCTTACAGGAGGTGGAATCCGGGAAGATGATGACACTTGATTTGACGTGATTTTCAGCCTCATTTAAGCGACATTTCCTTGCTTGAAATGTGGTTTTAGGGGTAGAATAGCGAATATTCACTCAACTGCCCTATTTCCTACCGTTTTGGTTACTTTGGCCCTTTGTGGGTCTAGTTGATGGTTTTCTAGTATTTTTGTAAGAGCACAGATTTTTGTCGACAAATACGTAACCACAGACGTGTTCAAGACCTCAAGGAGCGAACCAGAAATCAAACCAGAATTAGAACTGAAGATCCAACTGCCCAACACAATGTTTTCGCCAAAAACATTACAAAGATTTCGGCGAAAATACCTTAAGGAACTCAAAGGCAAAGTCAGTTGCTTTACACTACTATTTTCGGCGAAAAACTCCTCATGTTTTTGCCGAAAACTCAAGAGGAAATGGGCAGATCATCACAAGGAGGAGTTTTCGGCGAAAACTCCAAAGTTTTCGGCGAAAACTCCAAGAGTTTCACCAAAAACTCCCCAAAATTTTCGGCAAAAATTCAAGTGAATTTCAAGCCATCTGCGGTTAGGTTTAAATACAAAAACCGGCGGCTGAAATTAAGGGCTGATAACTTACACTTTGGACGAAAATTCCAAGACGGAGATTAGAGAGAGGGAGAGTGAAAGGAGTTCGAGGAGCCAGGAAAGGATCGTGACGCCATCCTTCCATCTCGGAGAACCAGTGCTAGGAGTTGAAGATCCAGCAGATTGAAGCTTCAAGGATTCGTCAAAATTAGGTTTTATAGTTCTTCTCTGTCTTTCATACTTGAGATGTATTCTTTGTTCGTCTTTGATTCTTCTGTATTGAATATGAGTAGCTAAACTCGTAGAGCTTAGATTAGATGAACCCTAAGTGACCCAGGGCTTTAAAGCGGTCATGGATCGGCGGTGATTAGATTTGAAATTCATTCAGTTTCCCCTTCATGTTTGATTTGTTCTTTGTTCTCTGTGTTTCTTGTCTGGTTTGGCCACCTAGATTAGATTCTTGTTAAACTAAGGATAGAAGCGAACGCTCGCCTTACTTTAAAACACCAAATTGAACAATTAACCTATTCATTGGAGTGTGCCTTTCGTAGGAACCAGTTAGGATTAATCCACTACAAGAGTAACTCATAAATTGTTAGTAATTCCACCAGTTAATTAAGTCGTTGCGAGAGGTGATCGTACCCGGGTGACTAATTAATCTTGGTAGCTAGATCGGATAGAGCAAATGTTCGCCAGTCTTAAACCTAAGGGTCAGGAGTTATGGTGGTGTCTGTGAACTGAATGAATTAGAATTGAAAATCGCTGGTCTATTGACTGCTGTTGCTCTGGTGATCTAAGGGGGATTCGAAGTCTAAGCTTGCATGTCATCTGTCAAAGTCAAACCATCAATATTTTTGCATTTAAATTTCATTTCATTTCACCTTGCATTTTAGTATAGAAGTCGTGGAACTCACACCACGCACTACGCGTTTAACCTTGAATAAAAATTGCTAACATATTTGAGTAAGCAAGTAGAAGGGGCCCGTGGAATACGATCTGTCCTGCTCTGTGCTTGACAGTTATTTGATTGACCGCTCTACAACCGTTCATCAAAAGACGATTGGAGTTGGTGAAGTGTCAGATGATTTATATGTCTTCAAGGATGAGAATCATGAAGAAGGAGCTCTTGGAGATTATCAAAAGTCTGCAAACCAAATTTCCAGTTTAGTTAGTTGTAGTGATGAAGTTTTATTGTGGCACTATAGACATGGACATCCCAGTTTTATGTACTTGGCACACTTGTTTCCAAAACTATTCATTAATAAAGGAGCTCAGTTTTATCAATGTGAAGTGTGTTAATTGGCTAAACACACTCGAGCTGTCTATCCCGGGATTGGTTATCGTCCCACCCATCCTTTCTCAATAGTTCATAGTGACATTTGGGGTCCCATGAAGATAAAAAGTGTCACCGGTGCTAGGTGGTTTGTCACCTTCATAGATGATCACACCCGCCATACATGGACTTTTCTCATGAAGGAGAAATCAGAAACGAAAAGTATATTTCAGCAGTTTTATACAATGGTACAAACACAGTTCAACACCAAGATTCAAGTCTTAAAAACTGATAATGCAAAGGATTACTTCAACAATATCCTTAGCAATTTCTTGATTCAAAAGGGAGTTGTGCATATCAGTTCTTGTGTAGAAACACCTCAATAGAATGGGATAGCTGAGAGGAAAAATAGACACTTGTTGGAAGTTGCTCGTGCATGTATGTTTGCTCGACAGGTTCCTAAATATTTATGGGGAGAAGCTGTGCTCACTGCAACTTACTTGATTAACCGAATGCCAACCAAGGTCCTCAAGTTTCGGCCTCCTCGTCAACTGCTACTCAACTTGTATCCTCACATGACAAATCTATCATCCGCTCTTACTCCTCGAATTTTCGGATGTACAGTATTTGTCCATATTCATCCAAGTAATCGAACCAAGTTAGATCCCCGAGCTCGAAAGTGTGTTTTCATTGGTTACTCAACTCAACAGAAAGGGTATAAGTGTTACTCTCCCACTTCTGGACAGATTTACCATTCACGGGATGTTACTTTCTTTGAGTCACAACCATTTTTTCTGCAGACTGAGCTTCAGGGGGAGTCTCACATGGACGAAGCTCAGTTTCGGGATCTAATCACCTTAGAAACTACTAATTCTGAAGTTACAGATCCAACTATACCTGAAACTGAACCAGCTGTGGCTGTGACATCTACACCTGAAACTGAAGGAACAGTAGAGGTTGATGGACATGGGGAGCAACCAAGGCACAAACCAGAGTTACAGGTGTACACAAGACGTCAAAGACCTGTTGTGATTCCCACTGCAACTGAAACAGATTCTCAGATTGCTGAGGAAGAAACAGTACCTCAGTCAGATACTGATTTAGATGTTCCAATTTCCATTCGGAAAGGGACTCGGAGGTGTACTCAACACCCGATTGGAAGCTATGTCGACTATACAGGTTTAAGCCCGAAGTACAGAGCATTTATCACTAATATGGATAGTATTGAAATTCCAAAATCCATCCATGAGGCCCTTCAAAATTCTAAGTGGAAGTTGGCTGTTGAAGAAGAACTGCATGCCCTTCACAAAAATCAGACATGGGACATGGTAATTCTTCCACCAGACAAACGAACCGTGGATTGCAGGTGGATATTCACAGTGAAATACAAGTCTGATGGCTCAGCTGAACGATTCAAGGCAAGATTGGTTGCTAGGGGTTTCACTCAGACATATGGAATTGATTACGAGGAAACTTTTGCACCAGTTGCAAAGTTAAACACTATTCCTGTTCTTCTCAGTCTAGCTGCTAATTGTGATTGGGATCTTCATCAATTAGATGTCAATAATGCTTTTCTAAATGGGGAGTTATCAGAAGAGGTATACATGAACCCCCCACCTGGTATAAATGCAGAAGGAAAGGTCTGCAAACTGAGAAAGGCTCTATACGGCCTCAAACAGTCACCAAGAGCTTGGTTTGATCGATTTACAAAGGTTGTCAAATCAGCAGATTACTACCAATGTCAAACAGACCACACTATGTTTGTAAGACACTCGGACTCAGGAAAAGTTGCTATCTTAATTGTTTACGTTGATGATATTGTTATCACAGGAGATGATACGAGGGAAATTCAGCTACTAAAAATCAGACTAGCAAGTGAGTTTGATCTGAAAGATTTGGGAGAAACTTCGATATTTCTTGGGAATGGAAGTTGCCCGATCAAAAAAGGGGATCTCACTTTCCCAACAAAAGTATGTTCTGGATTTGCTTAAAGAGACTGGTATGTTAGGTTGTAAACCTATGAGCACTCCTATGGAACCTAATAAGCGACTAAGTCGAGAGGAAGTGGCATCGGTTGATAAAGCTAGCTATCAACGATTAGTTGGAAAACTAATCTACTTAGCTCACACCAGACCTGATATATCATATTCTGTTGGTATCGTGAGCCAACACATGCATGATCCAAATGAAGAACATCCGGAGATGGTATATCGAATTCTGAAGTATTTGAAGTCCTCTCCTGGACAAGGCTTATTGTTTAAAGAACTGACCAGCAAGGTATTATAGTTTACACCGACGCAAGCTGTGCAAGTGAGTTGATAGAGAGACAATCAACCACAGGATACTGCACCTATGTATGGGGTAACCTTGTTACATGGAGGAGTAAGAAGCAAGAAGTGGTGTCCCTGAGTAGTGCTGAAGCAGAATACCGTGCTGTAACTTCAGGTATCAAAGAAGGGGTTTGGCTGAAACGTATTCTGGAAGAGCTGAAGATTGAGACACTAGGACCTATACGTGTGTTGTGTGACAACAAATCAGCAATTAGCATTGTCAAAAATCCAGTTCATCATGATCGAACTAAGCATGTGGAACTGGATAGGCACTTCATTTCTGAGAAGGTTTCAAGTGGAATAGTTTATCTAGAGTATGTGCCGACAAGCAAGCAAACTGCAGATGTCTTCACCAAATCTCTGCCAAGAACTACATTTGATGAATTAATTCACAAGCTGGGGATGTTTAACATTTACATCACTAAGCTTGAGGGGGGAGTGTAGGAATTATCTTAATCAGGTAGTTCTGTCCGAGTTAGTATAGGTCTTTATTAAGAAGTTTAATAGAAGAGAGTTTACTTATTTAGGACTCCCACTTATAGTAGGAGTCCCTTAGTGTTGGATATATATATCCCCTTTGTATCTGCGGAATACATCATTCAATCATAATACAATATTCTTTCCTCCTAAACCCTATCAACAATCTCTTCTCTCTTCCTAAATCCAATAATTCCATATTTGGTTTCCGATTAAATCACGTCTTTCAGCCATTTCTCTGATTTGAGATGAATTATTGATATATTCTGTTGCTATGAATGCTTCAACTGTTGCATCTTCCGCATCACTATCTTGAAATTGGTCGGCTAGCTTCTTTGGGGCATTTGGTCGAACAGGTTAAAGACGTCTTAGTGGCTCTGTTTGTTGTGTCAGCAGTGATAGCTTACCTCCTCTTGTTCACCTTCATCTACCATTCGCTGCAGAGCCCACATGTCTGGTCGCTGCTCGGAAGCCTCCCCGAACTAATTGAGAACTGCGACCGCCTCCATGAATGGATCTCCGACAACCTCCAAGCCTGCAACAACACTTATCAGACCTGCATCTGTGCAGTTCCTTTTTTAGCCCAGAAACATGGTATCGTGACTATCACGTGCGACCCTAAGAACATCGAGGATGTATTGATTATCGAGGACCTGATTCCGGTGATTATTTTGTTGTTGGAGGTTTGTTAATGGTGGAAAAGGAAGCAGGAAAAAGGAGGAAGAAGAAGAATTGTTTATTGGATGAATTTTGGTTTTGAGTTCAGTTGACCGGTTTGATTGGATGGATTAGGTCGATTTGGGCCGGATCTATTATTTAATTAGTATTTGGCTGATGTAGAAAGGATAACATGGAAAATAGTACAATGTCGTAACGGAGTCCATAATAACGGGACTAGTATGTAACAAAACGAAGTTTCGGGACGAGTTTGTAACCCGCCCCAAAATTTCGGGACTATTCAAGTATTTGACCCAATACTATATACACATGACTAACATGAAATTACCATTCACTACAATACACTTAACATATACAAAACACTAAATTATATAGCATATTACCCAACCCATGTTATATGAATAAAAACAAAACCTACTTAATAAATAGCAAATGATTTATATTGCATTGAAAATTTGACAGCGTTGGTAAACAAATGAAGAAATAATAGTCCATTAGCACAATCCATATAGCACAGAATAACGACTAACTCCCTCTCTAATCAGTGAAAGAATTACAAATCGGTGATTCTCAAAAGCCTTCTCCTTTTGTCATATAGCACAGTCCATTAAAATATTATAAGTTAAAATAAATAGGGAGTGAAGGGGAGTGAACGTACCACAATGAAAATGAGAGGAGATGTACTCTACAGAGAATCAGAACTAGAGAGACGGCTGGTGGAAGTTGTAGTATGAAAAATAATGGCATGTTTGTTAGTTTTTAAAAGGCTGGTGCAGGGGTGTTGAGAAGGTTACTCCATAAATGGCGTTGAAATGTAACAAAAAAATTATAATAAATAGAAAAAGTCAGAGATACGTATTGAAGAGTGGGCAGTTAGATATTTCCAATTTTTTCCTATCTTTTTTCTAAACCAAATTCAACAATCACTTTTGTGAAAACGTCTTTTTTTCACTTCCAATAATGGCTCTAGTTTTCAAAACATGTTTCCAAATCAATAAATGTAAAGTGTAACTAAACATGATTTTTTTATTATTTTTTGGAATCACAAGACATAAAGTGGAATCAAAGTGAAAGCAAAGTGGTTAAGAAATGTGTGGAATGAATTCTGTTATTCATTAGTTACAAAATCTGTACAGAGAATGGCTATATATACAAGCTGGAAGAAGAAAGAGAAAACGAAAAGAAATACAAACGACGTTAACTTAATTCCTAACTCTATCCGTTAATAAACGGTCAACTAACTCCTTCCTATTCTTCATTTCTAGCATCAGCGTGTCCTGGCTTACTATCTAACAGCCCCCCACAAGCTGGGGAGTAAATATTTTGAATTCCCAGCTTGGATAGCAACAGACGCAATCGTGGAGTTGGCAACCCTTTAGTGAATAAGTCAACAAGTTGAATCTCAGTAGGAACATAGTTCAACCTCACAAGCCCATATAGCAATCGCTCCCGAACCACATGACAGTCGATCTCTATATGTTTGGTGCTTTCGTGAAAGACTAGATTTTGAGCTATATGAATCGCTGACTGATTATTGCAAAATAATTGTGCAGGTTGAGATTGTGATGCACCAAGGTCAAGTAATAAACTCATCACCGATTGAACCTCACAACACAAATGTGCAAAGGCCCAATATTCTGCCTCTAATGACGAATGAGAAACCGTGCTCTGCTTCTTAGTTTTCCAAGAGATCAATGAAGTTCCCAAGAATAAACAGTATCCACTTGTTGACCTTCTACTATCTGGACAACAGCCCAATCGGAATCGCTGTAGCCAACAAGTTGAAGAGAACTATCAGCTGAGAAGAACAATCATTGTCCTGGAGCCATCTTCAAGTATCGAATTACTTTGTATCACTACAAGAAAAAGGAACTCTAACAGCGAATTTTTATTTAGTCTAACAGCGGATTGGCCGCTGTTACTTAGATTTAACGGCGGCCGCGTGTCCGCTGTTAGGTTGACTAACGTAAGCCTATCTAACAGCGGATAAGTGTCCGTCGTTAAACCTAACAGCGGATAGCTTTATATCCGCTGTTAAATCTTACAGCGGATTAAACATATAACAGCGGATAAAATCCGCTGTTAGAGTTCCGATCAGAATTAAAAAAAATTGCAAAAACCTGCTCACCGGAGCAGGTTTCCACAATTCTTCTCCTCTTCTTCTTTTTCCCTTCTTCTTTCTTCTCTTCTTCTTCTTCTTCTTCTTCTTTCTCCTTCTTCTTCTTCTTCTTTCTCTATTCCAGATCTTGATTCTCTATTCTCCTTCTTCTTCTTCTTCTTCTTCTTTCTTCCTCTCCTTCTTCTTCTTCATCATCCGCTATTCTTCTTTCTTCTTCTTCTTTTGCCTTCTCCTTCTTCATCTTCTGTTCTTCTTCTTCTTCTTCTTCTTCATCTTCATCTTCTTCATCTTTTATTCTTCTTCTTCTTCTTCTTCTGCTCTTCTTCTTCTTTATCTTCTGTTCTTCTTCTTCATTTTTCTCTCTTTCTTCTGCTTCCTTCTCCTTATTCTTCCTTCTCCCTCCTTCCTCTTCTTCTTCTTCTTCTTCTTCCTAGGGGTGGCTAATGGCATAGTGGGTAATGGGTACCCGCGATCCCGGCCCGTACCCATTCGGGTAGTGGGTACCCATTACCCGAACGGGTTCGGGCTACAGATGGCTTTGGATGCTTATGGGTACCCACTACCGAACGGGTAATACCCGTGGGTACCCATTAACCCCGTTTAGCCCGATTAAATAAATAATAATGAAATAAAATGCCAAACCTAATTACTTTACTTATCAATTTCATATTCTGTCATTCTCCTTCTGAATTGCCAAACAACACTTTTAGTCATTCATTCGTTATCTCTCTCTATCCTCCATTCACGACATCATCCCCTTTCCTATTTCTCTAAAACCTAATTTTCATGAACATTTGACATTGTTTAGAAATTGTGCAGTGCAGCACTACAAGTTCTTTCTTTCTACTGTACATTTGTTTGCAAGAGACTATTTAATTATATTCATATTCAGTGGAATCATATTTAATTACATTTTAATAACAAAAAGAATGAAAGTGGAATCACATTCATATTTACTATTTATGCAATTAAATAAATTTTAATTATATATTATTTTTGTTATTAGTGGGGTTTAGTGGGTTTAGTGGGTACCCCGGCCCGATCCCATTATCATTAATGGGTACCCACTACCCGAACGGGTTCGGGCTACGGGATGAGTTTCGAGCCTAATGGGTACCCACTACCCGTTTCTTAATGGCTACGGGTACCCAAGCCCTCCCATTAGCCAGCTCTACTTCTTCCTTCTTCTTTCTTCTGCTTCCTTCTCCTTATTCTTCCTTCTCCCTCCTTCCTCTTCTTCTTCTTCTTCTTCCTTCTTCTTTCTTCTCCTTCCTTTTTCTTCTTCTTCTTCTCCTTCCTCAAATTCCGTAGATGTGCAAATTACGAAAATAAAAATAAATAAATAAAATAACAAAACACGGATTGGCTGGGGGCGGGCACACGGATTGCCACATCAGCAATCTTTAACGGCGGATTTCCTAACAGCGGATATAATCCGCTGTTAGGTTCCCACCCACAATTTTGAATTCCCGCGGGGGCGTGATATTTTGGCGCCTGCTGAATTTTCATTCTAACAGCGGATAATATTCGCTGTTAGCTTTCCCCCAAAAATTCCATATTCCCGCGGTGGCGGGATTTTTTGGCGCCTGCTGAATTTTTATTTTAACATCGAATACCTAACAGCGGATGTATGACCGATGTTAGCTAACATCGGATGTTTAAAAATCCGTTGTTAGGAAGTTAAATCTAACAGCGGATTCCTGACCGCTGTTAGAGTTTCGATGTTAGGAGGTTATTTTCTTGTAGTGTATGCTGCTTTTAAATGTATATTCGTCGACTTTGCCTGGAATTGAGCAAGCTGTTGAACTGCGTAGCTAATATCTTGTCTGGTTATGGTAAGGTAGTGTAGCTTACCAACCACCTGCATGTATAATTGAATATAAACAATTTCTTGTCCCTCATCAGCTCGTAACTTCAGTTTATAATCACAGGGTGTTTTGCTTGGCTTCTTGTGTATCATTCCTGACTCTTCAATCAGTTCCAAGCAATACTTTCTTTGACAAACGTTAATTCCCTCTCTGCTACGAGCAACTTCCAATCCTAGGAAGTATTTGAGCTTACCAAGATCCTTTATCTTGAAGTGAACGTGCAATATGCTCTTAATCTTTTCAATCAAACCCTCATTGCTTCCTGCAAGTATGATGTCATCCAAGTATACTAGCAAAACAATCATGTCACGGTCCGTTGTGTATATAAACAGAGAATGATCAGAGTTGGATTGATGAAAACCCTCACTTTTCAATGCACTAGTGAGCTTAAGAAACCACCTTTTACTTGCCTGTTTCAACCCGTATAAGGACTTCATTAGCTTACAAACTTGTTTTCCATTTCCATTAATCTCCTCTCTAACACCTTGAGGCAATCCATGTACACTTCCTCTTCCAGGTCTCCGTGCAAAAATGCATTACTAACATCCATTTGATGCATGTGCCATTGCTTAACAGCTGCCACTACAAGAAAAGTTTTCACATAATTTATCTTGGATACTGGAGAAAATGTCACTACAAAAAAAAATGCTAATTAGCGTCGGTTGAAACGTAGCAATTTAGCGTCGGTCGGTCATCAACCGACGCTAAGTGGTTGACCTCGCGTTTTAGCGTCGGTTGATAGGCGACCGACGCTAAAATGGTACAAAGAGCCGACGCTATTATCCGATTTTGGTTCGATTGTTGGTTGACCGGATGGTTAAATTGGCGTCAGTCAGCAGAAAGAGAATAGTGTCGGTCATGACCGACGCTAAAACGCTGTTTATAGCGTCGGCTGACACGCGTTTTAGCGTCGGTCATCGACCGACGCTAAAACGCGTAAGTATTTAAACCCTCATCCTAACCATAATCTCAAATTCTCACCTCTCTCTCCCGAAACTCTCCCAACCACCACCCTCCTCCTCCTCCTCCTCCTCCAAACTCTCCAGCCGCCGCATCCCAGCTGCCACCACAACTCCGTCGCCGTTCTGCCGTTCCACCGCCGTTCTGTCGTTCCAACGTCGTTCCACCGTTCCACCGCCGTCCGCCTTCACTTCCTCCTCCAGCCGCCGCAGCTGCCGTGCGCCAGATCTGGGAAAAAACCCAAATCTGGAAAAAAACCCAGATTAGAAAAAAATAAAAATAAAAACGAAAATAATAAATGAAAAATTAAAATGAAAACAAAAAATAAAAAAATTGGGTTGGTCAGCCACCCATTCGGTCAACCCATATTTTAGCGTCGGTCGTGTTTTATTTTAGCGTCGGTTGACCAAACGACCGACGCTAAGGTTTAGCGTTACCGTATTTGGCGTCGGTCGTGCCGACCGACGCTATTTATTTTGGCGTCGGTCATGACCGACGCTAAAACGCGTGTATGACCGACGCCAAATAGCGTTTTTTTGTAGTGTGTATCTATGAAGTCCACTCCATACACTTGTGTATATCCCTTAGCCACTAATCGTGCTTTATACCTTTCTACACTGCCATCTGCCTTGTACTTAACACAGTACACCCATTTACATCCTATAGCCCTTTCCCTACTGGCAGCTCAGTTATAACCCATGTTCCATTTGACACTAATGCCTGTAACTCATCATTCATTGCCTGTTTCCAGTTCTCTGGTCTGACTTCTGCCCAATACGTTTGTGGCTCAGGTTCAACAGAGATAGACAAAGAAAAATGTTGTTGTGAATGTTAGAGATTGTGATAAGAGATGTAATGATGCAAAGGAAACAAAGCATTATCATGTACATGATGACCTGTGGACAAAAGGGCACAATGATAATCTTTCAAATAACTGGGTGGTTTAGAAATTCAGTTTGACCTTCGTAAAATAGGTGCAGGAAGATCTATCTCATTATGATCAGTTTGGTTTTCTATAGTATCATCTTCTTGAAAAGCAGAATCTATATGATCTATATTAGGGCTGGACTCATACGTGACATCAGGAGCTAGATTGTCTAATGTGTGTAAGGGTAAAGAGGTTGGTGTGGATTCATTGGCATCAAATAGGATAGAATCAAGAGGTTTATAGGGAAGTATGGTCTCATGGAATATCACATTTCTAGAGAATAAGACTTCGTGAGATTGTAGGTCAATCAACTTGTAACCTTTTATTCCAGGTTGATAACCTATGAAAACACATGGACGAGCTTTAGCTGCAAACTTGGTTCTGCCATGCTGGAAGGTACTGGCATAAGCCAAGCAACCAAAGACACGCAAGTGGCTATATGTAGGTGGCTTATTGTATAAAACTTCAAATGGGGATTTTTTTGAAGAACTGGTGTGGGAAGACAGTTTATCAAATAGCAAGCATGAAGACACAAGCCCGCCCAGAACCCGAGGGACAAACCAGATTGGAAACAGAGAGATCGAGCAACAGCAACTAGTTTGGTGTTGAATGCCATGGAGAGAAAAGAACGAGTCCATCCTAAACTCTTGACCCTGATCAGATCGAATAGTTTGGACACGAGAAGAAAATTGTGTTTGAACCATGGCACAAAATGATTGAACAAGGGAATGAGTTTCACCCTTATTTTTCATAAGAAACACCCAAACACACTAACTGAAGTAATCTAAAACAGTCAAGAAGTAAGAATATCCATCATAGGAAACTAAACTGAGAGGTCCCCAAATGTCCATATGGACTAACTCAAAAGGAATAGAAGCACGAAAAGTACTCCTCTGAAAAGGCAAGGTTTTCTGTTTAGCTAAATGACAAGTACGACAATGTGTGGTTGAAGGAAGAACAACTTCTGAGGCTAAACGATGAACAAGATGCATACGAGGTAAGGAGGGGTGACCCAAACGGCAATGCCATGTCCAATTTGTGAGACTCCAGGTTAAATGTAACAACTGCAGCAAGGGAAGAAGGTAAACTAATAGGTAACAAAGTAGAGGATGAGGAGAGTGGAGTGGTAAGGAGATAAAGTGTTACACCCCGAATCTCTGAACTGGAATTTTTTTTGAATTTTATTCCATACGTTTGAGAAATGACCGAAACTTGATGTTTAAATGATTTCGAGGCAAGTTAATTTCACTCATGGAAGGCGGAGCGAGAGGTTAAGCGATTGACTCGACTCTTGCAGACCTGGGTTGTACTCGGATTGGACGCACAACCTTCCCGCTAAATTTTGGTCATCTATGCCCGAATTTATTTAACCCCGGTATAGTGTGAAGTGTTCGATGCGGTAGTTCTCGTCAATCAAATGGTTTTATAATTTGGTTAAGCTCGGATTTCGAAGGAAGGCGGGTAAGGAGTTAATGGAACATGGTGGCAAGGAAGTCAAGTATTCTGCTTGGCCGAGTTGGTTAAGGAATTGAACCAACAACCTCAAGGTCACCAGTTTGATTCCCTGAGCAAGTGATTTTTATTTTTATTTTTCAGACATCAAAACGACGTAGTTTCGCTAAAGGATGACGTCATGGTGACGTCACCACTATGTCAGCATCATCTTCTTCAATGAACCAAGGTCGCCGTCGCATCTTTGTTTTCCGGCGACTCTATAGTTTCGGTGAGGGCCCCATCCTCCACATTATTGATGTTTGTCGGCTTTTGATCATCACCACATAGATACCTTTCGATTCCGACCCCTCCAACTCCATTACTGGCCTAAATCTCGCCAAAACGAAGCCACCATGTCGGATCTGTCAAGCTACGTTGACCACTCAAATAAACGACCTTTTGTTCCATTCTTTTCCCGACCTTGGCCTTCCGGGAACTCCAAAGGACATCGAGAGTCTTTCGAGCCGGCTATAAATAGCCAACAAGCTTCAGCCTTCGAGTTCAGAAGCCCACCATCGTAACTCCGACGAGAAGCTGCGTCGGGGAGTTCCAAACGTGTCGAAGCCAAAAAGTATCATTCGTTAGCCTCGTCTTTGACCCCTAAAGCTCTCCCCATATTCAAAAGTTTGTTTCGGTTCGAGAATCGAAGGAAGAAACCTCATCGGAAAAGCTTCTCTGCCGCCGACGACTTTCCTGCAAATTAGAAGAAGAAGATGGTAAATTGCAGTTTGGTCACCCGATTTCCTATGTCACAGTTCAGTCTTCTAATTTAATTTTAATTACTGTCGTGATCTTAAACTATTAAATCGTGAAAGATTTGGCCCAGCTAAACTTTCTCAGTTATTACAGAATGGCCCGATAGTTACTGAAGTCCGTTAAGTCCTTATTTTGAACCGAATCAAGCCACATAATCGATTTTCAAGTCAATCGACTCGATTTATAGGTCGGTTGGTTTAAGGGGGTAAATTCCTTGGATTAATTAATTCCTCAATTTAGATAGCTATTTGGTTAAAATTTGTCACTAACCAAATATTGTGATTATTTCCGAATTAATCGTTTGATGGGAACCGAATTAACAAGTGAGGTACTCGGGCCTTATTTTGGACTCGTGCATGCTGAAATTAAGGTCCTTATAATTCTCGTGGTGATTTACTGCTAACCGAGCACTAACCCATTTGAGTTGGTTTTCCCGATAGGTTAGATTATTCAGAGTAATGAGTGACGCGAATCCTCATTAATTCCGGTTTCTAAAGTTATGATGCCTAAGGTTAGAGGGACTTAAGTAGTCTGAGTGACTCTCCTAATTACCTAGAAATTGAGACGGAAAGTCTTGGTTTTGACAACAAGGTGTCGTTTCTACGGAAAGTTCCATCTTTCCGGAACCGTTGGTTTTTATACCTAATTGTGTTTGATTCAATTATGGTTAAACCGTGATGTTATTTGATGATGTTTGACACCTAGTGTATACAGGTGGAAAGTAATGCCTCGCTAGCTAGTCCTCCGTCGGGAACATCGATGGATACGGGTTCCTACCAGGTGATGGGAGTTGGGTATTGTTAGCCCCAATTGATTCACGGTAGATGGGTACAAATAGCCCCAACTGGATGATAATAGTTGGGTGGAATTAGCCTCGACCGGATGATGGGAGTTGTGTATTGATAGCCCCAATCGATTCACGGTAGTCGGGAAGAATAGCGACTCTTGTGAAGTCCCTATTACAGGCTCAGGAGTAAGCCGTATCGATGATGACGTAGAGGTTAGCTACGCGGGAAGAGGGGATGCCCTATTGTTTGATGAAAGTTGTTCGAGTTTGATCTCGATATTGTGTGGTACTATTAGAATAGTTCATGGGGTGTCTTATTGACTTGTGATTATGTGTGTTAATGTTTCGCATATAGGTCATGATTGGAATGTTGGATTAATATTCCTTGTGACAGGTCATTTGATAAACGGTAACGGTAATCTTCGTTACGGAAGGATGATTATGGAAATACTGGTTTGCGTTGTTAATTCCATTAAATGTGTTCATTCATGTTTATACGGAATAATCATGATAATGGACTGACCCCGAGCCACCCACCAGTTTTGCAGGAACTTCCTGAACAAGCAACGGACCACCGGAGTTTCTTAAGGCGTGCCAGAGCAGTGGATCATGAGACGATGTATTGGCGACTTGGAGGATTGCTCTCAAGTCGTTGGGCCCAATTCCGCTGTAAATGATTTGACGTTTAATACCCTGGTTTTATGGTTGGTTTGAAAGTAGTTGGTCAAAATTGTATTTTTCAACCACTACAAAAAAGGCAGTTATTAGTGACAATACAAATACGTCACTAATAGTCAATGTCGTCGCTAATATGTATTTGTGACGACATATAGTCGTCGGACGTCGTCGAAAAAAGCTCCCCCACAAATAAATTATTTGTGACCAACCGTCACTAATACTTATTTGTGACGAATATATATGGTCACTTATCCTTTGACGTCATCAAAAAATACATAAAAGACCTGAACAAAAGTCGTCACAAACATTTTATTAGTGACCAATTTCACTATGACAATTTTATTTCATCAATCATTATTTGACGAAAGGTAGATGATTGGTCGAAGTTTTTTTGTGATGGTTCATATTATGTATCAGCTATATCATCCATAAATACTTTTACCAAAAATTAGTTGCAAAGCTTTTCACAAGTATTTTGTATAATAACTCTTCCGAAATATTCATCAGAATTTTCCCATATTATTAAATCGAATGAAACTGTACAAGGTCAGAACCTAGAATCCATATTTTTTCAAAAAAAAATGCCAACAATATTCGTTGCTAAATGTTACTCTGCGATTTTGACTACATGGACTCAACTCCTGCCTCAACGCCTCACTCCAGTTCTTCTCCAGGAACTGAAACCTTAACTTTCTGACGTTGGCGAACCCCCAAGTGCTTGATTGACCATTCGTTTGTATAGGTGGGCTAAGACTCCTTAGTTTTGAACAATGAGACACAACTGAGTAGAGCATAGAAAAGTAGTCAATCAAAACACTCTAATTCCTGAAATCTCTTCATAATCTATTGCTGCCTTCAAGATCTACTGTCACTCCCATGCTTCTCATTTCACTGATCATTCTGTCAACTTCCTCTTGTATCCCTGCATTAGCATAAACTGTTGACAACAACAGATAGGTTCAAGGAGACCAAAGGCAACCAAATGTTAGTGCTAGAAGGTTTGAAAGCTGGTAGTATACTCATTTTATAGTGATAATTACTTTATTTTATATATCATTTTGTCTTTTTACAAATTGAAACAAACATCGAACTTATAAAATAATAATAACACAACTTACACTTTAATCTTAGTTAGTGGTGGCAATACTAAGTTTGCACACTAGACAAGCTTAGCCTTTATCCCTCGAAGCATGAAGGACTTCAATATATGTTTGAGAGACTTAAATTTCTCAGTGACTATCACCAAGACTTGTGTGAAAGCTATGATCAAAGAGATAACAACAAGCTAAATGCCCATAAGTCACTTTTTATTTATCATGGATTATTCATTTATCATCACACTGGTTTTGGATGAATATATATGAGTAAGTGAAAGTATTAAAACTAAAAGAAACAAAGAAGTGCAAATAAATGAGCAAACCCACATTTGATCTTGTTAACTACGTGATTGGCTCCTCCTTTAATATTTTTCATATCATGACTTACCATCAATCATAATAAACGGTAATGAAAACCAACTAGTTAGATAGTAAATCAACTAAGTCAATGAAAAATACATATGACAAGAACAATAAGCATACTAACTAATCAACTAATATAACCCAACTTCTTAGCACACATCAAAAAATATATCATACGAATATAATCAGCCCAAAAATATCTAGGAAGCTAAAAATCAATAGTACCCAAATGTAAACAAAATTTAAGAAAGATGAAAACCATACCACATATATTTCATTGGAAAAGAAGCCATTTAACCACTGATGTCATAATAGAACAAGACTCTGAATGCATGATGTTCAAAAACTGCATAATTAATAATAGACAAATGAGTAAATATCAAAATCACAATGATGATATAAGCATAAGGGTAACACTTTCTATGAAATGTTACATATCCAAAAGATTCTAACAAAAACTAGTGGTGGAGAAGAATTTCTTACCTTCGAATGAACTGTTGCAAGGTTCATCATTGCTTCCCCTTCACTTAACAGCTTGTTGGTAAGGTCTAGAGCAGATTTTCAACTCAATTAAGCTCTAAGCTCAATATCCCCATGCCCTCTTATCCTTGAGATGTTTCATATCCTAAAATTTTGAACAAAAAACAAGGTTCAGAGAAAACTATATAACCCAACTCCCATTTGCAGAAACAAAAGTTATGCAAGCACCCAGCTGCAGGAAATAGAGGACATGCGGAAAACACAGAAACAAACCTATCACAACAAATCCAACATGGAAAACAAACTCGCCCAACAAGACTGAGGAACACCAACCGAAAGACAGGTTAGAGCAAACCAAAATAACCCCAAAACCGCCCCCTGCAACCAGATCCATTAGAAAACCCAACTCCCATCTACAGAACACAAAGGTATGCAAGCACCCATCTGCAACAAATAGAGGACCTGCGCAAAACACAGAAAGAAACCCATCACAAGTCCAACCTGGAAAACAAACTCGCCTAGCACCAACCGAAAGACAGGTCAAAGCAAACCAAAATAACCCCAAAATCGCCCCTGCAACCAAATCCATCTTTGCCCAAGTTACTCTGTTCATAAAAGTCTTATCATTAAAAATCAATATAGTTCTAGAGAGGAGGAAGCAGTAACGAATAGATCGAAGTGAGTTTGAGCAGCAACGACATAGCAATGATTTTGAATGGGCAGAATGGGAAAGTAACACATACCTTGGAGACGTGAGAAGGAAGAGCAACGACAAGGAGCAAACGAGAAAGCTAAAAAAGTAAATCATTGTCATGTCGGCGATGATTATCGTGAAATAGAGGAGGAAGCAGTTGTCGTCCAACGAGATTTAATCATAGAGCCTAATAGACATGGCTACGATTGAGAGTGAAACTGTAAGAGAGATTAGGGATTTAGGTTAGAATTTTTCTCTTTGATTTTAGGTGAAGTATCGGATTTGTTTTGGTGGCTTATTTTTGGCGGATAACTTTTTTTTTTGGCAAATTCTCATTTATCGATAAAAGAATTCATGACCAATATTTTTGACAACGTGTTTCTTGCATCAGAAAATAAATTTTAATGACGACTTAAGGATTTTGTCGTTAAGATTTGGTCACTAATAAATATCTTTTTGTAGTGAACCTTTGAGTCATCGGCTGTCCCAGGACAAGTTGTTGTTTTTCGTGTCATAAAATTGGGGTGTTACATAAAGACCTCTATTTACTAACGTAGAACCAATCATCTTCATTGACTGACGGTCCTGAATGAGACACTGAGATGAGGAGAAGGCAACAATCAAGCTAGAGTCATTAGTAAGTTGACTTACTGAGATTAGATTGAAAGAGAAATGAGGAACCAGAAGAACATTTTTCAAAATCAATCCACAAGAAAGAGGAACAGATCTACAGTGTGTGGCCTGAACACGAGAACCAGTGGGAAGAGTGACATGAACATTGGTAAGGGGATGCAAATCACTAAAGAAACCTGAATAACAAGCAACATGTGAACTAGCTACTGTGTCTACGATCCAAAAATTTCTTAAGTCTGAGTGAGAAGGAAAAAGAGAAAGGGCAAAAATACCCGAGGTGGAGGGAAGAGTGCTGGTAATGAGGTTTGCATAGGTTTCAGTCACAGGGGAAACAATCGTCACAGATTGCTGAAGCAACAACTTCAGACAAGCAACATCATCAGCAATTAGCGAAGCAATGGCCATAACCGAGCGTTCAACAGTTGCAGGTCTACAATCAATAATCGTACCACCTGCATCTGAGCTAACAGCTCCTGCAAAACCATATCTAGAACCTCCAGCAGAGGCCTCCTTTGCCTTTTTGTTCTTCAACTGATAACAATCTTCTATCATATGATTATCCTTCTTACAATAACGGCAAAACAATCCCTTAGTCATTACCTCCTTTCCTCTATTCTGGAAATTTGTGGATAAAGCAACTGATTCAACAGATCGGACTACAGAACCTCGCATCTTCATTAATTTGGATATACTTTGTTTTTTCATTAAATATGAAATTAACTTCATTTATAAGAAAATACATTAACTTAGTTCAAAATAAATACATTAATTTTGTTACAAAATAAAATACATTAAATTAGCTCAAAATAAGACTACTTAATTCATAATAGAATATTTATATTAATTTATGTGTTTTTGGGAATATATATACTTTCATGTGTGTAGGGCCCATTTTTCATTCTCTCAATTCATTAGCCAAATATACATATAAATTTACAATATTTGGACATTCTCCATATTTAGACAAGCCATTAGAGAGCTTTTCTTTCAAATTTTCCAAATTATACAATATAGGACAAAAACAAATTTGTAGCCAAACATTTTTAGAGAATGTCAAACATAGCCAAAAGTATTTGTGTCACACTGTTTTGACCAAATTTTATTTTTTACGACAAATGTAGCCGATATCCGTTAAAATATTAACATCGTTAGTGATAGTGCAAACGGAGCTGACGTAGCATCCACTTGACCGGTCAACTATATGCCACGTCAGATGTCATGTCATTATTTAAAAATTAATTAATTGAGAAAAAATAAAAAGAAAAAAATTATTCTTCTTCCTCCGACGTCTGCTTCCACAATCTCTTCGTCTACGACAGCCGGTCGTTCCACCCACCACCACCAGCCACCGCTGCTGGCGCTCCACCCATGGCCGTCGTCGCTCCAGCCACCGCCGCCGTTGCTCCACCCTACCCTCACCGACACCCCCAATCCCCTTCACCTCACCATACCCCTAATTCCCCGACACCCCAAATCCCCCTCACCTACACCCTACTCTCACCGACACCCCCAAGTTCACCACCGAACCGCTGCCGCTCAGCAGTGAACCCACTCGCCATCCAACCCACCTACGAAACCACACAGTGGAGGATCTGGAGAGTGGAGAATCCACCGCCTCCCTCCGACGCTCCAGTTCCCTCTTCTTCCTTCTGACCTAAAACCCATCGCTTCCCTCTTCCTCCTTTTCTCTAACTCGTTTTGGTCGCCCCCGCCATCTGGAGATCTCAACTCACCATATCCCAAAACCCCCATTCATGATTCTCGATTTCTTGCGGAGGAGGGAACAGAGGGTGGTCGGACGAGGTCGGAGGAAGGAGGTGTGGTGGCGGAGGAGGTCAGAAGGAGGCGTGGTGGATGAGCTCGGAGGTTGGAGGTGTGGCGGATGAGGGGAACAGGAGGAGGTCGGAGGAGTTCGAAGCAAGGTCGACAAGCGGCGGTGGAATTTGGGGGATTGAGATTTGAAGGAAACAGAAGGGGACGAAGAGAGTAGATGAGGCGGCGGTGGTAGTGAGGAGGAGACGAGGCGGTGGTAGGAAGAGGAGATGATGTAGCGGACATTAGGGTTGTTAATTTTAATGTTTATTTGTTTTTTTAATATTTTTTAATTAAAAATAATGACACATCAGCTAACACATCACTTTGAGGGTTAAATTTCTGTTAACTTGGACGAAAAAGTTAATGGAAAACAAAACATTGCCAATTTTGGGATTACGAATAGTTTTGGCTACGTTTGACATTTACCGAAAAGGTTTGACTACAAAATTGTTTTTGGCCTATAATATATAGCCAAACATTGGAGATGGTCTTAATAGTGGGGTTTATGGCTATAAAGCCTTCTCTACAGCTACTGTAAGAACTGACAAGAATTTAATAAACACACCCTTCTGCAATTCTTCTTCTTCTATGCTTCTTCTCTTCTCCAATCTTCAATGTCGTCACGATTCCATTTATCCACTCTCGTTGGAGCCCTATCACCATTCATGACCTTACAACTTGATGACAGAGCTTTGCTCTGGCACTAATGACGACTCTTAACCGTGATCGAGGAGAAGATATACAGGATTCTAGCTTTAACGTGCCAGGTTCTTGCGAATCAGCGTCATCAATCACTCCAAAGTTCTTCTTTGTTTCTGAATTCTTCAAGCTTCATTTCTAGAACTTCAACAACGTTTTTTCATTCTATTTTGACTAATGTGACGGGGCTGACCATGGCTTCGCAAACATCATCTTCATTTTATGCTTAGGGCAAGACGGTTTGATTGAGCACAATCCTTCTTCTTTAGCTGGTTCGTCTTTGTTCCATGCTTTGGGTAAGGAAATTTCAGTTTCTTGCCTTGCTTCTTCAGATCTCCAACTTTTGTGAGTTCTTCGATGACATTTGTTGTTGGTGGGGAACTGAGAAATATTGGTGATGGCTGAATGGTTTCGTGAACTTTGTCGTCCTTGCAGTCATGAATTGATTCCGAAGAGATAGATTCGACGAAGGTACAATCTTCCACCTCTCCTCTCTTTGCTTCATCAACTGTGGTTGTTAGTTCGAATGAAGTCAACTTGGATCTAGTGGCTTCCGATTTTAGTTCCATCGCTCTACCTTTCATTACGGATGTTAACCAATCTTTTGGTGTTAACGGTCGAGGCAACACACCAAGGACACACTTCTGCAACTGCTCTACCTAGTTGATGCACACAACACAAGGTCTATTATTCTTCTAAATTTGACTCTTTGCCTTTAGAAATGGCTTGTGGATTTTTGCGTGTGTTTTGGGAGCGTGGTGTACAAAAATGAAAGTTGTATTGTGATTGCGGTTCTCCACTTCCTCGTTTCGAGTATGATGCATATCTCTATGCCGGGGAAATTTTTTCTATCATACCGAAGCTTTCTACAATTGGATTATTTCTTCTCAAGTGTTTGTTACTGGAAATGCCTCAATTGTGAACCTTGTAATGTCCAAGCTGAATTCTATGACAATTCTAGTCTATGTGATTCTACATTGTGGATGGCTGCTCAAGGTTTTTAGGTTCAAGGAATCGTATAATGATTTTGGTGTTCAAACCAAACAAATTTCAGAAAAATGGCATTTGGGATGGCTTCAGAAGGTTTTGCTTCACTCATGTGCTTATGGAATATTATGCTTTAGTGTTGTTCTTACATTGTCAATGAAAATTAGTAGAGCTGACAAATTCTTGAATTGAATAGAAGTTTGTTCTTCAGCCAAAGGGACAACGTGCACTCCTGTTAATTGTAACTGGTTACTGTCGGTTAGGTTTATATAGTTACTGGTTAGAGGGTTAGTGTTACTATATAAACCTAACCCATTTATCCTTTGTAGTAGTATAGAAATCCATCTTCGTGTTTCAACCCTAATAATAATATCGGCCGCCGCTTTCCTCCGAGGAGTAGTCGACACAACGTCGACGAACCTCGTTAATTCTTGTGTTCTCTTGTTTGATTATATGGTATCAGAGCCTATTCTGATTCATCGTTGATTCGCTCCCGCATCTATGTGACTTCTTATTCGGTTTTTGGACTTCTTCTTCTTCCCGTCAAGTTTGATCTTTCTTCTGAGATGCAATCTGATTCTTCTGATTCGTTGGCCGTCAAGTTTAATGGCAAGAACTACGATTTATGGTCTTTTCAGTTTCGATTCTTCGTGAAAGGCAAGGCTCTCTTGTCTTACTTGGATGGTACTGCTGTGAAACCCGAATTGTCGTCTTCTCCCGCTACTGATAAAGAAAAAGGTACGACGATGAGTACGGTTGCCGATCAAGAGCTGTGGGAAACAAATAATGCAAGTGTTCAACTGGTTAATCGGTTCAATGGAACCAGGTATTTCCTTAACTCTCCGAACTTTCGAAAGCGCCGCCAATGTTTGGGCGCACCTGCGTAAGACCTATTCCCAGGTTAACGTGTCTCGTGTATTCGAGGTTGAATATGCTCTTGCTAGTCTTACTCAAGGTGATATGGATATCCGAAGTTTTCATCTAGCTGCTCAAACTCTCTGGACGGAACAAGATATACTATCAAACTCGCTGCTTACCTCCATCGCAAGTGCTGAAATCCAACAAGAATGTCTTAGGAATCGGGTCTTGCAATGTTTGATGAAACTACGTCCAGAA
Organism: Linum lewisii; assembly: GCA_034768395.1. Taxonomy (NCBI): domain Eukaryota; kingdom Viridiplantae; phylum Streptophyta; class Magnoliopsida; order Malpighiales; family Linaceae; genus Linum; species Linum lewisii. The sequence continues at coordinate 60,100,424 of CM068297.1, forward strand.
TTCGAGTTGGTCCGATCACATTTAATTAGCTCCAATATTGTGGATATGGATACTGTCTTGGGTGATCTTGTTAGAGCTGAAACAAGGTATAAAACTCAAGCACAAATTGATGGTGCTACTGTAAATGGAGGAACAGTTTTTGCTACTTCCAAATCCTACAATCACTCACGTGGGTCACAACACCTTACCCGCCCATCTTATTCTTCACCGCAACAGCAGTCACGACCTCAATTTGGTGGAGCAAATATTGGAGCTTTAAGGTGCCGACATTGCGGGGAGAATTGACATATGCAGTCTACGTGTCGTCGAAGAAATTTTTGTAATTATTGTAAACGGCCGGGTCACATTATCACTGATTGTCGGGCTAAACGGAGGACTGAAAATTATTTCCCTGCTCGGCAACATGAATTTCACCCACCTAATCAGCCATCTCCAGGGGCAACATACTCAATCGGTTATTCTGGATATGGTTCCTCGGCTCCAACTGCGGCATCCGTCTCCTCCACTGGGTCATCGTCTACTTCAGCCGACATTCATAACCTTGTCCAGGAGGCTATTCAACAAGCTTTACCCACCGCTTTAAATGCGGCCTTCGCAACTTTTGGGGTTTCAGGTAACTCACAACTTTGGCATTTGGATTCGTCTTGTTTTAATCACATGACTGGGCATTCCTCGAGATTTCAGAATTATCGTCCACTTCATAATGCTAGTGTTCAAGTTGCGAATGGTCAGAAATTGCCTATTAGTGGAATTGGGGATATTCAGACATCTGTGGGATCTCTTCGTAATACATTCACTACAAGAAAATACTAATTTAGTCACAGTTTGATGAACCGTGACTAATTTGTCACGGTTAACAAAGAACCGTGACTGATTTGTCACGGTAAAACAAAACCCGTGATTAACTTGTCACGGTTTGCTCAAAACCGTGACACATTTGTCATGGTTTATAAAAAACCGTAACAAGCTTGTCACGGTTTCGTTTGAACCGTGACATGCTTGTCACGGTTCCATTATAAAACTGTGACAAGCTTGTCACGGTTTTGGTTGAACCGTGACAAGCTTGTCACGGTTTTATAATGAAATCGTGACCAGCAGATCACAAAAACACGAATCCTTTCCCAAATCCATTCACCAGGTCCGACGATTCATCGCTCTGACGATCGTTCCTCGCTCTGACGATCATTACTTGCTCGTCCCACCGCCGGTGATTCATCCCTGGTCTTCCCACTGGGGGCTATGCGTCCCTAGGTCCTCCCACCGCCGGCGAATCATCCTAGTCGTCCCCGTGTCTCAGTTCGTTAGCTCTCCCAAGTCGTCCCACACCACTGGCGATTAATCCCAGGTCATCTCACCGCCGACTATTCGTCGTCCCTACGTCGTCCCACTGCCGGCGATTCATCTCATTCGTCTCTAGGTATGTGATTGTAAGACTGATTCAAGCTTCTAAGTTTGGTTAATCTTTTGATACGAAGTTTGGCTCAGGAACTCGCTGAATTTGAACCTAACTAGGATGGGATGAGTTTATTTCACCTAGCTGAGTCATTTCAATTGTTATATTTGCTGGTGGTAATATACATTTGATTGGTTGGTGCAGTAATAGAAGCAGTTAAGATAGTGGGAGAGTACATAAAGAATGAGGCCTGGTTGAAGCTCTTGTGCAAGTATCTGAAGCAAGCCATCTCCTTGTACTGCTGATCTGTGTTAATTATTTCAACCTAAAGCTTATCCTACAGACTGATGCTTATTGAACCTGATTCTAAGACATGTGCTACATGTTAATGATTTGAGTATTGATGTTGAGAAATCATCAGAAACCTGACAGACACTAGAACACGAGGCCTCTGCCTACTGCCGAGTGTTTCTCTCCACTTTGCTCGCCGCCTATACAAGTCAACTCTTTCCTATTTACCAACGTACATAAGCTCCATCTTTCTTATTCGTTTGAGTCTTGCGTTATTATAATAGTTGCGACTCTTCTAGTCCTGGTTGATTTCCTTCCAGATTTCTGCTCCTTAAGAACTCCTAAATTGTATTTTTGTTTAGCTTGATTAAGGCTCCACAGCTGCCCGTTAACAATTTCAAGTTGGAGAAAGATGATTCGTTTCTCCCGAAATGGAATCATCTTTATAACATATCTGATTTTGATTTGTTTCGTGTAAATAAAAATAATGAGCATGATATTTGTAAACATACATCTTACCTTCGTGTTCTCGTTTCATTTTGGCAAAATCTGATACATGTTATATGAGCTCTTTGGATGTTTACATTCCGATTTCTCATTCCTTTGTTTAACTTGAGCCTCTTTTTTACTTTTGATATTTGCTAATATTAAGCTGCCAATTCATCAATGGTTTAGTAGAAAATTTTCTTTTCATATATCTTTCAGTTTTATTGTTCCGCTACAGATGAATTTTGAGTTTGGCATCTTTGTTGTTGCCGGAAGAAATCTCCTTATTCTCTGCTGCAGGTGTTTAGATTGCACAAAATTTTTCATAAATTGCATATCAAGAGTCAGATCATTAACATGTAGGTGTTTATTATTGTCTCTATTATCATGTTACGGCTTCAAAGTTATTACCCTTCTTTGTTTCTTGTTAATTTAAGTCATGGTAGGTGTTCTTATCTCTCATTTTTATCATTTGGTTTATTTTCAGATTTATTTGGTTCACTACAGTACATAGTTGGTTTGTTTTAAGCCACTACAGTAAGGGCATTCTTCAAGGGTCTTGAAATTTGGAGCCAGGGAAGCACTTTGAAGCAGGTATCCATATCATATTATATGTGTAGCCAAAATGACTTGAGCTAAATCATAAAAGATTTACTTGGCTAGCATGGTTGCTTTATTGTGTAAAAATTGCTTGCTTTATTGTGTTGAATCAAGAGTGGCGTGAGATTGTTTAATTAGAGCTTGTTTAGCTAATCATATGTATTGATTTTTTGTTGTTGCTCTCTCTCAATATGCCATGCTCGTATTTAATTCATTCGTGTAGTCTTCATAAATTGATGATCATCTTGATCATCTTGACCAGACCTTGTTCCTTCTTTTACTTTTCTCTGTAGTATATTTAGGTAAATTTTGGAGGTTCTATTCTAAAATTATGATATAGCCAGTATTAGGTATCTGATAATATGGATTTCAATTATGATATGGCTATACGGTACTCTACATTCCTATCTTGGAAATTAATATTGTATGAATAGGTTAATTTCATGGACAAATCATGGATTAATATGCCTCGTAATACTCCTGAGTATTATGAAGGTATCGAAAAATTCCTCAATTTCGCTTTACCACATGCTGATGATGGGACGCATATTTTGTGTCCTTGTCCAAAGTGCAATTTCAAGAAATGGAAAAGTAGAAGTGAGGTGCAGGATCACTTATCTAGAAAGCGGTTCCTTGAGTATTACATCAATTGGATTAGGCATGCGGAAGCACCAATTCAATATGAAATTGGTGCGAGTATTCAAGTTCCAGAAGCAGCTGAAAATATTACTGCCACGACTATCAACGTGGCAGAGTGTGCAGAACTCGTTGAACCAGATATGATGCATCAATTTTTGACTGATGCGTTCGGAGTGATTCCAGAGGAAGGGGTTCTGGTGATCAAGGTAATGTTGATGTACCTGGTGATGAGCAACCAGAAGATGTACCAATGGCTGAGCAGGTAGAAGATGTACCAATGGCTGAGCAGACTCTGAACCCAAAAATGAGTTTTTTTCGGCTAATTAAGGAAGGAGAGCAACCATTATATGACGGGTGCACGAAATTCTCCAAGCTATCATTCTTGATGCGACTGTACCATTTAAAGTACATGCACAAGATAAGTGAAAAAGCCATGACAAAGCTTTTAGAGTTATTGAGAGAGGCTTTCGAATTTGCCAAGATACCAAAATCAATCTACGAGGCGAAAAAGGATATAAAAGCTCTTGGGCTAAACTACATCAAAATTGATGCTTGTAAAAAGGATTGCATGTTATACACAGGCTATGCTTTACACAAGGACAAGTGCACAGTTTGTGGTGAGCAGCGATATGAGGATTCGAAGACTAGTGGAGTTGGGAATGGGAATAGGAAGAAGAAACCAAAACCTAAGAAAGTATTTAGATACTTTCCACTAATACCTAGGCTAAAAAGATTGTACATGTGTCAGTGATCAGCCGAGAACATGATTTGGCATGCTATAGAGAAGAATAGTGATGGGATGATTCGGCATCCAAGAGATGCTCACTCGTGGAAGACATTTGATGCTCATTATCCAGAATTTTCTGCTGACCCACGGAACATCCGACTCTGTCTAGCTACCGATGGCTTTAATCCCTTTGGTACAATGAGCACTTCTCACAGCACTTGGCCAATTGTTGTAGTCCCATATAACACCCCGCCTTGGTTGTGTATGAAACAAACAAGTCTTATGCTTTCAAGTATCATTCCTGGACCGACTCTACCTGGTAATGACCTAGATGTTTACCTCCAATCACTGATTGATGAATTGAAGATGTTGTGGGATGGAGTCGAGGCATATGATTCATTCAAGAAGGAACGGTTCACCTTGAGAGCAGCACTAATGTGGACGATAAGCGATTTCCCAGGTCTTTGTAACCTGTCTGGTTGGAATACGTACATTGATACTGCATGCCCATGTTGTAATAAGGATCAAGAACCCCTTCGACTAAAACATGGTTTGAAGTGGTGTTTTTTAGGTAGTCGTCGATTTCTACCAAGAGGACACCGATTTCGTTTGCAAAAGGCAAGGTTCAACGGTCAAACAGAGCTGCGGGATCCTCCAAGAAAACTTAATGGTTCTGAGATCTTGGAGCAACTGGCAAATGTGAATGTCACCTTCGGAAAGGGGCAACTAGCCAATAATGGTTTGGCGGGTAAGAAAAAACCGGAGCAATGGAAGAAAAAGAGCATCTTCTTTCAACTACCGTATTGGGAGTTCAACGAGTTACGTCACAATCTCGATGTGATGCATATAGAAAAGAACGTGTGTGATAACATATTATACACCTTGTTGAATGATAAATTCAAGAGGAAAGATAACCTAATTGCTAGAAAGGATTTGAAGTGGATGAATATCATAAGTGAGCTCTGGCCTTTGGAGGATGGGAAAACGTGTCCTGCTGCTGCATTCACTCTTGGTAAACAAGAAATTGATGAAATGCTCAGAAGTTTGAAAGGGATATCTTTTCCTGATGGTTATGCAAGCAACATTTCACGTTGTGTGGACCTGCCTCATCGTAAGATGTTTGGCTTAAAGAGTCATGATTCACATATCATCCTGCATGATTTGCTGCCTATTTTGATATGAAATGTATTGCCTTTTAGCGTGTCAAGAGAACTGGTTGAGATATGCTCTTGCTTGAAGTAGTTGTGTGCATGATCGCATTCCATACCCGACTTGGAAAAGTTGCATGATCAAATTGTATTGGCTTTGTGCCATTTGGAGATGATTTTCCCTCCTTCGTTCTTCACTGTAACGATGCACCTCCTACTACATCTGGTAGAAGAAGTAAAACTTGGTGGACCAGTTCAATACCGATGGATGTATCCCATCGAGAGGTATATACAACAAGTCCTTATAATAGTACCTTAATTTTCAAATTCTAAACAATCATTGCAACATTGAAATATATATGTGGTTATTAGGTTTTTAGGGAAATTGAAAACTTTTACTCGAAACAAGGCACATCCTGAAGGTTCAATTGCTGAAGGATGGAGGTTGGAAGAAATATGCACATTCTACTCCCAGTATTTTGATGAAAGTGTGGATACTAAATATAATCAGGAAAAATGAGTTGCTGATGCTCCTAATGGTTCTTATGATGATGCGAATGTTAATTTCTCGGTGGGAAAACCATTGGGTGGTACTGGACACCCCTTCAAACTATCTGACATGGAGATGCTTCAAGCTCATCGTCATGTGTTAGTTAACTCTGCTATAGTGGAGGCTTTTTTGATGTAAGTCGTTGTCAAGCTTTATGAAGTATCCATTTGGCAGTGTGATTTTTTACAGTATCTTAAATCAATGTAGGGTGTAACACCCATCCCAAACCGACCCGAGTTCACCCGTGGTCGAACCGGTTTGAGTGCTACTTGAAGAACCAGCTTTAAAAGAAAAGAGTAAAACGCAGCGGAAACAGAAACAACTCTTAAATACAAGTTCAAAACGAAGGAGGCCTCCTCTTAATAAAACCGAAATACAATTGAAGTCCGAAATCCGATCACAACCGATCACAAAATCTCAAAATGATTACAAATCTTCCAACCCAAAAGTGTCAACTGAAAACTAAATTTTAAACAATGGTCACTCCACAATAGCTTCCTAATTCTTCACTTCACAACTCCAACCTGCAACTCCTCCGAACTCAACCGAACACCTGAAAAGAGAAACTGGGGGGGGGATCAGCTTCCTAATGAAACTGAGTGAACCCACTGGGTCTACCTATGCGCCGAACCTAGCCTAGGAGTGATCCCAACTCCACACACACAACACGCAACGGGATCTGACACGACCAGCTCATTTTAATCCTAACATGCCACTAGGTGATCACACAAGAACTTACCTCCACCAGTACACACAATTAATAAGATTCAGCAATGTACACAAGTCATCAATCCTCACTACAACATCACTATCAGGGTTAGAACATGCACACCGGTCAATCTCATACCGCAATATAATAGCATCAACGGAGTCATCATACACACGATACAACACTTAATTACAATACATCGTCCAACACGAATAGCACCCACTTTCATACTTCAACCACACAACTCGCAATTCACAGTTTCACAGTTACTAACATCAACCAAGCACAACACTACCAACCCCTGTCCCACAGACTCCACACATCATACTGTCACAACACGACTCGACTCATTAAATTCTAGGTGAGTTATTAGGCGCCTAGGAGTTGCCCCACACCACCACTGCCGGCCAACAATCCCCGGTAATACAACCCAGGGTGATCTACTCAACGTAGACTGATACCACAACCAATAATCCCAGGTACTAGACCCGGGTGATCCACTCAACGCAGACCGACTCAACAATAATCCCTGGTAGCTAACCAGAGTGATTCACTCAACGTGAACCGGACACAACTCAACACATCTCAAGGTGGGCAGTGTGGACTCCTACCGGTTCTATCATTCAATCAACACAACCAATTACTCAACACTTGCAACCAACCGTCATACTCATCCCATAGCTTATTCGCATCATCCAATCCAACCATCAGAACTCACATCAATTCCCACCACCAACATCAACATCAATCGCATACTCAACCATATCCCAAACTACACCACTTGCACTCATTCACACACCTCGACAACCACACACACACACACACATAGCATCATCACAATTCCACATCACACATAACCACACATCACAAGTCATTCAACGCCTCCCACGGCACAACAGTTTAAGGGTAAACGGCTAGCTCACCGGCCACCCCCACCTGCAAGTACAGGGGAAGCCATGTCATGAGTCGTAGGGTTACCCTCCTGTACGTCCTTCATTGGACGACCCCACATTGGTGGGACCATCCACCTGTTCGTGAATTAAGGGCGACCCCACATTGGCAGGACCACCCTCCTGCAACCACAGATTAACAATTCCAGGCAGAAATACACTTACAGCATCATACCCCTGCCCTCCTACACTCGTTACTACATCCAATCCATTAAGCATCAAGGTTAATCTTTCCCCCATTCATCGCACATAACAAACAGCCCGCTATCATCATGCAATTCATCATATCAACAAGCATACAACAACCAACAACAATCGCAAATACTCAACAATCAATCACATAACGAAATTCCCTTTTACTCTCTTTCAATTTCATGCAACGCCCTACACTCTTCTAAGTCAAGTTTCAACTCCTCACGTCGACCAATTCTACCTATCGTACGCTAAACCCTCACCTGACAAGATGACGAGGCTCTAAAACAACTCCCGGAACCCGAACGACCAAGCTCTACCACTCCAAAGTCGTAGCTCTTCTCCTCCTCACCGACAGCAGCCTACTCCGAACCACCCAGAACCACGATGTGCGATCTCTTCCTCTCGTCGCCACGAACGCGTAGCAACAAACGGATCACAAATCGGAGCTCTACAACTCCCGGAATCAAGGATTGAAACTTGGGGAATTTCAGTTCGTCAAAAACGAAGTTGGGGGAAAAAAGAGGAAGGAATTTATGAATTCCCGTGCTGGATCCGCCTTTTTTACGCACGAAAAGTGCGCCTGGTATGTCCAAAAGTGCGCCGGTGCACTTTGACCCCAAAAAGGCGCACATTTTGAATATTCCGCCGAAAGTTTGCTGAATTAATTGAAAAGTGCGCCTGGCACTTCTAAAAGTGCGCCTGCGCACTTCAGGGCCCAAAATCAGCACTTTTGGTACTGTACACTGTTCCCCTCTTTTGCAACTTCAACCCGGCACACACCCAAACGTCCCAGACCTTAAGAGGCCCTCTTAAGTACCGTTTCCGGCACTCTAGTCACCCAGACTTGAGTTCTAACCCGTTCGGTTGGGCGGGGATGTTACAAGTCTCCCCAACTTGAAGAGATTTCGTCCCCGAAATCACAACCCGACTTGCTCTAGCAATGCAACCATACATCACAGCAACAAATGCAGCAATTCAAGATCACATCACCTCCCGAAACTCCCTTTTAACGACTCTAGCAACACACACCTTCTAAGGGCACTACTCCCACACTACTTCAAACTTCTACCTAACAGACACGCACAACCGAACCTCAACGACACTACTCACAACAAGAACACAACCAAAACACAATCAAACAAAACTCACTCAAGAGCACAACCACAACGCAAGAGCTCAACAAAGCACAACTCACACCAACAAGAACTATGAAGCTAACACCTTCGACTAAAACTCACACCCTCAAGCACAATGAAGCTAACACCTTCACAATGACGATCTCATCATGCTTGCACGAGGTCCAGTATCTTGGGCGACAAGATACACTGGATATGACATCAATGGATATAGGTTCCGTACACTAGATCGTGACCTAACATTGAAAACACAGAACAATGGTGTTGCAGGTAGTTTTGGAACTAGTAGTGTATCTAGTTCATCAGATAACAATCCAATTCGTAGTGATCTATGGTATTATGGGAAGATAGTGGATATTGTCGAGCTGAACTACAATGGACGGTACATGACCTTGTTCAAATGTAAGTGGGCGGATACTATCAATCCGACATGGAACAAGATAGATGCATTAGGATTCAGGTTGATCAATTTCAGTCACTTGAGAGATGTAGGTGACAAAGATGATCACGAACCATTCATTAGTGCGAGTGACGCACGACTGGTGTTTTATGTCACCGACACACGAGATGCAGACTGGTGCATACCAATTCACATCAAACCAAGAGATACATATGAGATGGGTGATGAGGACGTACAAGAATGTCTACCACTTTCCAACCAAACTTTGTCTGTTACGGATAGCATTGTCGACTTAGAAATTGTTAGAGATGGTGTTGTTGCAGCCTTTGATTATAGTACATAAACATTATGTATTTATGTTATGTACCTCATCTTTGTTATATATGTAACGGGTTTGAGATTTGTTGTTGTTTTGTTTTTCGTACATTATGTGACATCTATAATATTTATGTTCATTGGTAGCTATGTCTGCTCTTGATGAGGATGGTAGTTCAAGCTCTGATGGGGAGAGTGATCCGACTCATGTGGATGGCGTCATAGATAATGGGAACGGTGCTCCACAAGTGTAGGCTAAGATCCCAGGTCATTGGACATTACCTATTATAGGTAGGTAAACACTTGTTTTTGTTTTCTTGTTTGCATATTGCTTCATATCTTAATTAACTTTAATTTCATATTCATAGATGGCGATGGGGTTGTGACACTCACATCAGTTAAGACAAAAGAGCGTGGAAAATATTTAATGGGTGGGAAGAAGGTTTATATCACATTTCATGGCCGTTCTACACCACCTGGTGATGATAGTGCACAATTCCTTGGTCAGCTCATTGGTGATATGGGACGAGACCACAAAATGTACCCAATTCCTTACAAGGATTGGAGGCACGTGACAAAGAAGATCAAGGATAGAGCATGGAAAACACTGTTTCTGGTATGAGTTTTTTTTTACTTACATGTATTGTTTTGTTTTCAAATACTAATATGGTTTCAAAAGCACAGACGCAGATCCATATTGATGACAATGAGATTGAAGCAATTAGGAGGTATATCGAAATTGTTCTAGGAGAGCGATGGAAGAAACACAAGCTTTATCTGTATAAGACGCATTTCACTAATTGACTACTTCCCGATGAAGAGAAGAGGCAAAGACCCCCAGAAGGGGTCGCCCTCCAGGATTGGGTGAAGTTTCTTGATCTTATGCACACAAATGAGGCGCAGGTAATTAATTGAAGTGTACCTCCAACTCCCTTTCATGATCTTATATGTGATCTTGAATTAAATTTTTCAAATTGGTACAGAAACAATAAGAAACAACATTATCGTTTGGATTTCCTGTGTCGGTCCTGAAATTTTGTCCTGTGCTTAATGTTAGGCTACCTGCGGAAGAGAAGTTAATGTTAAGCTTGCACTTGTCTGCTATTGATAATGTATGTTGGCTGTTCATTCCCTCTTCGAGGACCCCTTCTTTTGAAAGGAAAACGAAATTCATCTTCTATTCATTGTGCACATAACTGCCTTTGCATTAGGAAACATATCCTTGTCATTGGTCTTGGAATGCTGTTGCTTTTGATTTAACTCAGCTAGATTAGTAAAGTAAAACAAAACAAAACCATTATGTGCTGTTCGATGAACAGTTTAGTGGAATAATGGGGCAAAAAAAGCTTCTGATGAAAACCAGTTCACTTTTGGTTTAATATTTCATTCTCCAAATCGAACTCTCCTTTTTGGTATCTATTGGTGCAGGTTCTTTTACCATAGTAATTAATTGAAGTGTACCTCCAACTCCCTTTCATTATCTTATATGTGATCTTGAACTAAAATTTTCAAATTGGTACAGAAACAACAAGAAATAAACAAATCGAACAGAAATTTGAAGAAGATCAATCATCGAAGTGGTTCTCGTCCCCAACAACGATGGAAGAATGAATATGAGGTTGAGCATGGTGAGCCTCCCTCCAGAGGTGACGTATTCATCGCCATGCACAAAGGAAAAGACAATAAGTACAAAAGTGATGAGGCTAAAGCTGTTGGGGTAAGTATGATGCTAAAACTTTTTAATTTTAACCGAAGCACAAGCAGTCTTCATTACTCTAGTAAGTATGATGCTAAAACAGGTATTAGGAGTATGATGCTAGTTAAAGAATGCATCAGAGTGCAGTTTTTAAAGTAAGATGAGATTAAGGGGTTTGACTGGTCGACAGTGTCCGACCACCTTAGTTTAGGGTTGGACTACCTTATGGAGTTTAGTCTTTAGCCTTGTTTTCATGACTACAACATCCAAAGCTTTGATCTCATTTTGCAAACTTAGTCTGCTATCTGTTTGTAGGGTTATGACAGACGACATTTCGTCTGCAAGAAGCTTCCTTTTTATGTGATTTTTTTTGTGCATGTCTCTCAAATATTTAAGATAAAACTGCGTATCCAATAGTTGAAAAGTGAAGTGTTTTTATTGTGTGATCAAGAACATTCAAAAAGAAGAAAAGGGTGGTAGTTAGTGTAAATAGTCTGCATATACATAGAAATTCATTTTGTTAAAGTGAATAACTCAGTACACACATTTTTGTAATGTTTACTAGTGTTGATGTAGGGTCCCCTAATGATTCAATAATTTATGCAGGAAAGAATTGAAGAGATTCAAGCTTTAGGGCTAGCTCCTAAGAATGTAGCTCTCGATGATGCATTTGCCTTAGCATTAGATAAGCCTGAGCATCCTGGGAGGGTTCGAGGACTTGGATATGGAGCTGTCCCTTCGAAGGCAAGTGTATGTCACTTATAAGTTTCTATTTAAACGAATAACGTGTAATTATAGTTTTGTCTTATTTTTATAGGTGTTCGGTGAATCAGCTTGTATAAGGAAGCGCTCTAGGTATAATGACTCAAGTGCAGAGGTTGCAGCTGTAAAGGAACAACTCCGACAAACACAAGAGAAGCAGTCGCAGATGGAGGCACAAATACAGTTTCTGATGTCACAATTAGGTACAGCTAGTTCTAGTGCGCCAGTTGTGTCTCCGAGAAACCAAGAGCAAATTGATCTGAATGTCCAAGGTAATAGTGAGACAGAAAATCCCTTTGATTTTCCTCAAGCCATGTTTATGGTGAGTTCTCATAAACTTTATTTGATAAAAAATTATAAGTGTACTTGGATTATAAGTTTACTTAAAAAGTGTATTATATCTTGCAGGATTGCTATGTGTCTGAGCCTCCTCTCGAACAGCGACGCCGATTTAATCTGAATGATGATTGTAGTGCGCAATAGATGTTAGAAGTAATAAAAATATGTTGATATCTTTGTAGTGGATGTTAGAACTATGTAGGTTGTTGGTGGATGTTAGAATTTTGAAAATTGTTAATATGAATGCAGTGGGTATGTGCTGGTTTTTGTAAAAGAATGCAGGTGCCTTAAAAAAGGACTGTTTGGGGGGCAAAATATGTGCAGTTTTTTTTTATTTCGTACGCGAACTAGTCACGGTTCCCACAACCGTGACTAAATATTTCATACACAAATTAGTCACGGTTCAAACTGGAAACCGTGACTAAACTTAGTCACGGTTCAAACTGGAAACTGTGACTAAACTTAGTCACGGTCCACACTAGAAACCGTGACTAAATTTAGTCACGGTTCACTATTGAAACCGTGACTAAATTTAGTCACGGTTCACTGTGGAAACCGTGACTAAATTTAGTCACGGTTTACACGCTGAACCGTGACTAAACGTAGTCACGGTTTCCATAGTGAACCGTGACTAAACGTAGTCACGGTTTCCATAGTGAACCGTGACTAATAATTAGTCACGGTTCACCGTAGAACCGTGATAATAATAGTCACGGTTCACCGTAAAACCGTGACTAATTTCAGTCAATATAATCACGGATCCTCAAACCGTGACAAAATTTTTTTGTCACGGTATAAACCGTGACTAAAGGTGCTTGAAAACCGTGACTGAAATTCCATTTTCTTGTAGTGATTGCATGTTCCTTCACTAGTTCCTAATCTGGTTTCCGTTGGCCAACTTACTGATGATGGTTATGTGGTATCATTCTCTTCCTCTGGTTGTTATGTACATGACCAGAGGACAAGGAGACCAATCAAACTGGGGAGTAAAGTTGAGAGGAGTTTCTTCTTGGAGTCATTCCCCGGCAGAGGCAGGGAGGCCATGACGTCAAAGAAGAATAAATTAGTGTTTTCGAATAATCAGAGTTATTTGGATGATTCAGTTAATAATTCAGCTACTTTGGATTCAGATTCTCATTGCTTTTTGACACAATTATCTTCAGTTAATAAGTGGAATTTATGGCACTCTCGTCTTGGTCATCCACATTCAGCTAGACTCAAGTTTATGATCCAGCATCATGTTTTACCTGTTCGGCTGAATTTACGAGATATTGATGATTCGACTCATTCTTGTACTCATTGCATCGAAGCGAAATCAAGTAAACAGTCGTTCTCTTCTAGTGAGACTGTCATTGCTCATGCCTTTGATCTCATTCATACTGATCTATGGGGTCCGTCTCCAGTTCCATCTTGTCTCGGCTATAAATACTTCTTCTTGTTTGTCGATCATGCAACACGATTTACTTGGATTTATTGGCTACGAGCTAAATTTGAATTATTTACTATTACTAAGGATTTTATTCAGATGGTCAAGACTCAGTTTGACAAGACCATCAAGGTCTTCCGTTCGGATCCCGGTGGTGAGTATAGCTCTAACGCACTCAAGGAACTTTATAAAATTCACGACATTCATTATCAAATGTCGTGCCCCGGAGTGTCCGAACAAAATGGATTGGTTGAAAGAAAGAATAGGCATGTTCTTGAGTTGGCTAGAGCAATGTTGCTTCAATCACACGTGCCACCTACTTTCTGGCCGGAAGTTGTAAAAACAGCTGTATATCTCATCAATCGCCAGGTGACTCCAATCCTGCAAAATCAGTCTTCATACTCCTCTCTATATGGTCAAATCCCTTCATACACTATGCTCAGAGTGCTTGGTTGCGTATGTTTTGTCCTTCTCCCTCGCTCGGAACGAAACAAGCTCACTGCTAAGACAGCTCAATGTGTGTTTATGGGATATTCAGATAATCATAAAGGGTATGTTTGCTATGACCCTCATCTTCGTCGTATGCGGATAGCATATCATGTTGTGTTTCTCGAGAATCAGTTCTACTATCTAGTGAAAGCTTCACCACAATCTACTTTATCATACCCCATGACCTTATTGGATCTGGAATTTCTTAAATATAAAGAGGATACCCGGCTAAGTCCTACATCTAATGAAGCTCAATTTGATGTTTCTGATGTGGCAGTCCCTAGCACAAGTTCCCCACTCTCTCCCTCAAACTCTACACGTGATTCTGACACAATATCTAGTCCTAATGGATTAATCTCCACATTGGCTGGCCGGTCATCATCCCCTTTATCTCGGCCGGTCACACCCATTCCCATGCAAGATAGGAGTACACCTGATGTCCCACGTAGACCTCAACTGATATGACCCGGCCTAGCTGCCCTAGTACCCGTCGGTACTCCTACACCCCACCAGGGTCACCTGTCCGAGGCCGAACCCTAGGGCCATACAAGAAGTGTATAGAGCCAAGGGCAGGCCACCTACAAGCCCTCGAGCCAAGGTATGAGATGAGAGATAGGCTAAGGCCTCCCACTGCAGGTAGGACAGCTCAGAAGGAAGAAATGCCACTCCAAGCCATGCTGCTGGCCGAGTGTAGAAACCCTAGGACTGAGGACAAGCCTCCGTCAGATCCTGGCCAAGCCTCCCCGGGCCCTGAAGACGAGGCACATTCTAGATTCCCTATGGAAGCCTTCCTGGAGTACAGGAACAAGAGAGCTCGAGAGTACCTGGCCGAGAAGGGATGGCCACCCGAGACTGATCCTGAGCCGAGCCGTGAGAGGAAGAGGAGCCCCTGGTTCCAAGGCACCACTCCTGGCCCGGCCCTAGCCCATGAGAGCCACATCTGGAGCTAGCTAAGGAGATTTCCGAAGCTAGGAGAGGAAGCCCCGAGCAGAAATGAAGAAGACCCCCGACAGGCCCAACCCCGAGCCCTAGACCGAGAACCGGGCCGATCGGGAGGATTTTATGAGGCTAACCATCAGGTGGCCCGAGCCTTTTGGCAAGGCCCTAGCCCCTGGGCCAGCCGGAGCATCAGGCCCCAAGGCCTGACGAAGGACCACCCGTGAAGAAGAAGCCCGGCGCCAAGGCCCAAACCGAGCCCGGCGGACCACCGAGTCCTAGTCCTACCCGGACTAGGAAACCCTAAACCGCCGGATTAGGGTTTTGGGTGTTTCAATCCTATTTGAGTTGTTTTCTTCGATTTAAAGACTATTAAATTGTTTTTCCTTTTTTGTAGGATTTGTTTAGGGGTTTTAAGAGACTTTTTAGGAATAGGACTCTTTATTTTATTCTTATTTAGGAGTTAGTGTTTAGGGAGGAGAGCTTGTTCCCTCACCTATATAAGGAGGCCGCCGGCCACCCTTTGTAAACACAACTTTGATGAAATAAACCCCCTTTTGATAGAACTTTGTTCTAAAACCCTTATTGTATCTGCACGTTGCAATACTGAAGGATCGACTTATCATCAAGAGCATCCATCTCTTGGCGTGGCGTCTTCGACTGGACACTTCTGGTTCCCAGCTGTTATATAGCTGACGGGTCAAAGTACTCATCCGCCCCGGTTCCCGATGGTTCTAACTCGTTGCATGGTGTCCAACTTGCGGTGTTTAAGGGTCGTCTGCCCACGATTGCAGCGGTTCACATCAGTTGGTATCAGAGCACGGTTCAGCTCACGGACTACAATCTATCCCAGTCTCTAGGTTCACCTGGATTCATATCCATTTTATTGCTTTCTTAGAAAATAGATTCAAAAATTCTCTTCTATTTCAGTTCTTGTTTTCAATTTCGAGTTGTAAGAAAAAGAAAAGAAAGCAAGGCCACCTTGCCACGTTATTTCCTTTCGTTGTAAGTTTATTTCTAAGAAGAGGGGATAGAAAATTGCTTCTGATTGCTAGTACTAACCATGGCAGACGAGAGATTAGCCAACATGGAAGGCCACCTTTAGAACCTTGACGCTACTATGGCCTCCGTCTAAGAAACCCTAGCCAGGCTTCAAGCCGGGAGAGGACGAGATGAGCGCCGAGAAGACAGCCCCAAAGATCTGAATAGAAGAGCCTGACGGCTAGCTCAAGAGATTGACGATGACTTGAGCAACCTCAAGCACACCGTGCCTAAGTTTGCTGGCAAATACAATGCCGACGAGTACTTGGATTGGGAAAGAAGTATGGAGGACTTCCTCGAGTGCCATCACTATTCCGAACGAAAAAAGGTAATCCTCGCCACCCTTGAATTCACTGACTATGCTGCTCTATGGTGGAGCCAGTACAAGAGCCGAGTTCAAATAGATGAGGAAGACCCCATCGAGTCATGGCGAGATCTTAAGAGAATAATGAGGAAGAAGTTCGTTCCTGGAACCTACATCCGAGACCTACACACCTCCCTCCGGAACTTAAAGCAAGGCACCATGTCTGTGGAGCAATACACAAAGGAGATAGAGATGTTGGTAGCTAGACTCGACCTTCGAGAAGAACCCGAAGCGAAGATAGCCTGGTTTATGGGTGGGCTACACCTTGAGATCGTGCATCAAGTCAACATACTTAACTATGTTGACTACGAGGATCTCAAGGCTCTAGCTAACCGTGTGGAGAGAGAGATGAGGAAGGGCTACACGAGGAGAGCAACCACTGCCCCATGAAGAGGAGGCCCGAGTACAAGCCAAGCCCCATGGAAGCCCGAACAGCCCCGAGGCTCAAGCTCATGGCCAAACCCTAACCCTAGGGTGTCGGCACCACAGGTAACATCTACCCCGCCTACTTCCAGTGTTCATAATTCTAACCCACGTCCTAGTGGAATTGTATGCTTTAAGTGTCAATGTAAAGGACACGTCTCAAGGGACTGCCGTAACCAACAGAAGATGGTGGTAAGAGAAGGAGGAATCGAGACGGATGATGAAGAAGAGGAAAAGAAGAAAGAGGAAGAAGAGTCTGATGAGGGAGAAGAAGTTAAGTCCGAAGGGCTTGAGAAGTTTGCAGGGTTCACCTCTAAAACCCTAGCACACGGCACCTCGGCCCCAGCCCTGGCCCCAGCCCCAGCGCTGCCCAACCAGGCCCCAGCGCCCCAGCGCTCGGCCCCAGCCCCGGCACTGCCCAACCAGGCCCAGCGCCCCAGCGCTCGGCCCCAGCCCCGGCACTGCCCGACCAGGCCCCAGCGCCCCAGCGCTCGGCCCCAGCCCCGGCACTGCCTGACCAGGCCCCAGTGCCCCAGCGCTCGGCCACAGCCCCGACGCTGTCCGACCAGGCTCCAGTGCCCCAGCACTCGGCCCCAGCCCCGGCACTGCCCGACCAGGCCCCGGCGCTTTAGCACTCGGCCCCGGCCCCGACTGGCACTGCCTGACCAGCCCCGGTGCCCCAGCGCCCGGCCTCGACTGGCGCTACCCGCCCAGTTCTAGCAACCCAAAGCCCGGCGCTGCCCTGTCCGACCAGGCCCCGACCGCCCTAGCACCCGGCCCCGACCTGTCGCTGCCCAACGCCCCCCGGCGCATCACCACTCGACGTGGCTCCCGACCCCGAATCCGGCGCGTCCCTGCCCGACGCTCAGCCCCGGTCCTACCTGACCTCGGCTGCCCCGACATAATGATGCCCGACGCTGCCGGCCCCCCACTGCCCGCTGTCGCCGGCTCCCCACTGCCCGCCGCCGTCGGCACCCCACTACCCGCCGCCGTCGGCTCCCCACTGCCCGCCACCGCCTACTTCCTGCCCACCACCGCCGGCTCCCCACTGCCCGCCACCGCCTACTTCCTGCCCGCTGCCGCCGACTCCCCACTGCCCGCCACCGCGTCCGCATTGGCCAACGCCGCCGCCCTGCCCGACGTGCCCTGGTTTACCTCCGGCAGCCCCGTGCCCTGACCCGACGCTTCACTGACGGTCCCCTGTGGACCCAAGATTCAATGGGAGATCACCTCCCGAAGGATTCTGAGGGCTGCCCCGAGTGAAGAAGATCCGGATGCTGACCCGGATGTGGAAATGAGTGAGGAACTCTCACCGAATACCTCCCCAAGCCTTAACATTAATGTTGATAGTTTTTCAGGAGAGGGAGCTATGGAGACTGAAGGAGAAAGCACTGAAGGACCCGAACCTTGGTGCGTTACCGACTCAAGTGACACTCCTAGGTCCAAAGATGATGCTGAGTCTTCCCCTACCATGGCCAACAAAATTGCTGAAGTTTGGAAGAGGGTGATGAGTGCTAGAAGAGACCCCGAGATGGATTTGGGGACAAATCCAAGGCAAGAAGAGGGGGATGATATGACCCGACCTAGCTTCCCTAGTACCCGTCGGTACTCCTACACCCCACCAGGGTCACCTGTTCGAGGATGAACCCTAGGGCCGTACAAGAAGCGTATAGAGCCAAGGGCAGGCCACCTACAAGCCCTCGAGCCAAGGTATGAGATGAGATATAGGCTAAGGCCTCCCCTGCAGGTAGGACAGCTCAGAAGGAAGAAATGCCACTCCAAGCCATGCTGCTGGCCGAGTGTAGAAACCCTAGGACTGAGGACAAGCCTCCGTCAGATCCTGGCCAAGCCTCCCCGGGCACTGAAGATGAGGCACACTCTAGAGACCCTATGGAAGCCTTCCTGGAGTACAGGAACAAGAGAGCTCGAGAGTACCTGGCCGAGAAGGGATGGCCACCCGAGACTGATCCAGAGCTGAGCCGTGAGAGGAAGAGGAGCCCCTGGTTCCAAGGCACCACTCCTGGCCCGACCCTAGCCCATGAGAGACACATCTGGAGCTACCTAAGGAGATGTCCGAAGCTAGGAGAGGAAGCCCCGAGCAGAAATGAAAAAGACCCCCGACAGGCCCAACCCCGAGCCCTAGACCGAGACCGGGCCGATCGGGAGGATTTTATGAGGCTAACCATCAGGTGGCCCGAGCCATTTTGGCAAGGCCCTAGCCCCTGGGCCAGCCCAGAGCATCAGGCCCCAAGGCCCGACGAAGGACCACCCGTGAAGAAGAAGCCCGGTGCCAAGGCCCAAACCGAGCCCGACGGACCACCGAGTCCTAGTCCTACCCGGACTAGGAAACCCTAAACCGCCGGATTAAGGTTTTGGGTGTTTCAATCCTATTTGAGTTGTTTTCTTTGATTTTAAAACTATTTAATTGTTTTTCCTTTTTTGTAGGATTTGTTTAGGGGTTTTAGGAGACTTTTTAGGAATAGGACTCTTTATTTTATTCTTATTTAGGAGTTAGTGTTTAGGGAGGAGAGCTTGTTCCCTCACCTATATAAGGAGGCCGCCGGCCACCCTTTGTAAACACAACTTTGATGAAATAAACCCCCTTTTGATAGAACTTTGTTCTAAAACCCTTATTGTATATGCATGTTGCGATACTTAAGGATCGACTTATCATCAAGAGCATCCATCTCTTGGCGTGGCGTCTTCGACTGGACACTTCTGGTTCCTAGCTGTTATATATCTGACGGGTCAAAGTACTCATCCGCCCCGGTTCCCGACGGTTCTACCTCATTGCACGGTGTCCAACTTGCGGTGTTTAAGGGTCGTCTGCCCACGGTTGCAGCGGTTCACATCATCAACGAAGCACACGAGGGCAGTTACCATCCAAATATGATATTTTAGTAACCTTCCAGGTCAATGATTCTTCTCCTTCTAGTATTCATACTCCGACAAATTACAAGGAAGCCATTCTCTCTCCCGAATGGAGACGTGCGATGGATGAAGAGCTAACAACCCTTGATGATAACCACACATGGAGCATAGTACCACGTCTTCGTCATTGGTAGTAAATGGGTATATACAATTAAATATCGCCCAAATGGAATAGTGGATCGATACAAGGCAAGGTTGGTTGCCCAAGGATTTCGACAGGAATATGGAATTGATTACGATGAAACCTTCGCTCCAGTTGCTAAGATGAGCACGGTTCGAACATTATTGGCAGTTGCATCTCAACGGAGTTGGCCACTTATGCAGTTAGATGTTAAGAATGCTTTTCTCCATGGTGATTTGAAGGAAACTGTTTATATGGAATGTCCTCCCGGATTTAAAGAAAGGGGATCGATCTCTGTACGGCCTCAAACAAGCTCCTCGAGCTTGGTTTAAGAAGTTTCAGTCTACCATTCTATATAGTGGTTTTGCTTAGAGCTCGGCTGATCCCTCCCTTTTCACCCGACATTCAGGTGATAAACTGGTTATTCTCTTAATTTATGTGGATGATATGATTCTCTCGGGTGATGACCAAGATGGTATTGAGATGGTGAAAAACTATTGGAGACATCTTTTTAGTTGAAGGATCTCGGCAATCTCTCTTACTTCTTAGGTCTTGAGATTAAGAGATCGGAAAAAGGTATATTTATTAGTCAACGAAAGTATATTGGGGATCTTCTTCTTACAGCTAGGCATTCAGATTGCACCCCGTGTAGCACACCGATGGATGTGAATGTGAAGCTTGGGAAAGAGATGGGTGATCTAGAGCCAGATCCAGCACTATATAGGCGGCTAGTCGGAAGTCTGATATACTTGACTACTTTGACACGTCCTGATCTTGCTTATGCAGTTCAAGCAGTAAGGCAATTCATGTCACAACCTAGGAAACCACATCTAGTAGCTATTTACCGGATACTCTGATATCTATAGGGTACACGCAGTGTGGGCATCTTCTTACCGGCGACAGGAAATCCTTCAATCACTACCTTTGTAGATGCCGATTATGCTGGGTGTGTGGATACTAGACGTTCGACCTCTGGCTGGACTGTGAAGGTAGGAAATGCTTGTGTTAGTTGGCGCTACAAGAAACAAGACCTGGTGGCCAATCTTCTACTGAAGCAGAGTACAGATCTATGTCTGAAGTTTGTTTTGAGATAGTATGGCTTATTCGACTTCTTACAGACCTTGGAGTGGGCGTTCCTCTTTTGGCTACTCTCTATGGGGATAATACTAGTGCTATACAGATTGCCTCTAATCCAGTGTTGCATGATCGGACCAAACATATTGAGACACATGTTCATTTGATTCGGGACCTCATTCGAGATGGTGATATTCAAGTCCAGTATCTGAACACGGAGAATCAAATTGCGGACTTGCTTACAAAGGCAGTCTGCACTAGTAGACATTGGTACTTAGCGGGCAAATTGATGTGTCGATACCTACATCAATTTGAGGGAGGTTGTTAATTGTAACTGGTTATTGCCGGTTAGGTTTATATAGTTACTGGTTAGAGGGTTAGTGTTACTATGTAACATCCCCGCCCAACCGAACGGTTTGGAACTTGAGTTTGGATGGTTTAGACATTGGAAACAATGTTCTTGAGGTTCCATCGAAGTTCGAGACGTTCATAGTTGAGTCGGGTCGAGTATACAAGAGAGTACGTGAAAAATTGTCAATCTGGGCAGACCACGATACACGGCCGTGTATTAGAATACACGCCGTGTATCATGATACACGCCGTGTATCATGGTCAGACTATAAAAGGCTGATTTTACACGGAAATTCATAACTTCCCCTTCTTTCTCTTTCCCCAAAACCCGTATTTGAAGAAGCCAAAAACCCTTTAGCTTCAATCCTTGATTCCGGGAGTTGTAGAGCTCCGATTGACGATCCGTTTGTTGCTACGGGTTCGTGGCGACGAGAGGAAGAGATCGCTATTCGTGGTTCTGGGTATTTCGAATCGAGGTGCTGTCAGTAGAAGAAGGAAGAGCTACGTTTTTGGGACTGAGCCAGAAATCTCCAAAAACTTCAAACCTCGATTCCGAGAGTTGTAGAGCTCCGATTGGCGATCCGTTTGTTGCTATGAGTTCGTGGTAATGAGAGGAAGAGATCGCACCCAGAAGTTCTGGATATTTCGGAGTAAGCTGCTGTCGGTGAGGAGGAGGATAGCTACGTTTTTGGTGTCTGAGAGCTTGGCTGTTCGGGTTTCTAGAAGAGTTTTAGAGCCTCGTCTTCTTGTCAGGTGAGGGTTTAGCGTACGATAGGTAGTCTGGTCGGTGTGAGGAGTTACAATTCAGACCTAGAAGAATGTAGGGCCTTGCATGAAATTGAAAGAGAGTAAAAGGGGAAAATTGTTCTGCAATTGATTGTTCTGTGAAATATGCTGTTTTGATGATTGTTGGATGTTTGTTAATTGATGGATTGGTTTATGATTGATGGCTGTTTGTGATGATTTTGATTGGGGGAATTGATTAACATGGATGATAAATTGATCGAAACTAGTAAGGAGTGATAGGAGGGACGGGTCTGTGAACATGACAATTGTGTATTTTATGCTATTGTCAGTTTGTGGTTGCAGGGGGTGGTCCTGCCAATGTGGGGTCGCCCTTAATTGATGAACAGGTGGATGACTCCACCAATGTGGGGTCGTCCAATGAAGGATGTACAGGAGGGTAACCCTACGACTCATGACATGGCTTCCCCTGTACTTGCAGGTGGGGGTGGCCGGTGAGCTAGCCGTTTACCCTTAAACTGTTTGTGCCGTGGGAGGCGTTGAATGTCTTGTGATGTGTGGTTATGTGTGATATGGGATTATTGAATGATTTGGATTGTGTTGGTTTACATGATGTTGGGATTGAGATGATTCTTGGTGTTAATGTATGAATTATGCAACGTGCCTTTTAGGTAGAATTGATGTTGTGTGTGAAGATGGTTGTTAATGTGTTTAAGGTGGTAGACTTATGACTTATAATTGGCTAATAGAATTGGTAAGGGAATTTGTACGTGGAAGTGGACAATAGAACCGGTACGTGGAATTGACTTATGGAATTGGTTAGGGGAATTGGTGAATGGAATTGAGTAATGGAATTGGGTGTTCTGAATGCATGAGCTAGTTGAGCTGAGGTTGTACGATTGATTTGAATGAAATTGATGCTGTGTGTGTTGGTGATTGAGTCTGTGCCTTGTGGTTATTGTAATAAGGTTGGAGTCTTGGATGTGGAATGGTAAATGGTTGAGATGAATGAGGATGTCAGAATTGGTCGAATTGTGGCTAGGAATCGTGTTAGATGAAATATGTGAACTAGATAGATTATGTGGTTTAATCTAGTAACGCTCAATAGGAGAGTTGAAATGGTAAATTGATGTTGTCTTGATTGTTATGGTTATGTGGTGTTGGTTGACTTGTGTGATTGTATGGTTGACTTGTGTGAGTGTATGGTTGACTAGATGGCTAGGAATGGGAGTGAGGAGTTGGAACTGGACTTAGGATGTGTTAGGTCTTGCATGAACCCTCGAGAGTAAAACTGGATAACTGTCTTGTGATTACTATTTGATGAGCGTGCTGATTGATGTGTGATGTGGGGATTGGGATATAAGATGATAGCTAATGTAGTTGATCTAGAAATGTGAGATGGGATGGGGTTGGATGCGATGAATTCTATGATTATATCTATTATTGCGGTTGTGGTTAGACTAGAATTATGTCCTAGAATTGGAACATAGAATTGGTGTTTGGAACTAGAACGTGGAATTGTGTGGTGGAATCATGGTGTTGATTTGTGATGTGGATTTGTGGTGTCAATTTGTGATGTGGATTTGTGATGTGTAATTTGCGTAGTGGATTTGTAAAGTGGAGTTGATCAAATGGAATTGGGTAAATGGAATTAAAATGATAGAACTGGAAGGAGCCAACGTTACCCCAATTGTGTTTCACCCACCGACGGACTGGTGGTTAGGGCCTACCGACGGACTGGTAGATTAGTCTCCCGACGGGGAGTGGTATTGTGGTATTGTGGTATTGTGGAATTGTGGAAATTGTGAAGTGTTCCCCATGCGGTAGGGGAGCACGAGGACCTCCCATGCGGTAGGGAGGTGCGTCAGGCCGGTGGGGGTAGCGGGGGGGGAACAACTCCTTATGGCGCCTAATGAACTCACATAGATAATGGAATTGAGATGCATGTGTGCTTTCTGTATGATGTGTGTTCGGACGTGTTTGTGAATTGCCTTGTGATGTGTTGTGAATCATGTTGTCATGCTGAGATGTGAGTTAGAGGTTGAATGGTCTATGATTGACGTTGTAGGTAATTGTGAATCTGTGCAATGTGAGTGGTGGTCGAGTGTGAGTGGAAGTGCTGTTAGCAAGGAGTTGAGATGTATTGTGATGTAAGGTTGATCTGTGTGCTTCATGATCTTGGTTATATCGTTGTATTTGTGAATTGATGATTTGGGTTATATGGTCGAGATTATGAGTTGTGGGTATTGATTTGGGGAGTGCACCTGTGAGATCACTTAGATAATTGAAAGAGGAAATGCAGCGTATGTGTGAATGTGCGAATGTGTATGAAGAGGTATACATGTGTGTGCTTTGATGGTAACT
Organism: Linum lewisii; assembly: GCA_034768395.1. NCBI lineage: Eukaryota > Viridiplantae > Streptophyta > Magnoliopsida > Malpighiales > Linaceae > Linum > Linum lewisii. Next base: position 60,125,024 of record CM068297.1, read on the forward strand.
TGTCTTGTGATGCTAAACTGCTTGTTTGTGAAGCAATGCTAAATCGTATATATGTGAGTCAATGGTGAACCGTAGGAGTGAGGATCTTTGTTGTTATGAAGAACTAGTTCTGGTATGATGTTGATCTTATGCATGTTGATTTCTTGTGTACTATTGTTATCATGGATTGTGGAGGTTGATTTGATATTGAGCTTATGTGATCGCCTAGTATCATGTTAGGAATTAAAATGAGCTGGCTGTGTCAGATTCCGTTGCTTGATGTGTGTGTGGAGTTGGGATCGCTCCTAGGCTAGGTTCGGCGCATAGGTAGACCCAGTGGGTTCACTCAGTTTCATTAGGAAGCTGATCCCCCCCCAGTTTCTCTTTTCAGGTGTTCGGTTGAGTTCGGAGGAGTTGCAGGTTGGAGTTGTAAGTGAAGAATTAGGAAGCTATTGTGGAGTGACCATTGTTTTAAATTTAGATTTCAGTTGACACTTTTGGGTTGGAAGATTTGTAATCGTTTTGATATTTTGTGATCGGTTGTGATCGGATTTCGGATTTCAGTTGTATTTCGGTTTTATTAAGTGGAGGCCTCCTTCGTTTTGAACTTGTATTTAAGAGTTGTTTCTGTTTCCGCTGCGTTTTACTCTTTTCTTTTAAAGCTGGTTCTTCAAGTAGCACTCAAACCGGTTCGACCACGGGTGAACTCGGGTCGGTTTGGGATGGGTGTTACAAGTGGTATCAGAGCCTGGTTAGTTGCTGCTATGTTGGTGATTCGTCTCTTCTTCTAGAGGAGTGATTAACCTCGTAGGGGGAAGGGATGAAGCATCGGCACAGGACCAACTTTCTAGGGATTTTCAAATCGTTTTGAAGTGGGTGGGAAGTTTTGAAAGGGAAGTGTTGTGAATTTGAAAGGAAAGTGATTTGAAATGAAATGTGATTTCTTAAAATTGGTCAACTGAAACGTTTTGTGTCCTCCTGTAGTGAAGAGGGTGGCGGAGTAGTTGAGAGTGGAAGTAGTAGCAGGTTGGGAAATTGGTTAGAGGAGTAGAGCCTTGTAGAATTTGGTTAAGTGAGTAGAGTGCTTGAGGGTGTGAGTTTTAGTCGAAGGTGTTAGCTTCATAGTTCTTGTTGGTGTGAGTTGTGCTTTGTTGAGCTCTTGCGTTGTGGTTGTGCTCTTGAGTGAGTTTGTTTGATTGTGTTTTGGTTGTGTTCTTGTTGTGAGTGGTGCCGTTGAGGTTCGGTTGTGCGTGTCTGTTAGGTAGAAGTTTGAAGTAGTGTGGGAGTAGTGCCCTTAGAAGGTGTGTGTTGCTAGAGCCGTTAAAAGGGAGTTTCGGGAGGTGATGTGATCCTTGTGTTGCTGCGTTATGCTGTGATTTGTGGATTCGTTGCTAGAGCGAGTTGGGTTGTGATTTCGGGGACGAAATCTTTTCAAGTTGTGGAGACTTGTAACATCCCCGCCCAACCGAACGGTTTGGAACTTGAGTTTGGATGGTTTAGACATTGGAAACAATGTTCTTGAGGTTCCATCGAAGTTCGAGACGTTCATAGTTGAGTCGGGTCGAGTATACAAGAGAGTACGTGAAAAATTGTCAATGTGGGCAGACCACGATACACGGCCGTGTATTACAATACACGCCGTGTATCATGATACACGCCGTGTATCATGATACACGCCGTGTATCATGGTTAGACTATAAAAGGCTGATTTTACACGGAAATTCATAACTTCCCCTTCTTTCTCTTTCCCCAAAACCCGTATTTGAAGAAGCCAAAAACCCTTTAGCTTCAATCCTTGATTCCGGGAGTTGTAGAGCTCCGATTGACGATCCGTTTGTTGCTACGGGTTTGTGGCGACGAGAGGAAGAGATCGCTATTCGTGGTTCTGGGTATTTCGAATCGAGGTGCTGTCAGTAGAAGAAGGAAGAGCTACGTTTTTGGGACTGAGCCAGAAATCTCCAAAAACTTCAAACCTCGATTCCGAGAGTTGTAGAGCTCCGATTGGCGATCCGTTTGTTGCTATGAGTTCGTGGTAATGAGAGGAAGAGATCGCACCAGAAGTTCTGGATATTTCGGAGTAAGCTGCTGTCGGTGAGGAGGAGGATAGCTACGTTTTTGGTGTCTGAGAGCTTGGCTGTTCGGGTTTCTAGAAGAGTTTTAGAGCCTCGTCTTCTTGTCAGGTGAGGGTTTAGCGTACGATAGGTAGTCTGGTCGGTGTGAGGAGTTACAATTCAGACCTAGAAGAATGTAGGGCCTTGCATGAAATTGAAAGAGAGTAAAAGGGGAAAATTGTTCTGCAATTGATTGTTCTGTGAAATATGCTGTTTTGATGATTGTTGGATGTTTGTTAATTGATGGATTGGTTTATGATTGATGGCTGTTTGTGATGATTTTGATTGGGGGAATTGATTAACATGGATGATAAATTGATCGAAACTAGTAAGGAGTGATAGGAGGGACGGGTCTGTGAACATGACAATTGTGTATTTTATGCTATTGTCAGTTTGTGGTTGCAGGGGGTGGTCCTGCCAATGTGGGGTCGCCCTTAATTGATGAACAGGTGGATGGCTCCACCAATGTGGGGTCGTCCAATGAAGGATGTACAGGAGGGTAACCCTACGACTCATGACATGGCTTCCCCTGTACTTGCAGGTGGGGGTGGCCGGTGAGCTAGCCGTTTACCCTTAAACTGTTTGTGCCGTGGGAGGCGTTGAATGTCTTGTGATGTGTGGTTATGTGTGATATGGGATTATTGAATGATTTGGATTGTGTTGGTTTACATGATGTTGGGATTGAGATGATGCTTGGTGTTAATGTATGAATTATGCAACGTGCCTTTTAGGTAGAATTGATGTTGTGTGTGAAGATGGTTGTTAATGTGTTTAAGGTGGTAGACTTATGACTTATAATTGGCTAATAGAATTGGTAAGGGAATTTGTACGTGGAAGTGGACAATAGAACTGGTACGTGGAATTGACTTATGGAATTGGTTAGGGGAATTGGTGAATGGAATTGAGTAATGGAATTGGGTGTTCTGAATGCATGAGCTAGTTGAGCTGAGGTTGTACGATTGATTTGAATGAAATTGATGCTGTGTGTGTTGGTGATTGAGTCTGTGCCTTGTGGTTATTGTAATAAGGTTGGAGTCTTGGATGTGGAATGGTAAATGGTTGAGATGAATGAGGATGTCAGAATTGGTCGAATTGTGGCTAGGAATCGTGTTAGATGAAATATGTGAACTAGATAGATTATGTGGTTTAATCTAGTAACGCTCAATAGGAGAGTTGAAATGGTAAATTGATGTTGTCTTGATTGTTATGGTTATGTGGTGTTGGTTGACTTGTGTGATTGTATGGTTGACTTGTGTGAGTGTATGGTTGACTAGATGGCTAGGAATGGGAGTGAGGAGTTGGAACTGGACTTAGGATGTGTTAGGTCTTGCATGAACCCTCGAGAGTAAAACTGGATAACTGTCTTGTGATTACTATTTGATGAGCGTGCTGATTGATGTGTGATGTGGGGATTGGGATATAAGATGATAGCTAATGTAGTTGATCTAGAAATGTGACATGGGATGGGGTTGGATGCGATGAATTCTATGATTATATCTATTATTGCCGGTTGTGGTTAGACTAGAATTATGTCCTAGAATTGGAACATATAATTGGTGTTTGGAACTAGAACGTGGAATTGTGTGGTGGAATCATGGTGTTGATTTGTGATGTGGATTTGTGGTGTCAATTTGTGATGTGGATTTGTGATGTGTAATTTGCGTAGTGGATTTGTAAAGTGGAGTTGATCAAATGGAATTGGGTAAATGGAATTAAAATGATAGAACTGGAAGGAGCCAACGTTACCCCAATTGTGTTTCACCCACCGACGGACTGGTGGTTAGGGCCTACCGACGGACTGGTAGATTAGTCTCCCGACAGGGAGTGGTATTGTGGTATTGTGGTATTGTGGAATTGTGGAAATTGTGAAGTGTTCCCCATGCGGTAGGGGAGCACGAGGACCTCCCATGCGGTAGGGAGGTGCGTCAGGCCGGCGGGGTAGCGGGGGAACAACTCCTTATGGCGCCTAATGAACTCACATAGATAATGGAATTGAGATGCATGTGTGCTTTCTGTATGATGTGTGTTCGGACGTGTTTGTGAATTGCCTTGTGATGTGTTGTGAATCATGTTGTCATGCTGAGATGTGAGTTAGAGGTTGAATGGTCTATGATTGACGTTGTAGGTAATTGTGAATCTGTGCAATTGAGTGGTGGTTGATGTGTGAGTGGAAGTGCTGTTAGCAAGGAGTTGAGATGTATTGTGATGTAAGGTTGATCTGTGTGCTTCATGATCTTGGTTATATCGTTGTATTTGTGAATTGATGATTTGGGTTATATGGTCGAGATTATGAGTTGTGGGTATTGATTTGGGGAGTGCACCTGTGAGATCACTTAGATAATTGAAAGAGGAAATGCAGCGTATGTGTGAATGTGCGAATGTGTATGAAGAGGTATACATGTGTGTGCTTTGATGGTAACTTGTCTTGTGATGCTAAACTGCTTGTTTGTGAAGCAATGCTAAATCGTATATATGTGAGTCAATGGTGAACCGTAGGAGTGAGGATCTTTGTTGTTATGAAGAACTAGTTCTGGTATGATGTTGATCTTATGCATGTTGATTTCTTGTGTACTATTGTTATCATGGATTGTGGAGGTTGATTTGATATTGAGCTTATGTGATCGCCTAGTATCATGTTAGGAATTAAAATGAGCTGGCTGTGTCAGATTCCGTTGCTTGATGTGTGTGTGGAGTTGGGATCGCTCCTAGGCTAGGTTCGGCGCATAGGTAGACCCAGTGGGTTCACTCAGTTTCATTAGGAAGCTGATCCCCCCCCCCCCCAGTTTCTCTTTTCAGGTGTTCGGTTGAGTTCGGAGGAGTTGCAGGTTGGAGTTGTGAAGTGAAGAATTAGGAAGCTATTGTGGAGTGACCATTGTTTTAAATTTAGATTTCAGTTGACACTTTTGGGTTGGAAGATTTGTAATCGTTTTGATATTTTGTGATCGGTTGTGATCGGATTTCGGATTTCAGTTGTATTTCGGTTTTATTAAGTGGAGGCCTCCTTCGTTTTGAACTTGTATTTAAGAGTTGTTTCTGTTTCCGCTGCGTTTTACTCTTTTCTTTTAAAGCTGGTTCTTCAAGTAGCACTCAAACCGGTTCGACCACGGGTGAACTCGGGTCGATTTGGGATGGGTGTTACATACTATATAAACCTAACCCAATTATCCTTTGTAGTAGTATAAAAATCCATCTCTGTCTCCGTGTTTCAACCCTAATAATAATATCGGCCGCCGCTTTCCTCCGAGGAGTAGTCGACACAACGTCGACGAACCTCTTTAATTCTTGTGTTCTCTTGTTTGATTATAACTCCTACGTGGTAGTTTGACTTCCCTACTTTCTCCGACTTAAGTTCTTCAGTGTCATTTCTTGGTTTCAGCTCTTCTGCAAAAGTTCTTGTTGCCCTTTGCAAGATTCAACTTGCAATTTTTCCTTGCTTTTGGCATTTGCTTGTTGTTCCAGACTTGAGGACAAGTCTGTTGTTCTCAAGGCGAAGGGAATGGACAATGTCGTCGAGAATTTGGTTGCCTCTGATGGAATATACGGTAAGTTGAAAACGAATGGAAGGGTCAACCTAATTAATTACAGCAAACTTGATGTGTTGGGCTTTAAGCCCAGTGAATTACAACCAAAGTGATTTTAAGAGAGACAGATAGTCACATAAAAAATATTGTGGTATTGCTTACTCGCACTAACATGGCAATTTGGGAAAAGTGTAATTCTTTTAGACAATCTCCAATGCTCCCCACCAAATTGTCAAATTGTTATTAATGAATTCCAAACTTCCTATATATGGTGAAGACTACAGTGCTCCCGGAGCATCATATACTCCCCTTCGTTTAAACCAATCAAACTGAATCTCATTCGTTCATTCTTAAGATCTAATCTGAGCCATCCATAGTTAAATTATTTCCTAAATTTAAAATAATAAAAATTAAAATAACTAAAAAATCACTCCACTTGATTTATATTAACAAATAATCATATTTTTTTATTTTATGTTCATATTAAAATTTATGATTATCAAATTAACTTATGATCATCATAATAACATTAAGTACGTATCAAATACAATTAAATAATTAAAAAATCACTCCACTTGATTTATATTAACAAATAATCATATTTTTTATATTTTATGTTCATATTAAGAGTTATGATTATCAAATTAACTTATGATCATCATAATAACATTAAGTACATATCAAATACAATTTTTATAACTTTTCATGATTCAACTAGTCATTCAACTCCTTCAAACATCAGGACCGGCTTGCCATCAAGAAATAAGGTTTTCCAACATCAGGAACGGCTTGGCATCAAGAAACAATTTCAGTCATATCATATCACTTTAATCTAACGATTGAGATTGCAAGGAAAGAAGTCAGCCTTTTTAGTAATAATAAAAAGTAAAATTTGGTGATGACAAAGTTTGAAACCATGACGTCCTTCTCTAAAGTTTAAACTCTTGCCATGATGACACTTATCATTATTGATATTGGATAATAATAAAATTATTTTATTAATGAGTACGCAATTACATTTTATTTATTTATCTTCAAATATTGTATTTACCTATAACACACAACATTTCATAAACATTAACTAATGTGAAATAGGAAAATGAATTATTATTAAATAGGTTCATGTAAAAAAACTAAGACCAGAATACTATTGTCAAAAACATGAACGTAAACACATTACTTTTTGATCAATTCTACAATAAACAAATGGATAGTCAGACTTTGCTTGTCCATTCTTTTCCATCTTTTAGTGCTCGTCCTGTAATTGTTTCTCTTCTCTAATTTTCAAAACTCATGACAATATTCAACGGAAGATGCATCTTTGTAGAACCACTAATAACAATATTGTACTTACTTATTCATGGTAAAAGTGTTTATTATCCATAAGTACACTCACAACTCATATTTGTAGGTGAGTGGTTGGTGTCTAGCATGTTAAGCGGAAATGCCAGAATTAGGATGTTGATAACCATGAACATATCAGTCACATGTTGAAAGCTTTAATGCTCATTACAGACGGCTCAACTTGAATATGACGCACTGATGGAACAACAACATTCCTTGATACATACTTTTATTATTATCTAATATCAATAACAATAAGTGTCACAATGGTAGGAATTTAAACTCTTGAGAATGAGGTTATGGTTTCAAGTCCCACAATCACCCAATTGTACTTTTTATTATTACTAAAGAGGTGCAACAACAACCGACAGGGTGGCAAGATATTTTTGTAACTTCCCTTGCAATCTCAGTCGTTAGACTAAAGTGATAAGATCTAATGGTTGGTATTGTTCTTGATGTTGTCAAGAAACCTTGGTCCTTGATGGCAAGCCGGTTCTAATGTTGGAAGGAGTTGAATGACTAGTTGAATTATTAAAAGTTACAAAAATTTGTATTTGATTTGTACTTGATGTTCTTATGTTAATCATAAATCTTAATGTGAACATAAAAATAAAAATATGAATATTTCTTAAAGTTGAGTGATATTTTAGTTATTTTTATTTCAATTAATTTAAATTTAAAAAAGTAATTAGTTATGGAAGGCTAAGATTAGATCTTAAAAATGAATGAATGAGATTTGTTTTGATTGGTTCAAACAGAGGGGAGCATATGGTGCTCCAGGAGCACTGTAGTCGTTTCCATATATATATATATGGTGAACACTCCGGTGCACCCACTAAAAGTGGGTGCACCGGGTACACCCACTAACATTTTAATAGATAAACATGTTTTTAATATCTTTTTTTTCGAGTATAATAATCTACATGTTGTTAAAGGATATATAAGACGATTTGAACAAAAAACTAATTTGGTAGAGATGATAATCTATCATATTGAGAAAAAATGCAGCTGTAGAAAGAAACTTGAAGAACAATAGGTATAATCTTATACTATGTTGACTAAAAATTGTAATTAAGCTCAATTTAGACTTATTAAGATTAAATCTATTGATATAAACGATTAGTTCAATAGAAATATCACTCTAGATAGCACAAACGTCAGTGGGTGTACCCGGTGCACCCACTTTTAGTGGGTGCACCGAAGCGTTTACCATATATATATATATGTGTAACACTTCGGTACCCTATCACACTAAAATACTGCCATATTGGTATTTTAACTTTGGAGTTTGAGGGATTTGGTATAGTATTGAGGGGTTAGGATACATTGTTAGGAGTTTCGAGTTTATTTTTTGGGTTTATGATCTTTTAATTTGGACTTATTGTCAAATGATAGAGTTTGGAATACGATTTAGAGTTTTGAGTATATAATGTAGCGTTTGAGGGTTAATATTTAGTGTTTAGGGAGTTAGCATTATTAAGTAGCGCTCAAGGTTTATTGCAATAGGTTTAAGACTCATTATTTGAGTTTAAAAGTATAGAAATGTGAATTTTTATGCTAGCTAGGGTACCGATACCCACGGGCACCGAAGTGTGCACCAACTTGGTGAGAGATTCGAAAGTTTACAATAACATCAAAAAAACCAGACAGAAACAAGGGGGATGACACCCGCCTTGTCAGAGGGAGAAGAGACAAATCAATCAATTTTAAAGACTCAGTCGACTATGAATAATCCTATTACAAGGGTTATCTGTAAAAGAAGCTAAGGCACTAATCTCGAGTTTGATCTTTCGAACAAGAAGATCCATGGAAATAGCCTTACCCGCATACATACGACGACAACGGTCTCTCCAAATATGACTCACAGCCGCACCCCATAGCAATCTGCAAGCACTAGCAAAAGGAGACGAAACTGAGGCAACAGAAATAATCCACGAGCTGGACACTGACCAATCACCCTGGGACGGGGTTAAGAAGTTAGCAAGCACCCTACAAACAATAGTGAAGGTGAATTGACATCCAAAAAACAGATGGTCCCTTTCATCTTCACCAGTAGAGCAGAAATGACATCTTGTGTCACAAACAAGCCCCCAAGAGACAAGCTTAACTGACGTGGGGATACGATCCAGAAAAATAGTCCAAAGAATAAAGGAATTCCTCGAAATAGTTGGCAACCTCCAAACATACTAGACCAAGCTACCTCCGAAGGGAAAGGTTGGATGTCCCTCCAAACCCTAGTAATGGAATAATGAGTCATTGGTTTGCCATTCCAAAGAGGACTAGTCCCACCTGTAATTCGAGCGGCAGCAATACTCCTCATTTTCATTAGCTTCTTCCACAAACACGATCCAGTGCCAGGATTCAGAGTCCACAAATCCCTGCCTTTAACCCTGTATTTATTAACCCAAGCCACCCACAAGCTGCCACTTTGGGCAAATAAATTCCAAATATGACGAATACAGCAAGCATCATTCCACCACTTAAGATTCTTTATATCCAAACCAACCACCCATCTCTTTTGGATTAGAAAGTTTAATCCAGGGTACCTTAGCTTTCTTCTTTACCCCCAAATCAGCCCCTGCCCAAAGAAACTTTGAACACAAAGATTCAACCTAATGATAGCTTTAGGATACTTCCTATATATTAGATATAACTTATATAATTATTTTTATCGTATAGAATTAATTGATTTTTGTTGTATATAATTATATAAGTTCGGCTCGACTCGACTCGATTCGTCAACACTCCTAGGCGCAATAGAGGAAATGATAAGGAAAAATATCATTTCATAGTTGTTGATCATGATCATCATATACTCCTTTTTTATGCATTTAGTCTTTTGGTAATGACCTTTTTTTCCTTCACATGTTAAAGTATTTGATTTTTTATGAGAAATTTTCAGCCCTACATCAAGAACATGATGGTTTGTTTTGTAACCCATGTACTGATGTACCTGCATGCTTTTTGTCTATGCCATGTAATTTTGGCATTGATTTTTTTTTTTATGTTGCAACTCAATCAACTAACCATAATGTAGCATTTTAGTTCTACGTCTACTACACTAATCAATCCCTTACTAATACATTATTCACGTTTTGAATGGACTTATTACTAATATGAAAGTAACTATGTCAATCACCCATCACCTTACAATATTCATAATTATATAAGTATTTATAAATTTGACTACAGGCGACACTACAACATAACCTGGCTACGGAGGCAGATTCATAGAGGCACATAAAATATTTGCCTCTAAACATACTTTTCAAGAACAAATACTATATGTGCCTCTATAGATGCAAATATCTGCCTCTAATTGTATTTTATTTATTTATTTTAATATTAATAAATAATTTTTATAGTTTTAGAGGCAGATAATTTATAATTCCCTCTATAAGTCATACGATTATATCTTTTAGAGGCAGATAATTTATAACTGCCTCTATAAGTTTTTTGTCTTATACAAAAAAACTTTTTTATCTGCCTCTAAAAATTATATGAAAAACCCTTTTAGAGGCAGATAATTTATAACTGTCTCTATAAGTTTTTTTCTTATACAAAAAAACTCTTTTTGAGGCAGATAATTTAGAACTGCCTCTATAGGTTGTATGATTAATTTTTTTTTGGAGGTAGACAATTTACAATTGCCTCTATAGGTTGTATGATTAGCTTAGAGACAGATAATTGATCTATCTCTATATGTTGAATGATTAAAATTTGTAAAGGTGTCCTTTTACAAATGACACCTTTTTGCATGTCGCGTTGGTGGGTGATATCCATCCGATTTGGCTATATGAGACTTTGTTGGAGTGTTGTTTGGTTTCTCATGAGAGTTGATGAATAAGATTTCAATTACTTCAAAAAAAAATTGTAAAGGTAGATAACTTGTAAACTTTGTACTATTTTTGTGTAGATAAATGTTAGATACTATATAATTAATTATATATATAATAATGCTAACGATTTTCTTTTCTAATTATGAGTAAGAAAAAATTTCATTTTTTCAATTTTCATTTATTTTTCTTTGCATAGTTTCTCCATATCATTGAGTTTTAGAGTTCATATTTAAAAACTACGTAAAAAATATCAGTAAGTACTCCTAATCCAAGTGGTAAGAACTAAGAATTTAACACGTTTCCTTGAACCACCCGGGTTCAAACCCCATAGATAGCAAAAGAGTAGAAGATAATATATGTAAATAATGGAAGAGTCCAATAAATGAAATATCCTGGTAGGAGTAAATTCTTTTTAAAAACATATATATATGCCTCTAAAAAATTACCAGCAACAAAAATAAGTGCCTCTAAAAGGTGGCTAAGATGACAGATAAGTAGATGTTTAAAGACGTAATTACCAACAATTATATCTGCCACTAATTCTTCCATTAGTGGCAAATAATATGTGCCACCGTATTTGCCTCAAAAGACCTTTAGCGACAGGAGCGTTGGTGGCACTTAAGCTATCTACCTCTAAAACTCTATAGAGGCAGAAAAATGACTCTTAGAGGCAGATACGGTGTGCCTCCGTAGCCAGGTTTTGTTGTAGTGCGAGCAGCGTCGTGCCAACTCCACCTAGCGTAAACCTCCGAGATGGTGCGAATACGATAACCTAATATATCATTTTACATGTAAACATTTGAGTAACTATAAGGCGTGGTGACAAGTGTTGAATTTTATGTTATGCATTGAATAGACAACAATCCAGCATTATTATAAATAGTAAGAAGAAATACATATATATATAAGAAGAGTTGCATGGGAAGCAAAAGAAACAAGGAAAGCAACTTATGACTGATCAAAAGTAATACGTAATACGTAAGTAGGAAGGTAACTAGCTAGCTAGGATATTGTTGGCAATCGATGAGGAGGATGGTATTGTTGAAGGGTACTGGTGGCTACTAACGGCGAGGAAGACGACGGAGGTGGTTTCCAGGCAGAAGCAGTAAGCAAACAAAGGTCCTTCCAACCAAGCTTAAGTGTCCCTTTATCCTCCACTAATGTGTAACCATCTGAAGGGAACATTCCAAGTAGTAGTGTTGCTTGCGTTGCTGCATTCCCTGCAAGAGATACACCTTTAAACCCTGACTTGTCTAGTTTCCCCCTCCAACTGCTGCTACTGCTGCTGCTGCTGCTAGTACTAGTACCACCAAGTGCCAAAACATTTCGTATTTCTGTTGAAAGTAGCTGCTGCTCAACAAGGTGCCTCTCCTCACTCTCTTCTCCATAGCTAGCACCAAGGGAGTCGAACAATGCCGAGTAATAGTGAATCGCTTCTACAAACCTTGCAAGAAACGACCCCTCATGGCTTAGCTCTTGCTCCACCACTGTCACCACTTTCGGGGACAAGCTCTTCAACAGAGACAGTGTCTTGGCTTGGGAACCTGTGACATCGTATAACGAGTGTTGCAACCAGTGTACTGCTACCGCATCCTTGTTACTCACGTTGAGCCGCTCCATATTTAGATTCCCGATCTTATCAGCTATAGGAAAGAACTCGAATGGCAGACCTAACTTGTTCGCGAAATCAGACAGTCGCTTCCCTGATCACACATAACAATTAATAACCATATTAATCATAATATGAATATAATATATATATATGGTTAACGCTCTGGTACTCATTCGTACCGTTACCCTAATACTACAAATTCACATTTAAGAACTTAAAATTTGAATTTTGAGTCTCATTCCGATAAATCATGAGCAATAATGAATAATGTTAACCCCGTAAACTCTAAATCCTAACCCTCAAATACTACGTCATAAACTGAAATCCTAAATCGTATGTTAAACTCTAAATTTTGATTATAAGTCCAAATTAAAAAAATCATAAATCCCAAAAATAAACTTGAAATCCCTCACACTATATCTGAACCCCTAAACACTAAACTAAAACCTTCAAATTCTAAAATTCAAATACAAATATGACGAAATTTTAGTGTTATCCGTAAATATATATACCAGTAGATTGGAGGGAATGCAAGGAAGAGCCGAGAGCGGTGAGGCGGACGTAAGGTGGGCCACCTGGTCTAGAAGCTAGAATGTGGAATAGTCCAGGCCACTGTAGACCCTGCATTATGTCCAGATCTATTATGTGTACACGTTCCTCTCTCTCGAACGCCTCCTGTATCGCCTGGTTTGCCGTGAAATGCGAGAACTTCACCAATGGGCTTATCCCATTGAACACCTGCTCTCATGATCATATATATTTATCAATTCCAATTGGAATGAATATTGTTTTAATTAATGAGCAAAATCAATGGAATCCATGAAACCTGGAAGGCGGAGGCAATCCTGGTGGAGTAATAGTTGTTTGGGATGATGATGGAGTTCTGTGGCAGTCCAAGGCAGGAAGTCAATACCCTAGCTGACATTGCTTCCGAGAAATATGCAGCGACTCGCTGTGCGGAGGTGCCATATGGAGTGGAGAGTTCCGATATCTCGAGCAGCATCTTTTTGGCATCCTCAAGATTATCAGCTGAAATTGCTTCTGCACACTGTAGGAGCAAGGTTAGGAGGTGTAGCCCTTGTTCATCTCTCTGCTTCTCTTCAATTGCTTCTGCTTCTGCTTCTGCCTCCTCCCTCCTCCTCTTATTGCTGTTCCTCATTATTATTGCATCATCACACGAATTGTTATTATTATTATTATTATTATTATTATCAAGAGCACATGATGAAGATGAAGGAGATGATCTAGTCCGAATCTGAGTCTGATTTCCTTGATCATCATGTACAACGTTATTATCTAGTGTAGGAGGAGGAGGAGCAGATCCAGATCCGGATGCGGAGTAGACAGGAGGTGTAGGGAGAATAGTTTGGATTTGGGGGTAGAGATTAGTAGTAGGGTGTTGAAGGGAGCGAAGCCTGTACTCGAGCAAAGAGGCGAGGTTAGGGTTGCAAGGGTAGATGATATCTCTAACATTCTGAATCAGCTGTGGGATGGACACCGCTGCTGAAGAAGAAGAAGAAGAAGAAGAAGAGGAGGAGGTGTTGATGAGGTCTCTCAGTATGCCATTGATCCAGGATGAGCTTCCTTGTTCCTCCTCAAACATCTGACTCGTACTAGTACTGGTACTAGTATTACTAGTAGTACTAGTAGTGTTGTTGGTTATGATCTGCGGGTGGCCTTGTGTGTTGTTTTCATGATAGGGAGGAAACAAGGGAAGACCAGAAAACCCACAGACATCTGGCTTGCCTGAGGCTGAGGAGGAGGAGGTGATCAAGTTGAGAGGAGGAGGAGGTGGTGATGACATTGGAGTTGGACTAGTAGTGGTAGTGGAGTGGTTGAGCAACTGCTGCTGCTGGTGCCTCGTAAATGCGTTGTTGTTTTGGGAATTAATATTATTAGTGATAACAACAACGCTATCCTCCTTCTTCTCATCATGCCCTTCAAGGGGAACACTAGCAGTGGTCGTCCTCCTACGGTACCGCCCTTGGGCTTGCTTCAGCTGGCTTGCTGATAACATTTCAGATGCTATCCTCTTCTTCTCCATTTTTCCCTTTTTCACTACTCCGCTGGTAGATATGCATATGTGATTGGAGTAGCTAAGTGGTTATGTTATGGACCAACTTATAAACTCAGAAAAATGAAAGAGAAGTTGGATCGGTGGATTGGATTGGGTTGGGACACCAGTATTTGGGGATTTCTGTTTCTGTACATGCAATAATATACTAATTCCTATTTCCCTATTAATTAATTAAGACATGTAATGTAGGGACGTGGGTAGGCAGGTGTAGGTAGGTAGCTAGTTGCCTTAGCTTTCTCATGAATATTCAGACATACTTTCTTCAGTCTCCATACAAGGTAATCTCGTCCTCATTTGTTTGGTTTTACCAGGTTTGGATTGATGTCGTCGGATGTAGCTAATTACTTAGAATCACTAAACACACCATGAGACCACCCTCTCTTTTCTCCATCTCTCCATGTTGCCATCCCTTTACTCTTTCCAACGGGTTTTTTATATGACTACTTTTTCATTAGCCTAACTCTAACCGAGAGCTCATATACTAAAGTTTCATTTTGAAAAATGGTCTCTAAACTTTCTTGAAAATTGTAACGGCTCAGGACTAAAATGAACTACACTTATAGTTTTCTGCTGTAATTTTAATAAATCTAACTTAAGAGCAATCAAATATATATATATATATTATTTTACTTTGATTATTTTATAATTGTTTATGATAATTCAAGATGAACATTTCGATAAAATTTGAGCTACTTATTTTTCACTTCGTAAAATTATTTTGTGATGTTGTCATTGTTTCAGTGATGGTTCATGTCACGTTTGGACTATGTGTCCACTTGTGTATTCCAACTTGCTCAGGTCTAAGTTATTCAGTGATGTAGAGTCGCACCACTCATTCATTGGAGCAACTCGCACCACGAATTAATTATCCACATCCAATTTAATTATCTATAAAATACAAGCTTTAGACTTGGGAAAAAAATCACAACTCCTATTAATTTGATACAGCTCCCCAAATCAAATCGTCATGAGCTCCTCAAACACTTCATCATCCGAAGAGCAAGAGTATGCAAATTTCCAAATGTTTGAAGTTCGACGCCAACTGCATCTCAATCATTTTATGTTAAAGCATGCAACAGAAAACCGTCATACCATAGCTCGTCGCCCCATACGATGTAATAGGGAAGCTTCCGTTTGATTCTTGATAAATGATTACATCGGGCGTAATGAGGTATGATGCCAAAAGACGATGAGCAAACATTCAAAAGGAGTTTTCGTATGTATCCAATGTTGTTACGACGCATACTTGACGGCATGGTAGGAGCTGACCCAACATTTACAAAAAGAGTGGATGCTACTAGTCGTTGGTCATTGAGTGACGGGGAAGATCCCAATCCACCCGTTCCTTTTCATTTTAAGATCCAAAATTTGATGGAGGAAAAGGAAGTGGGGAAGAAGACGGGGTAAAAGAAAGGTAAGGTTAGAATAAAATTTTGGGTATTGAGTTTGGTTGGTTTAGATTAGTAAGTTTTGTTGAGGCTTACGTAATTATCGTTATTTCTTACCTAAAATATAAAATTAAGATTGTTACGTAAGGTAAACTGTCGTCACGTAAATCTTACGTAACAATAATTTATAACCTTTACGTAAGACTAACTGTAATTACGTAATCTTTACGTAATAACAATTATTTCTTACGTAACATGACATGCTAAATCTACTATAATAGGTTACTAATTTTAAATTATCACAACTTGAAGGCCTGGTAGGAGGTGTTAATAACCTTGGAGCAATTGTTTATACAAACTATCATGGGAACTTCAACTATCACTTTCCCCAAATGCAGAGATTGGCCATTGCCCATTAGATGTATTAATTTGAAGTTTGAAGACGTGATATAAGAGAACAGAAGAGGTGTTTGACTTATGCTACCCATCCATATTATATTGTCCTTTTCTGCCTTTTTTTTTTTATAGTTATGTTAATTGTTTGGTTGTAAAGTTGGAATATTTGATACCAAATCTTCTGTCCTTTTCCACCCAAAAGCACCATAATTTATTTATTTTCCTTTTACTTCGTTTATTATTATGTTCATCTGCTCACTCACAATCAACTGTACCTGTATTGTATTTAGTGATGACTAGCTCATGCCTTGCCTGAGTATCTAATACAGTGATACTCCCAAATCGATTTTTTATTAACTAGGGAGAACTTGGGTGTTGATACCAAAGGTGGTTTGGTACATGGATTGAGAACAAGGAGAAATATGAAAATAGGAGAATAGTGGAAAAATGTTTGTTAAAAGTTGAAGGATGTTACATTACATTGTTTGGTATGTATATTGGGTAAAGAAAATAGTAGGGAAAGATAGTGAGACCCATTATTCTATTTGGGGAAGTCAGAATGTCTGATAAAAGTAGAAGTTGTCAGAATACACGTTCTGAAGACAATCAAAAGCTCTGGGTATCTGAAATACAAAACCCCGACTCAATTATATAGTAAGCAAACAATGATATCTCAGAATACAAAATTTTCAAGTTTGATAAATTTTTGTGTTTTGATTTTGCCGGTTCTCTTATTCATAAAATTTTATTTAATCTTTAGATTGTACTAACCCTTACTCACTTTCCCCATATACGGAATGGATTTGTCTAATCCAACCCATATATATAGAGTTACTCACACTAAACCTTCTTTTTATAATTAATTATCTCATGTTTTTCCCGGCAAAGGATCCACGTCCAAACTTTTTAGTTTGGAAAGTTCCAAACCAAAAGACTGGGAGGGTAGTTTTGTCATTAAAAAAATAAGGGACCTAAACTAATATCGATCCCCACCCTGAAAACAATGCCGTCCATCCCCACGTTGAAAACAACGCCGTCCATCCCCACGTTGAAAACAACGCCGTCTCTGGTGGTCGGAGAGAGCCGAATCCGCCTCCTCAAAATCGAGCTTCCTCATCTTTCTCGAATCGGATATGGAAGCGTCTCGCTCGTCTCCTCTGGATCCTCCAGCACCATCGGGTCTCTGATGGCGGTATCATCGTCGTCGTCGAGCGCCTTGAAGTTGTTGTTCGACGATAGAGTGTTCAACTGTCGACCGCTTGCACCGCTGCTCCCGCAGAAATTTGACAACGTCGCCTCCGAAGTTCGGTTGACGTCGACTTGCGTCCGACAGGGCTCCGCGCTACAGCCAAATCAGCGCGTACGATAACGGGGTTAGGTCATCGGCGCTCAGCAATCCTATCTCCCACTCTCGCGTCGTCGTTGTTAGGTTCGTAGTCGGTCATCCTCACTTCTTCCCCCATGATTATCCCCCCAAACCAAAGATTAACAAAAATGGCAAAGATCTGAAAAATCTGGGGCAAAATTTCAAGAAATTGAATATATAGATTACTAGGTGACGAAATCGGGGAAGAGGGGACAGCGAATTGAAGGAAAAGATTGGTTTGACCTGCCCTGAGTACACCTCTGCACCTAATTCAGCTTCATGGGACTGTATGAAGTGTCTCAAAGCATCTCATCCAGATTGTGGCTTCTATTCTTCCGCTTCTGATAAGGTGAAACCACAAACACACACACATACAACACACCAGTAGCTAGCTTGTTTAATTTGTTCTGCAATCTTTCGTGATCAGAAATGTTGCCCACTTGTTAACACTTTCTGTTTTGTTTTATTTTGCAGCTACTCCCGGGAGTATGTTTGATCGCGGACGACACAGTGAAGGATCTTTGCCATGGAGACAGCAGGGAATGGTACACGAGAGGATGTCCAAGCAAATTCGGGTGGCTAGCACTAATTGGCCTAGCTTTGTACATCATCTCATTCTCTCCCGGAATGGGTACAGCTCCATGGATTGTGAATTCAGAGATATATCCTTTAAGATTCAGAGGAGTGTATCTAACCTCATTGTGGCTCAGACCTTCCTGTCTAGGACTGAAGCAATTGGAATTGACTTTCTTATTATTTGGAATCCTATATGTTGTTTGATGATGATGATCATCTATCAATAATTCTTTCGTTCTTCTGATAATGATGATGCATGATGATGACTCTTCAATAGTGACATGGATTTTGCAATTATCTGTGAAACTTAGATAAGTTTTGCAATTATCTATGAAACTTCGATAAGTTAACTAGTTAACTTGATTATTTAACTAGTTAACTCGATTGGTTAACTAGTTAACTCGATTAGATAACTAGTTAACAACTTGATAATTAGTTAACTCGACTGGTTAACTAGTTAACTCAATTAGATAACTAGTTAACAACTTGATAATTAGTTAACTCGATTGATAATTAGATAACAAGTTGTTAACTATTTAACCAATCGAGTTAACTAGTTAACCAATTGAGTTAACTATTTTATCAAGTTGTTAACTAGTTAACTCGATTAGATAACAAGTTAACTCGTTATCTAAATCATGATGTTAATTAATTAACTCGATAAGTTAACTAGTTAACTGATTTTGATAACTAGCTACGAACTAAAAATCCTGTTAACTAGTTAACAACTTGATAAATAGTTAACTCAACTAGTTAACTCATTATCTAAATCAAGATGTTAACTAGTTAACTAATTTTGATAACTAGTTATCAACTTGATAAATAGTTAACAACTTGGTAACTAGTTAACTCGATTGGATAACATGTTAACTAGTTATCTGTTGATAACTAGTTAACTGTTAAAACTCAGGTTAACTAGTTATCAATAAAAAATTCTTGTTAACAAGTTATTAGTAAAAATCAGGTTAACTAGTTAACTTGTTCTCGACGGAAAAGTAACCGGAGTTTGGTCGGCTCTGAACCCTCGCCGGAAAAGTCACTGGAAAATATGTTAACTAACTAGTTAACCGTAAAAATCCAAGTTAACTAGTTATCAATAAAAAATCATGTTAACAAGTTATTAGTAAAAATCAGGTTAACTAGTTAACTTGTCCTCACAAGAAAAGTTGTCGGAAAAATTCACCGGAAAAAGTTGTCGAAAAAGTCACCGAAAAAAGTCATTGAAAAAGTCACTGGCCGGCGACGGTGGCCGGTAGCCAGCGGCAGTGAAAGGTGAGAGTTGACTACTGTACTATTAAATAAGAAATAATAATTAAATATTTAAATAAGAAATAATAATTAAATATTAAATTATATATAATAATTAAATTATTTGTATAAAGTCCTAAATGCCCCTAACAATTTGGACCATTAGATTGGTCAAATAGTCAAACTAAATCTAATGGTTGAGAATGCGTTTGGAACTTTCCAAACCAAGTATTTCTTGGACGCTGATCTCATTCCTGTTTTTCCCCTTCAATTAATATCTGGTTTGTGTAAGCAACCCTGAGTCGATGTACTCTATCGCTCCTCCAACCAGTTGTTGGGTTATGTGAATATGCAAACTCAGATGGGTAATTTGATGATTCTTTCATACAAAAAACTAAGAAGAAAGACGAACAATAAACAATAAACAACAAACAGTAATGAAAGAAAGATATGTTCATCAATTATTTGTTTATGAGTTTTTGGATGGTTTTGATTCAAAGTATGGCATTGTCCTATTGCCCCAACTTCCAACAACTTTTAACACAACACTCACCCCATTCTATGTGAGATTTGTGTTGCAAACCGACAAACAAATAAACGAAATTAGAAGGACCGAGAAAGACAACACAATGATTTAATGTGAAAAATCCTTGTGGAAAAAAATCATTGACGTACAATGGTGACGAAAAGCTCCACTATAATCAGAGAGTGTAAAATGTAGGTATTTTACAAAGCGCGACTTTGGTTTTCCTACAACTAACAAGATGTATAAATACATAAAATCTAGTATGACAACACTCATTTTGTTCTCACCATGAGAACACTAATCTCCACCTTTTATTCTTTTAATCTAATCTAATGACTTCAAATACATGGGCATCTTTGTAATTTTAATAATTTCATTAATTAAATCATAAAATACTTAACATCCCATGATTTTTGGAGATTCTGTCTCCACATTCTTCTCTTACAAGTTTTGCTGCAAATTGTTTAGGTACATGATACCTATTAGTAGTACATTTGCGTGAAACCTTCCTCGCATGAACATGTTCCTAATTCTTATAATAGGTACACATTTATGTTCCTAATTCTTATAATAGGTGCACATTTGGGTTGCTGCCGTAGTTGATAACTGCAGCAGCAACCTGAAAGTCTGAAAAGATTCAAACACAGAACCAAGGGGAGACTGCCTCTAGGATTGTTGGGTATTTTGAGTACTGATCAATAGATCATAAAGTATTGTTATTTTACCCGAAACAAGTCCCCCCCCCCCCTTGGGTTTGCAGGCAAATACGGAGAAGCTCATACAGCTTTGGATATGCAAATCATTCTTGGCTCACTGTGCATCAATGACCTCTCTCTCTCTCGCTCCTTGTTGCTTTCTGATGACACTCGATTTGACGTGATTATCAGCCTCATTTAAGCGACATTTCTTTGCTTAAGACATGGTTTTTAGGGTAGAATAACGAATATTCAATCGATTGCCCTATCTCGTGCCATTCGTGTTACCTTGGCCCGTTTCGGGTCTATTTGATGGTTTTCTAGTGTTTTTGTGTTAGCACAGGTTTTTTCCGTCAAATAAAGTAGCCATGGACGTGTCTAAGGCGTTGGAACCTCGAGGAATCAAACCGGAATCGATCCAAGGAGCCGATCAAGTCAAACCAAAAGTCTGCCCATTCACACTTACATTTTCGGCGAAAATAAGCATATGTTTTCGGCGAAAATAATAGTACAAATCGACTGACGCCAAGTGAAGGAGATTTTCGGCGGAAGTGTTGAGTTTTCGGACCGAGAAGAAAAGGCAGAGAGATCAGCCGGCGGGACTTCCATTCACAAGCATGTTTTCGGCGAAAATAAGTCACTATTTTTGGCGAAAATATCAGAAGAAATCCGGCTGATTAGGGTTAAGTATAAATACTTAACCCGGCGGCCCAAAAAGGGTGACCTCATAATTTACATCAGAAAATACTTTTCGAATCAGAATCCTACGATTTTCTCTGAAGTTCTGGAGCGAAGAGTTAGAGTTCGAAGAGCCGGAAAGAGATCGTGACGCCATCCCTTTCATCTCGGAGAACCGGAGCTAGGAGTGTTATCTACCGAAGATCGAAGTCTGTAAGAGTCGTCTCAATTAGGTTTTTCAGATTCTTTTCTATTCTTCCTCTGAATGATGAACTCTCTCTTTGTCTTTGTTTCTTTTGTAATAATCATGAGTAGCTAAACTCGTTAGAGCTTAGACTAGATGAACCCTAAGTGACCCAGGGCTTTAAAGCAGTCACGGATCGGCGGTGATTAGATTCGAAATTCAATCAATTTCTCATTCATGTTTGATTTGTTCTTCACTGTTCATGTTTCTTGTCTGGATTGATCACCTAGATTAGATCCTGGTTAAGCTAAGGATAGAAGCGAACGCTCGCCTTACTTTAGAACATCAAATTGAACAATTAACCTTATAATTGGAGCGTGCCTTTCGTAGGAACCGGTTAGGGTTAATTCACTGCAAGAGTAACTCATTAATCATTAGTAATTACACCAGTTAATTAAGTCGTTGCGAGAGGCGACCGTACCCGGGCGGCTAGTTAATCTTGGTAGTTAGAACGGATAGAGCGAACGTTCGCCGGTCTTAAACATAAGGGTAAGGAGTTATGGTGGTGTCTTAGTAATTGATTGAATGAGAATCGAAATCCACTGATCTGTTGATTGCCAATGCTCTGGGGAACAAAGGGGGATTCAAAGTCTAAGTTCGTCTGTCATCCTTGTTTTCAAACCCTAATTTCCAATCTGGTTTAGTTTAATTCATTTTAATTTCTCTGCATTTCTTAGAATTAGAAGTCGTGGAACTCACACCACGCACAACTTGTTGCCTTCGAGTATTTTGCCAGTTTTGAAGTAGTCAATCATAGAAGACCCTCGGAATACGATCTATCTTAGCTTATTCTTAGCTTAGTAGTTATTTGTTTGAACCCGAACAATGATCTGTAGGTTCACCAAATTGGCGCCGTTGCCGGGGACTTCTTTTGATTGTTCGAAAGAAGAACTGGCAATTTATTCTTCTATTTTCCATCTTTCACCTTTCCATCCACTTCGATTTTACACTGGTTTTGTTTGTCTTTGTTATCTGTAGGTTTACAGGTGCATGCCTCACCGTCCTTGGACTCGCTCTCAAACTGAACAGGCTAAGAGTGCAGAGAGACCAGGCAGTTCTGCTACACCTCTACGATCACAGATTCTGAAGAAAGGCAGATCCAATCCATTCATCACTCCGATCAAGATCGAGGAACCAAAGGAGAGTTCCTCATCTCCATCTTCACCTGTACCGTCATCGTCATCCGCTTCATACACCGAGTCACTTTCACCTCCTCCATCTCCTACCATGGACAATAGATTACCACCACCACCACCAAATGGCGATCAACCACCGCCGCCACCACCTGCACAGAAGAGTCTAGCAGACTATAACAAGCCGAGCGCGACTAGCGTTCGATCTGCCATTGCCGTTCCGCGCATTGAAGGAGATCCTGACTATGAGATCAAGATTCCATTCTTGACCATGATCTCTAGGGATTTACAGTTTGAAGGCAGGCCCCTAGACAACCCGTGCACTCATCTTGCAGACTTCCTTGATCTCTGCAGCACTTCAAGAGCGGAAACCTCGACAAAAACACTCTTTGTCTGAGAGCTTTCCCGTTCTCTCTGAAAGGCCCTGCTAAGAGGTGGCTTACTGGCAAACCACCTGGCTATTACACTAATTGGGATACTCTGGCTCAGGACTTCGTTGAAGAATACTTCCCTCCGGCCAGAACAACCGCCATCAAGGACAGCATTGCCAGATTCTCCCAGAAAGAAGGAGAAAGCTTGTATGATACTTGGAATCGATTCCAAGAATTTCTCTACACCTGCCCTCATCATGGATTCGAGCAGAGGCAGTTAGCTGAAATCTTTTCTCGAGGACTTCGAGAAGAATCCGCCAAGTGGGTCAATTCTCTAGCTGAAGGGGATTGCACTACACTCACTCCTGAAGCTGCTCTTCTTCACTTCGCAAACTGTGCTTCCAAGTCAAGGAACTGGGAACGACAATCTGAAGGATCAAGGAGCAAGCTAGATCTCGAAGCTACAATCAAAGCAGAGATAGAGAAGCATTTGAAGAAGTCTTCCACACCGATAAAGCCGCCGGCAGCCTCTGTCTACGTTGCCGATTGGAGTGGTGTGGAGCTTGCGCACATAACGGAGGCCGTTGTCAGAATTTTGGTAAGGCAGAAGTCTGGTCTCAGATAAATTTCATTAACAAGGTTCGTTAATAATCAGAATGGTTATGCTGGTTACCGTAACTTCAGACAGCAAGGGAACTATCAAGACAGACCTCCCTACAATGCTGGCGCCAACCATAACCAGAACCAGAATAACCGCCCGGCAGGTCCAGCTCAGGATTAGAACCCTAACCATCCGCCGGCAGGTGTCTACCAGCCGCCGCATCGCAATCCGGGTAATTATGGAACTACTCCTGGCAATCGCCAGAATCAATATCTTAACAATACCTATCCAGGGCAGCAGCATCAAAGAGAGAACAATGTCAGTGACCTGGATAAGAAGCTCCGCAGATCATCACAAGACTCGATGATCATGACAGTCAGTTTAAGGCTCAAGCTCTTCTCAATCAAGAACAGATAGCATCTGGACAAAGAATTGAGCAAGCCGTGAACAACATCTGAGCATGCTAGCATCTGGTCGACCATTTGGCCAACTTCCAAGCCAGACAGAGCCGAATTCGAGAAAGGAGCAAGCCAAGATGGTAACCGCACGACAACTCCCAAACTTAATTGCTGATGCTTGTTCTGTCTTACGTAGGATCGCTGAAACTCAGGAGGAAGAAGAAGAACAGGAACCGGCGCCTAAGGAGGAAGATCCTCCTCTTGCACCGTACGTCGTGAAGCCTCCTTTTCCTAGAGCATTGCTGCCAAATGCAAGGATCGAGACTGGCATGAAGGGGAACAAGGAAGGATATCCTGACATTCGTATTAAGAAAAATGCCTCTCCATATCCAGCTAAGTTATCTGATCCTGGTTCTTTTACTTTGCCTTTGGTCATCAATGATGTTGAGATTGAACGTTGCTTCTAGGAGCGTCTGTTAATGTCATGCCTATGAGCCTGTTTGAAAAATTAAACCTAGGAGAACTTGAACCGCTAGTATGCAACTTGTCTTTGCTGATAGATCACTTAAAACCCCTAAGGGAGAGATTAAAGACGTTGTCACTAAATGTGGTCCGTTCACGTTCTTAGCTGACTATGTGATTATGGATACTAGTACAGATGATTCTACCATTCTCATAGGTCGACCTTTCATGGCTACTACTGGAATGAATATTAACGTTCCCAACGGTTCTTTAACTCTAAGGGTTGGTAAAGAAACAAAACTTTCCGTCTTAAGATGGCATGAAATATGACTCTAAGAATGAAGAATCTCACTGCCTAGCTGTTGAAACTGTGGAGTTGACCCCGATCAACTCCGTTACTAATGCTTCTTCCAGTGTCTCTAGATCAGTTGTTGCTGCAGATATTAACCAGGTTATTAAGAAGAAGCCAGAAACTTCGGTTCAGAAGCTGCCCAAGAAGAAGAAGGAACTGCAAGCCTCTTCTAAGCCACCGAGCACAAAACCGAGCAGACCTCGAGGAAAGAACAAGACGACAAAGCACCAAATGGTCTAGAGGCCAAAAATCCCGCCATCTTCCACCGAGCCAGCTGCACCACCAATTAGTTCCGAGAAACCGGCGCGGAACAAGTATGGAGGGAGAAGCCGAAAGCATCTCCTAAGGAAGTACTGACGATCCACCGATCCTGGTGATACCAAGCCGAAGATAAAAGAAGAGAAGAAGCCGACAGTGCTCATTCCTTCCATTGTAACAATCAAGAAGGATGACCTCTCCAGAGAGCTGTTCGGGCCCTTCAAGATCATTGATCATCTTCCCGATGGACGTACCAAGCTTTTGCATGCAAACGGGAAGAGATTCACGCTTACCGAGAAGTCCCGAAGCTGTACTTCATGAACTCCGACGCGAGCGTTAAGGAGAATCTGAGTTGGGATGTCTCCTAATACCGTCCAGGTATCGTCTAGCTCAAGGACGTTAATAAAAGAGCGCTTCGTGGGAGGCAACCCACGGCTGGAGTCTGTTTTTAATTATTGTCGAACTTGGTATTTTAGAGTCGGTTCGGGGAGCCAAAAGTGTCAGTTTGTTTGATTTATTATTTTTCCTGTAGAGTCTGTGTGTCATAGAGTCAGTCGCAAGTTGATTGAGGTCGTTCCGATTTTTGTGGATTTAACTTTGATTTTCTGAAGTTGGCCGGATTTGCGAAAATATTTTAACCCGAACAGTTCAAAATTTTTGGCGAAAATTAAACCCTATTTTCAGCGAAATCGTTTTAGAATTTTCGAACCCGGTCTCCTGTTTCATGTTTTCGGTTCTAAAAGTTAAGTGTTTTCGGTGAGCCATTTTAACTCCTATTTTCGGCGAAAACACCTCTTTATTTTCGCCGAAAACTCTTTTGAAAATCACCCAACTATTCCATTTAAAATCCGGAGCTATCCTCTCTCTCCTTCTTTCATTTTCGTTCAAACACCCGAAAATCCCCTTCCCCTTTTCTTTTTCAAATCGCCGCCGCCACCCCTCTTTAAAACCGCCGCCACCGCCGTCGCCGACCACGCGCGCTCGACTCCCCTCTCCATTCCGATCTTTTCAAGCCCTAGAACATTCAAATCGGAGCTCTACAGCTCCAGTTCACCGAAACCCTTGTTTTCAGAGTTTTTCAGCGATTCCTCCCAACCCGTTCATTTTTAGCATCCATGGCTTCAAGGTAAGTTGTAGAGCTGTTCAATACGAATCTTTTGACATATGGATTGCTGAATTTCGTCGGGGTTGACTTTCAGTTGACTTTTCGGTTTGCCTCGATTTGCGTGCCGACTATTTTCGTGTGAACTAGGTTAGCTGAACTTATAGAACTGTTCTAGCATGCTTAGGGAGTTCCATGCTTAACTTCCATATCATTTGATCATGTGTTGCTATGCATACGATTGATTCTTTGTTATGTTGACTATGAGAAATGTCGGTTTGACCGTGAACTGTTTTTGATCATTTGGCTGCCTGATGTGCTCATTCTCGTTCATATTATTGTGTTTGCCATATTAGATCATATTTTACCGTCGTTATCGACCTTGTGATAGTCTTGCCATGATTAGGGTTCAATATGCTATAATTTTGACTTTCTGAATGTCGGTTTGACTCTTTGGACTCTGTTGTGCTTATCCGATTCTGGCTGTTCCTAAGTATGTATTTTACTGTCTATGACTACCGGTTACTCCGCTTTGCTTACCCCACTTAGTTTCCCTCATTTCTTTGTGAAATTGAGTTTTTCTACTAAGTGTGGGGTAGGGTTTTGGTTGACTAATCGGGTTTCATTCTGGTTTTAGGAACACCACTTATGAGCGCAGGACTAAGGCGCGACTTGATGGCACCTCGAGCTCAGGAGCTGCCGCCCCTGTCACACCCGCCGTTCTGGGTCCTCCACCTGTACTCCCTCGCCGGCTGGATACCATCGCACTATCGCCCGTCTACCAACTACTACTTCGAGTGCTTCCAGAAGATCCAGCACATTCGTGGAGCTGACGTGCGCCCTCTTTCCATGGAGTCCCTCCATGATCATGATGAGGACTACCACCGGAATGTGCATGACGCCCTAGCACCGGCAGGTCTCCTAGAGCTGACTACCATCGCTGCCGAGTTCCCAAACATTGCTCTCTAGGAGTTCTGGGCGACCTTTGATCTGGACGAGCACAAAAGGAAGCAGCGCCAGAAGGTTGTCACCTTCTACCTTGGTGGGGTGTACATGCAGCTCACCTACGATGAGTTTGCTGCTCATCTCGGCATCCCCTACGAGCACTATCACGATCATCACCTAGGCTGGGGCGAAGATGATAACGAGGAGGAGTACCATGCGCTCTGGAGCCACATGACAGGCATGCCTGGCGATCGCCTTGGGGAGCACAACTCAGTTAAGTCCCTCTCTCACCCTCTCTTTAAATTTATTCATATGGTTTGGCGTAGATCCCTTTTATATGTACAGATAAGGATCGCCACCATATCCTCAAGGAGGAGCTCATGCTTCTTCGAGCCATCCGAGAGAGCTACCCTCTCCACCCCGGCTGGGTACTGGCACGCATCTTCCGCCAGAAGACCAGGAGGAGGACGCCACCTCGTAGACTCCTGGGGGGTAACTTCATAGGACAGCTCATCCTCTCCTTCGGCATCAGCCATGAATATGGCCCGCACATTCCACGACACCGAGTTAGGACCGTTGGAGGAGACTTAGCGGTTGAGTACGACTTAGAACTCGACCTCAGTCCCCATGTAGCAGCAGATCCTCCACTTCAGCCTGTGGTCGAGTCGGAGGAAGAAGATGATGCTGAGCAGGAGCAGCCCCAGCCGCCGCCAGAATTCCAAGACTATATACCCTCGCCGCACCATCAGGCGGGGTATGCTCACCAGTCGCCGCCGCACATTCCCGATCCATACCAGGCGCCTCCCCAGCAGCCCCGACACCACCCCGCGGATGTTGGAGAGTTGTACGAGTGACTGCAGGAGTGGCGCATCACCGACAACGCCACTCAAGAGGCGGATGGACTATTATGCAGCAACATATGCGCCGCGCCGACCGGCGGTATGAGGCACAGCTGGCGTGGCAACGCCAGCTCGGCGAATTTCTCCACTTTCCACCTCCCGGTTCACCTGACCACCAGTGATCGGGTTGTATCCTCTTTCTTGTCCCTTCTTTTTATTTATTCTTTTCGGATTTCGGTCCAACTTTTTTCTGTGTGGATCCGGGACACTTGTCCCGGTTTCCTTTTTATGTTTCATTTGTTTTTGTTGTATAGGCAGTTGGGAGATTCCCTTTGCTTCGCTTAGGTAGATTCCCTCCGCTCCGAGGACCCGTGCTCATCCCTACGCCAATCATCTCGGTCCAGGTTCTTCTACTTCACACTGAACTCTAAATTAGTCCTGTGAGACACAGTCCGATTTAAGTGTGGGGTAGGATGCTAGAGAACCTTGCATGAACTTGATTGCCCTTGATTGTGTTTTGTGTGTGCCTCGTGATTCCATTCCAGTCTCTCTAGCATTAGAATGGCTCAGTTCTTGATTTTTGATGTTAAGTTGTTGTTCAAACCCTTCATAATGATGCTTAGACTGCTTAACCTAGAACTTGAGAACCAACTTGTATACTTTGATGCTAAATTGCCTGGTCAGAACAAAATTTTTAAAATCACACTTGTAGTTTGTAGCCTTGTGATGAACCGTCGTTGTGCTGAGAGGTTCGATCAAATAACTATCAAGCTCAAGAGCTAGGATAGATCGTATTCCACGGGCCTTCAATTGATTGGCTACTTCAGAACTAACAAATTACTCAAGGAAAAACACGTTGTGCGTGGTGTGAGTTCCACGACTTCTAATTCTAAGGAATGCAGAAAAATTAAAACAAATTAAGCTAAAGCAGATTGAGAATTAGGGTTTGGAAACAAGAATGACCGACGAACTTAGACTTTGAATCCCCCTTCGTTCCCCAGAGCATTGGCAATCAACAGATCAGCGGATTTCGATTCTTATTCAATCAATTACTAAGACACCACCATAACTCCTTACCCTTAGGTTTAAGACCGGCGAACGTTCGCTCTATCCGTTCTAACTGCCAAGATTAACTAGCCGCCGGGTACGGTCGCCTCTCGCAACGACTTAATTAATTGGTGTGATTACTAGTGATTAATGAGTTACTCTTGCAGTGGATTAACCCTAACCGGTTCCTACGAAAGGCACACTCCAATTATAAGGTTAATTGTTCAATTCGATGTTCTAAAGTAAGGCGAGCGTTCGCTTCTATCCTTAGCTTAACAAGAATCTAATCTAGGTGATCAATTCAGACAAGAAATATGAACAATGAAGAACGAATCAAACATGAAAAAGAACTGATTGAATTTTGAATCTAATCACCGCCGATCCGTGACCGCTTTAAAGCCCTGGGTCACTTAGGGTTCATCTAGTCTAAGCTCTAACGAGTTTAGCTACTCATGATTATTACAAAAGAACAAAGACAGAGAAAGACTTCATCAATCAAAGGAAGAACAGAAAAGGATCTGAAAAACCTAATTCAGACGACTCTGACAGACTCCGATCTTCGTAAGTTGCACTCCTAGCTCCGGTTCTCCGAGGTGGAAGGGATGGCGTCACGATCTCTATCCGGCTCTTCGAACTCCAACTCTTCGCTCCAGAACTTCAGAGAATTCTGATCTCCAAAAGTTCTGTTTTTCGAATTATGAAATTGTTTCTCCCCTCTCCCCTTCTCCTCGGGCCACCGGATTAAGTATAAATACTTAACCCTAGTTGGGCCGGGCTGAGCTGATGTTTTCGCCGAAACCATAGGGATAGTTTCGGCGAAACTGGCTTGTGTAAATGGCCATGATTTCTCTGCCTTGCATTTTCGGTCCAAAGAGCTTAATGGTTTCGCCGAAATCAGTCTTCACATGGCATCAGTTGATTTGCATTGTTGATTTCGCCAAAACTGTGAGATCAAGTGCACATGGGCAGATTTTCAGTTTGACTTGATTGGCTCCTTGGATCGATTCCGGTTTGATTCCTCGAGGTTCCTACGCCTTATACACGTCCATGGCTACTTTATTTGACGGCAAAAACCTGTGCTAACACAAAAAACACTAGAAAACCATCAAATAGACCCGAAACGGGTCAAGGTAACACAAATGGCACGAGATAGGGCAATCGATTTAATATTCGTTATTCGACCCTAAAAACAATGTCTTAAGCAAAGAAATGTCGCTTAAATGAGGCTGATAATCACGTCAAATCGAGTGTCATCAAATACCCCACACTTAAGCTTTTGTTTGTCCTCAAGCAAACTGAATAGAAACGCTCATGTTCATAAATGATAAGATAGATTAAATTAGAGCTCAATCAAACACAATGAATTATTAGACAGATCGATCCTAGAACAAGAAACCTAACATGCATACTGATCAGCCAGACTACCTGGTCTCACTAATAAACTGCACACGACAAGTAATTAGCAATCAATCATGCACGAATTTGACCTGACCGACCAGACTTCTCACACAGGATATGTATAGTACAATGGGAACTCTCACTCTCTGTGTTTAAGGACGTGTTTCTGCTCTCGATCATTTTCTGTTACCGAATTCTGTCATAGGTTTGCATTTCGACCACATCTCCACCACTGTGACAACACGAGTATCTAGTCAAGAAGGACTTCCCTGCTAGGACCGTAATGAAATCTACACTACTCGGGTTTTATAATGAATGAAAGATGGCTTGGTGCGGTGTAGCTTTCGACTAACTTCCCTTGAATCTAATCTATGGCTCCCTACCGTCTAACCAAACACGGGTAGAATAATGAACGCTCGTCCTATGATACCCTCAAGCAACTTAGCACTTATTCTTTTCTTTTGCATACACATTTTTCTTTTCAACTTTTCTTACGACTTCGTTCTTCCATTTGTAGGGAGAAGAACGTTTTATTTGAACTAAACTTTGAACTTTTTCTGATTTTTCTTCTTTTCTCTTTTTTCGAAAATTTTCTTTTTTTCTTTCTTTCTTTACTTTTTCTTTTGTGCCGATTTTTTCTTTTAGTTGCTAGAGGGGTTTACACGTCTGGACATATTAGCTAAGACCACCTGTTTAATGGCTATAGGCAGGTTACCACAAACCGACTTCCGGTAGGTCAATCTAGAACTACAACCACAGGGGATCAACGGGGAATGAAAGAAATGGGGAATGGCTGTAATGTATTATCGAACCGAAAGAATAGGCCAAGCTCAAGGGTCTAAACCTAGTGGATTTTATCGTTTGGTAGGCTATCTGGCTTAGTAGCTGAATCTAGGTGCCCCTATCCTTCTAGAACTCGTGTATCGTGTGGTCTCGAGTAGGTCTCATGCAAATTCTAACTCATTCAAGTAAACAGAAAACCACTCAGAAAGAATTTGAATTGCAAGTTACGTGCAATGGATCAAAAGCTCACAGTTGGTTTGCTAGTCGGATTCGGTCATTTTCATGCAATCAAGGCTACAAACTACAAGTGTGATTTTAAAATTCAGTTCTGACCAAGCAATTTAGCATCAAAGCATACAAGTTGGTTCTCAAGTTCTAGGTTAAGCAGTCTAAGCATCATTATGAAAGGTTGAACAACAACTTAACGTCAAAAATCAAGAACTGAGCCATTCTAAACACAATCAAGGGCACACAAAACACAATCAAGGGCAATCAAGTTCATGCAAGGTTCTCTAGCATCCTACCCCACACTTAAATCGGACTGTGTCCTCACAGGACTAATTCTAGAGTTCAGAGTGGAATGGAAGAACCTGGACCGAGATGATTGGTGGAGGGGATGAGCACGGATCCTCGGAGCGGAGGTAATCTACCCAAGCGAAGCAAAGGGAATCTCCCAACTGCCTACAAAACAAAAACAAATAAAACATAAAAAGGAAACCGGGACAAGTGCCCCGGATCCACACAGAAAAAAGTTGGATCGAAATCCGAAAATAATAAATAAAAAGAAAGGACACGGAAAAGGACACCACCTGATCATCACTGGTCAGAGGTGTCGGGGTGGGGGAAGTGGAAGTAATCGCCGAGCTGTCACTGCCACTCCAGCTGTCGCTCATATCACCGGTCGGCGCGGCGCATATGTTGCTGCATAATAGTCCACCTAGCCTCTTGAGCGGCTTTGTCGGTGATGCGCCACTCCTGTAGTCGCTCGTACAACTCACCAATGTCCGCGGGGTGGTATTGCGGCTGGTGAGTATGCGCCGGAAATGGATCTGGAATGCGCGGCGGCGACTGGTGGATGTACCCTGCCTGATGGTGTGGCGAGGGTATATAATCTTGAAATTCAGGCGGCGGCTGCTGCTGCTCCTCAGCATCATCTTCGTCCTCCGACTCGACCGCAGGTTGGAGTGGAGGATCTGCTGCTACATGGGTACTGAGGTCGAGTTCTAAGTCGTACTCGACCGCCAAGTCTCCTCCAACGGTCCGAACTGGATGTCGTGGAATGTGAGGGCCATATTCATGGCTGATGCCGAAGGAGAGGATGAGCTGACCGATGAAGTTGCCTCCCAAGAGTTTGCGTGGTCGTGTCTTCCTCTTGGTCCTCTGGCTGAAGATGTGAGCTAGCACCCAGCCGGGGTGGAGAGGGTAGCTCTCTCGGATGGCTCGGTGTAGCACGAGCTCGTCCTTAAGGATATGGTGGCGATCCTTGTCTCTGACATATAAAAGTGACCTCCGCCAAACTATATGAATAAACTTATAGAGCGGGTGAGAGAGAGACTTAACTGAGTTGCTCTTCCCGAGGCGATCGCCAGGCACGCCTGTCATGTGGCTCCAGAGGGCGTGCAACGCCTCGTCGTCATCATCCTCGCCCCAACCGAGGTGGTGATCGTGATAGTGCTCGTAGGGGATGCCTAGATGAGCGGCAAACTTATCGTAGGTGAGCTGCCTGTACACCCCACCAAGAAAGAAAGTGATCACCTTCTGGCCCCGTCACCTCTTATGCTCGTCCAAGTCAAATGTCGCCCAGAACTCCTGGAGAGCAATGTCTGGGAACTCGGCGGCTATGGTGGTCAGCTCTAGGAGACCGGCCGGTGCTAGGGCGTCATGCACGTTCCGGTAGGAATCCTCGTCATGCTCCTGGAGTGACTCCATGGATAAAGGACGCACATCAGCTCCCCGGATGTGCTCGATCTTCTGGAAGTTCTCAAAGTAGAAGTCCGGTAGACGGGCGATGGTGGGATGGTATCCAGCATGGCGAGGGAGTGCAGGTGGAGGACCCAGAATGGCGGGTGTGACGGGAGCAGCAACTCCTGAGCTCGAGGCGCCATCAAGGCGTGCCTTAGTCCTGCGCTCAAAAGTGTTCCTAAAACCAGAAGTGAAACCAGATTAGTCAACTAAGATCCTACCCCACACTTAGTAGAAAAACTCAATTTCGCAAAGAAACGAGGGAAACTAAGTGGGGTAAGCAAGGCAAGGGAATCGGTAATCATAGACAATAGAACACATGTCTTAAGAACAGCTATAATCAGGTAAGCACAATCAGAGTTCAAAAAGTCAAACCGACATTTTAGAAAGTCAACATTAAGTCATATTGAACCCTAATCATGGCAAGACTATCACAACTTGGAGAATGACGGTAAAATATGATTTCAAATGGCGGCACGATAATATGAACAAGAATGAACACTTATGACAGCCAAATGATCAACAACAAGTCAACGTCAAACCGACACATCTCACAAGTCAACATAACAAAGAATCAATCGTATGCATAGCAACACATGACCAAATGATATGGAAATTAAGCACGGAACTCCCTAAGCATCCTAGAACAGTTCTATAAGTTCAGTCAATCCTAGTTCACACGAAACAGTCGGCACGCAAAACGAGGTAAACCGAAAAGTCAACCGAAAGTCAACCCCGACGAAATTCAGCAATCCATATGTCAAAACATTCGTATCGAAAAGTTATACAACTTACCTTGAAGTCATGATTGCTAAAAATGAACGAGGTGAGAGGAATCGGTGAAAAACTGGAAAACTGGGGTTTCGGAGAACTGGAGCTTCAAAGCTCCGATTTGGTTGTTCTAGGGCTCGTTGGGATCGGAATGAGGAGGGGAGAGGTGCGGCGGTGGTCGGCGACGGCGGCGGCGAGTGAAACGGCGGCGACGACGGGTGTTGAAAGTGGGGCGTTCGGCGATTTTTTAAAGGGATAGGGGGTGTGTTTTCGGAGTGATGAGCGAAAATGAGAGAAGGTGAGAGAGGAAGTGGTCCGAAATTTAAAGGGTAAATTAGGTGAATTTTCAAATCAGTTTCGGCGAAAGTAGGGGGGTGGTTTCGCCGAAACTACTAGTTAAAATGGAATGACCGGTTTGAAAAGGCGGTTTCGCCGAAAACGGAAGCTCGGTTTCGCCGAAAATTTTAGTTGGGACGGTTTCGCCGAAATCAGAAAATTTTCGAACCGAAAATGAGGAACAGGAGAAACAGGTCCGAATTTTGAAAATCGGTTTCGCCGAAAACAAGGGTGGTTTCGCCGAAAATTTTGAACTGTTCGGGTTGAAAATATTTTCGTAAATCAGGCCAACTTCAGAAAATCACAGTTAAATCCATAAAAATCGGAACGACCTCAATCAACTTGTGACTGACTCTATGACATGCAGACTCTACACGAAAAATAATAAATCAAACAAACTGACACTTTTGGCTCTCCCGAACTGACTCTAAAAGACCAAGGTTGAAACAAAACAAAACTGACTCCAGCCGTGGGTTGCCTCCCACGAAGCGCTCTTTTATTAACGTCCTTGAGCTGGATGATACCTGGACGGTATTAGGAGACATCCCAACTTAGATTCTCCTTCACGCTCGCGTCGAAGTTCATGAAGTACAGCTTCGGGACTTCTCCGGTAAGCGTGAATCTCTTCCCGTTCGCATATAGTAGTTTGGTACGTCCGCCGGGAAGATGATCAACGAACTTGAATGGTCCGTACAGCTCTCTAGAGAGGTCATCCTTCTTTAGTGTGACAATGGAAGGAATGAGGACTGTCGGCTTCTCTTTTTCTTTCTTCTTCGGCTTGTTATCACCAGGATCGGTGATCGTTAGTACTTCCTTAGGAGATGCTTTCGGCTTCTCCCTCCATACTTGTTCTGACGCCGGTTTCTCGGAACGAATTGGTGGTGCAGCTGGCTCGGTGGAAGACGGCAGAATTTTTGGTCTCCAGACCATTTGGGTCTTCATCTTCTTGTTCTTTCCTCGGGGTCTGCTCGGTGGTTTAGAAGAGGCTTGCAGTTCCTTCTTCTTCTTAGGTGGCTTCTGAACTGAAGCTTCTGGCTTCTTCATAATGACCTGTTTAATATCTGCAGCAACAACTGATCTAGAGACACTGGAAGAAACATTAGAAATGAAGTTGACCGAGGCCAACTCCACAATCTCTACAGATAAACAATTTAATTCTTCCTTAGGAATGTATTTCATCCCGTCCTTGAGACGGAATGTTGCAGTATTCTTCCCCACCTTTACAGTTAGAGAGCCATTAGGAACATTGACATTAATTCCGGCTGTCGCCATGAATGACCGACCCAAGAGAAGGGTAGAATATGTCTCTTGAGTATCCATAACTATATAATCAACGAAAAACCGGAACGGGCCACAGCAAGTGATTACATCCTGGATCATTCCTCTAGGTTCTCTTAGAGTTTTGTCAGCGAACATTAAATTCATGTTGGCAGGTTGTAATTCCCCTAGGTTCAGTTTCTTATATAAACACATAGGCATGACATTTATAGAAGCACTTAGGTCAATTATGCTACGCTCGATTTCAATGTCATTAATGCTCAAAGTTAAAGTAAAAGGACCAGGGTCGGGACACTTAGCTGGAATAGGTATGGGTGGTGGTCGAGGGATGATAGCCGAGCACTCTCCCTCATTGGAAACGAGAATTTCTTCCTTCTCAGACGGGCTGGTCTGCTCACTGCTCCTGGTTGTTACGGTCTTAGCGTGCTCGTTCTTCATGGTGGAGCTGTCTGGAGACGGAGCCTGATTGAAGATGGGAATACGATCCATCGCACTAGCAATTTTGTTTATCATATCCTCAATTCTTTGTCCAGATGCTATCTGTTCTTGATTGAGAAGAGCTTGCGCTTTGAATCTTTCCTCGTGATCATCAAGTCTTGTTGTAATTAGATCAAACTTCCTAGCTATTCTCCTCTCCCAATTGTTCTCATATACAAGATTCGGAGGCTGTTGTACTCTGGTTAATCTGGAAGGATCTTGATAACCATTGTCCATGTATTGATTTTGGCTCTGGTCGAGTTGGAAGTTGTAGGGAGGACGCTCATAGAAGCCTTCCCGTTGTTGAGGAGGTGTTCTGAACTGACGGTAGTCGGAGTAGCCTCTTTGATCCCTGGTGAAGCTGTGATCAATGAAGTTGACTTCCTTGTTAGGCCAGTTATTAGTTGTACCGAGGATCTCTTCCATTTGTTTCTGTACTGCGATCTTAATCTCTTCTTCACTGCTTGGTTGACTCTTGGCTGCTCCAAACTGTCTTTCCCTATTTCTGGACTTAGATGCGCAGTCCGCAAAGTGAAGTAGAGCAGCTTCTGGTTCAAGTGTTGTGCAGTTGCCTTTGGCTAAAATGTTGACCCATTCAGCTGTTTCTTCATTCATACCTTTGGCAAAGATTTCGGCTAGCTGCCACTGGTTGAATCCGTGATGAGGGCATTCAGAGAGAAGCGCTTGGAAGTCGTTCCACGCGTCGTGTAAACTTACTCCTTCCTTCTGAGAGAATCTAGCGATACTATCCTTGTAGAATGTGGTTCTTGAAGGGGGATAGTATTCTTCTATGAAGTCTTGAGCTAGATGATCCAGTCAGTGTAGTGGCCAGGTGGTTTCGAGCTGAGCCATACCTTGGCGTTGCCTTTAAGAGAGAATGGGAATGCCCGCAAGCAAAGATTGTTCTTGTTGAGATTCCCTTTTTTAAACGTCTCGCACATGTCAAGGAAGTTCGCCAAATGTGTGCGGGGGTTTTCTTGCAGCTTCCCTTCGAATCGAAGATTCTTAGTGACCATGTTTAGGACGAAGGTTGTGATATCATAATCAGGGTCGTCATCGTTGTGCGGCACGACGACGCTAGCTCGGAGGTAAGCTGCACTTGGTCTACAGTAATCCGCCACGGTGCGCTGAGCAACTAGTACGAGAGGAGAAGGTGGTGGTGAATCTGAAGTAGTGGATGAAGCGAATGAAGATGAGGAGTTCTCCTTCAACTCCTCAATCTTTTGAGGGATAGGTGGTGTAGGCGGTGTGGTTATGACTTGCTTATGAGCTCGCGGTTTCTTCGGCGAAGCAGAATTACCCGGCTTAAACTGAGAATGAGCAATCGAGCGGTTCATGAACCTGTAGAACAACCTACAAGCAACAAAAGCAAACATGCCGGCGTAAAATCGAAGTGGGTGGAAAAATGAAAGATGGAAAATAGAAGAATAAATTGCCAGTTCTTCTTTCAACGATCAAAAGAAGTCCCCGGCAACGGCGCCAATTTGATGAACCGTCGTTGTGCTGAGCAGGTTCGATCAAATAACTATCAAGCTCAAGAGCTAGGATAGATCGTATTCCACGGGCCTTCAATTGATTGGCTACTTCAGAACTAACAAATTACTCAAGGAAAAACACGTTGTGCGTGGTGTGAGTTCCACGACTTCTAATTCTAAGGAATGCAGAAAAATTAAAACAAATTAAGCTAAAGCAGATTGAGAATTAGGGTTTGGAAACAAGAATGACCGACGAACTTAGACTTTGAATCCCCCTTCGTTCCCAGAGCATTGGCAATCAACAGATCAGCGGATTTCGATTCTTATTCAATCAATTACTAAGACACCACCATAACTCCTTACCCTTAGGTTTAAGACCGGCGAACGTTCGCTCTATCCGTTCTAACTGCCAAGATTAACTAGTCGCCCGGGTACGGTCGCCTCTCGCAACGACTTAATTAATTGGTGTGATTACTAGTGATTAATGAGTTACTCTTGCAGTGGATTAACCCTAACCGGTTCCTACGAAAGGCACACTCTAATTATAAGGTTAATTGTTCAATTCGATGTTCTAAAGTAAGGCGAGCGTTCGCTTCTATCCTTAGCTTAACAAGAATCTAATCTAGGTGATCAATCCAGACAAGAAACATGAACAATGAAGAACGAATCAAACATGAAAAAGAACTGATTGAATTTCGAATCTAATCACCGCCGATCCGTGACCGCTTTAAAGCCCTGGGTCACTTAGGGTTCATCTAGTCTAAGCTTTAACGAGTTTAGCTACTCATGATTATTACAAAAGAAACAAAGACAAAGAAAGAGTTCATCAATCAAAGGAAGAACAGAAAAGGATCTGAAAAACCTAATTCAGACGACTCTGACAGACTCCGATCTTCGGTAAGTTGCACTCCTAGCTCCGGTTCTCCGAGGTGGAAGGGATGGCGTCACGATCTCTATCCGGCTCTTCGAACTCCAACTCTTCGCTCCAGAACTTCAGAGAATTCTGATCTCCAAAAGTTCTATTTTTCGAATTATGAAATTGTCTCTCCTCTCTCCCCTTTTCCTCGAGCCGCCGGATTAAGTATAAATACTTAACCCTAGTTGGGCCGGGCTGAGCTGATGTTTTCGCCGAAACCATAGGGATAGTTTCGGCGAAACTGGCTTGTGTAAATGGCCATGATTTCTCTGCCTTGCATTTTCAGTCCAAAGAGCTTAATGGTTTCGCCGAAATCTGTCTTCACTTGGCATCAGCTGATTTGCATTGTTGATTTCGTCGAAACTGTGAGATCATTTTTGCCGAAGGTACAAGTGCATATGGGCAGATTTTTGGTTTGACTTGATTGGCTCCTTGGATCGATTCCGGTTTGATTCCTCGAGGTTCCTACGCCTTAGACACGTCCATGGCTACTTTATTTGACGGCAAAAACCTGTGCTAACACAAAAAACACTAGAAAACCATCAAATAGACCCGAAACGGGCCAAGGTAACACAAATGGCACGAGATAGGGCAATCGATTGAATATTTGTTATTCGACCCTAAAAACAATGTCTTAAGCAAAGAAATGTCGCTTAAATGAGGCTGATAATCACGTCAAATCGAGTGTCATCACCTTGATTGCATGAAAATGACCGAATCCGACTAGCAAACCAACTGTGAGCTTTTGATCCATTGCACGTAACTTGCAATTTAAATTCTTTCTGAGTGGTTTTCTGTTTGCTTGAATGAGTTAGAATTTGCATGAGACCTACTCGAGACCACACGATGACACGAGTTCTAGAAGGATAGGGGCACCTAGATTCAGCTACTAAGCCAGATAGCCTACCAAACGATAAATCCACTAGGTTTAGACCCTTGAGCTTGGCCTGTTCTTTCGGTTCGATAATACATTACAGCCATTTCCCATTTCTTTCATTCCCCGTTGATCCCCTGTGGTTGTTGTTCTAGATTGACCTATCGGAATTTGGTTTGTGGTAACCTGCCTATAGCCATTAAACAGGTGGTCTTAGCTAATATGTCCAGACGTGTAAATCCCTCTAGCAACTAAAAGAAAGTCGGCACAAAAGAAAAAAAAAGTAAAGTAAGAAAAGAAGTAAATTTCGAAAAAATGAAGAAAAGAAAAACTCAGAAAAAGTTCAAAGTTTTAGTTCAATAAAATGTTTTTCTCCCTACAAATGGAAGAACGAAGTCAAAAGAAAAGTTCAAAAGAAAAAAAATCGTGCAAAGAAAAAGAATAAGTGCTAGGTTGCTTGAGGGTATCATAGGACGAGCGTTCATTATTCCACCCGTGTTTGGTTAGACGGTAGGAAGCCATAGATTAGATTCGAGGGAAGTTAGTCGAAAGCTACACCGCACCAAGCCATCATCATACATTCCCATCATCCATCTCATTATAAACCCGAGTAGTGTAGAATTCATTACGGTCCTAGCAGGGAAGTCCTTCTTGACTAGATACTCGTGTTGTCACAGTGGTGGAGATGTGGTCAAAATGCAAACTTATGACAGAATTCGGTAACAGAAAACGATCGAGAGCAAAAACACGTCCTTAAACACAGAGAGTGAGAGTTCCCATTGTACTATATATATCCTGTGTGAGGAGTCTGGTCGGTCAGGTCAAATTCGTGCATGATTGGTTGCTAATTACTTGTCGTGTGCAGTTTATTAGTGAGACCAGGTAGTTTGGCTGATCTGTATGCATGTTAGGTTTCTTGTTCTAGGATCGAGCTGTCTAATAATTCATTGTGTTTGATTGATGTCCAATTTAATTGATCTTATCATTTATGAACATGAGCATTTCTATTCAGTTTGCTTGAGGACAAGCAAAAGCTTAAGTGTGGGGTATTTGATGACACTCGATTTGACGTGATTATCAGCCTCATTTAAGCGACATTTCTTTGCTTAAGACATGGTTTTTAGGGTAGAATAACGAATATTCAATCGATTGCCCTATCTCGTGCCATTCATGTTACCTTGGCCCGTTTCGGGTCTATTTGATGGTTTTCTAGTGTTTTTGTGTTAGCACAGGTTTTTGCCGTCAAATAAAGTAGCCATGGTCATGTCTAAGGCGTTGGAACCTCGAGGAATCAAACCGGAATCGATCCAAGGAGCCGATCAAGTCAAACCAAAAGTCTGCCCATTCACACTTACATTTTCGGCGAAAATAAGCATATGTTTTCGGCGAAAATAATAGTACAAATCGACTGACGCCAAGTGAAGGAGATTTTTGGCGAAAGTGTTGAGTTTTCGGACCGAGAAGAAAAGGCAGAGAGATCAGCCGGCGGGACTTCCATTCACAAGCATGTTTTCGGCGAAAATAAGTCACTATTTTCGGCGAAAATATCAGAAGAAATCCGGCTGATTAGGGTTAAGTATAAATACTTAACCCGGCGGCCCAAAAAGGGAGACCTCATAATTTACATCAGAAAATACTTTTCGAATCAGAATCCTAAGATTTTCTCTGAAGTTCTGGAGCGAAGAGTTAGAGTTCGAAGAGCCGGAAAGAGATCGTGACGCCATCCCTTTCATCTCGGAGAACCGGAGCTAGGAGTGTTATCTACCGAAGATCGAAGTCTGTCAGAGTCGTCTAAATTAGGTTTTTTCAGATTCTTTTCTGTTCTTCCTCTGAATGATGAACTCTCTCTTTATCTTTGTTTCTTTTGTAATAATCGTGAGTAGCTAAACTCGTTAGAGCTTAGACTAGATGAACCCTAAGTGACCCAGGGCTTTAAAGCGGTCACGGATTGGCGGTGATTAGATTCGAAATTAAATCAATTTCTCATTCATGTTTGATTTGTTCTTCATTGTTCATATTTCTTGTCTGGATTGATCACCTAGATTAGATTCTGGTTAAGCTAAGGATAGAAGCGAACGCTCGCCTTACTTTAGAACATCAAATTGAACAATTAACCTTATAATTGGAGCGTGCCTTTCGTAGGAACCGGTTAGGGTTAATTCACTGCAAGAGTAACTCATTAATCATTAGTAATTAACCAGTTAATTAAGTCGTTGCGAGAGGCGACCGTACCCGGGCGGCTAGTTAATCTTGGTAGTTAGAACGGATAGAGCAAACGTTCGCCGGTCTTAAACCTAAGGGTAAGGAGTTATGGTGGTGTCTTAGTAATTGATTGAATGAGAATCGAAATCCGCTGATCTGTTGATTGCCAATGCTTTGGGGAACGAAGGGGGATTCAAAGTCTAAGTTCGTCTGTCATCCTTGTTTTCAAACCCTAATTTCCAATCTGGTTTAGTTTAATTCATTTTAATTTCTCTGCATTTCTTAGAATTAGAAGTCGTGGAACTCACACCACGCACAACTTGTTGCCTTCGAGTATTTTGCCAGTTTTGAAGTAGTCAATCATAGAAGACCCTCGGAATACGATCTACCCTAGCTTTTTCTTAGCTTAGTAGTTATTTGTTTGAACCCGAACAGTCCGTTTTTGAATTATTGAGTCAGTCTTTTTCCTCGTTCGAGTCGGTTTTGGGGAGCCAAAGTGTCAGTTTTCTTTTATTTTTGTCTGTTTTAATTTTTTGTGTCAGGTCAAATTTTCACCGAAAATTCCTCAGATTTTTCGGCGAAAACCTTAGTCTGTTTGAGTTTGTTCTGTTTTTGAAGTAGTTTTCGCCGAAAACTTCTAAAGTTTTCGGCGAAAATGCTCAGTTAAGTCGTCTGTCTTTGTTTTCAAAGTAGTTTTCGCCGAAAACTTCACCAGTTTTTCGGCAAAAACTTTAGTTGGGTCAGAAAATTTTCGAAAACCTTAAAAAAAAAAGTCAAAATATTTTCAAAATTCCCCTAACCGTCTTTGTTTGACTTTTATTATGTGTGGATCCGGGACACTTGTCCGGTATCCTTTTGATCTTTTTGTTGTTTTTGTTTTGTAGGAACTTGAGTAGCTACTCCGCTCCGCTCCGGGCTATCCGTGTTCGTCCACTACACTGACCATCACCTTCCAGGTTCTTCGTATCTCTCTACTCTAGATTAGTTCTGTGAGGACACATAAACGTTTAATTGTGGGGTAGGATGTTAGAATTTGCCTGATCTTGCTTGCTATCTATGATTCAGTGGTTCAAATTTGAAATTTCTCTAGCATAGAATTGCTCAATTCTTGACTTTTGATGTTAAATTGACTTCAATTTTGATCAATGACGTCTAGACTGTTCCACTTAGAACTTGTAACCAACGTGTCGAAACTGATATTAAATGAGTCTAGGTCAGGACAGATCATAAACCACTTCTGTAGTTGAAACTTGAATTAATTGAATTAAAACTGATATTAAATGAGTCTAGGTCAGGACAGATCATAAACCACTTCTGTAGTTGAAACTTGAATTAATTGAATTAATTGGTTTGTTAATAACAAAGCTCGATAACACCGTTCTAAGATGATAAATGCTAGTTTCTCCCATGTTTTTCACTCCATATTTGTTCACCTGTGATTGTGGCTTGAGATTAGGCGGAAATCCAATTCAAATCTTGTGAAAAAAGTTATAAATAGCTAGGATCAAATGGCTAAATTGTTAAATCAAGTAATCAAGTTGTGCTAATCAATGTTAAGTTCTTCAAAGTGTTGAAAATAAAGCTAGGCAAGCCCGACACCTAAGTGAAGTGTTCGGGTTGAGCACTAGCATAAGCACAAATACTGTGAGCTAGGCAGGTCCAACACCTAAGTGAAGTGTTTGCTATCGAGCACTAGTATGCAGTAAATAAATTAAAGGAAGAAGTCGAAACTTGAAATTAATTGTTGTTTAAATCGGTCTTAGCTAGAACATGTAACGTACAGATCTAGAATTGGATGAAGTCGAGTCGATAGCCACGTCACTTTTCCTACCTCCGCATCCACATAATGGCTAGAGCTTAAAGTCTTTTTGATTAGAATTGGTGTTATCGTAGTCGGTTAATTATGATTAATTGTTTTCCAAGAAATGTGCTTTGTTAAAACCACTACTTGAAGTGTGCAGAAATTAGTGAGATCGAAAACTTATTTGGTTGATGTTCTTGCATGTGTAGGTCACTCTTTCTACGTGGAACAGTCTAAACCAAATTGTTAGAATTGAATCTCGGTTTAATCTCGTGTCATTTGTGAATTTGAGTGTGTTCTAGTTCAATTTGCTTGAGGACAAGCAAAAGCTTAAGTGTGGGGTATTGATGACACTCGATTTGACGTGGTTATCAACCTCATTTAAGCGACATAAGCGACATTTCCTTACTTGAAACGTGGTTTTAGGGGTAAAATAGCGAATATTCACTCAACTACCCTATTTCCTACCGATTTGGTTACTTTGGCCCTTTTTGGGTCAATTTGATGGTTTTCTAGTGTTTTTGTGATACCATAGATTTTTGCCATCATTTACGTAGCCATGGACGTATTCAAGACCTCAAGGAGTGAACCAGAATTGAACCAGAAATCAAACCGGATTTAGAACCAAAGATCCAACTGCCCAGCACAATATTTTCGCCGAAAATACTACACAGTTTTCGGCGAAAATACCTTCAGAAAACCCACAGACGGAATGAGCTGAATTGCACTGAAGTTTTCGGCGAAATTACTATAATGTTTTCGCCAAAAAGTTATGAAGAAATCAGCCGACGGAAGCAGCAATTTACAAAGGAATTTTCAGCGAGAATAATCCCTTATTTTCGGCGAAAATAATAGAACAAATCCGACGACTTAGGGTTTAAGTATAAATACTTAAACTGGCGGCCCAAGAGAAGGAATCAATCATTATTCATCTTTTCACAAATCAGACTTTTGAGAGTCAGCCGACTCTAGGGTCAATAGATAGAGTTTAGAGAGTTCGAAGATCCATGGAGAGATCGTGACACCATCCTTCCACCTCGGAGAACTCGGAGCTTAAAGTTGAAGATCCAGGAGATTGAAGCTTCGCCGGAGTCGTC
This sequence comes from Linum lewisii, assembly GCA_034768395.1. NCBI lineage: Eukaryota > Viridiplantae > Streptophyta > Magnoliopsida > Malpighiales > Linaceae > Linum > Linum lewisii. The sequence continues at coordinate 60,169,502 of CM068297.1, forward strand.
AGAATTAGGTTTTTCAGTTCTTATATGTTCTTCCTCTGTATGATGATTTCCTTTGTTGCCTTTGATTCTTCTGTTATCGTTATGAGTAGCTGAACTTGTAGAGCTTAGATTAGATGAACCTAAGTGATCCAGGGATTTAAAGCGGTCACGGATTGGTGGTAATTAGATTCAAAGTTCAGTCAGTTTCACTTTGCATGGTTGTTTTGTTCTTGATTGTTATGTTTCTTCTCTGGTTGATCGCCTATATTAGGTTTTTGCAAGCTAGGGTTAGTCGTCAGACATCTTCCTGCTTTGGCGCATAAACTTGTCTTCCTTGATCACCTAGTTTAGATTCTTGTTAAGCTGAGGATAGAAGCGAACGCTTGCCTCTCTTTAAAACATCAATTCAACCAGTTAACCTTATAATTGGAGTGTGCCTTTCGTAGGAACCGATTAGGGTTAATCCACTGCAAGAGTAACTCATAAATCACTAGTAATTGCACCAGTTAATTAAGTCGTTGCGAGAGGCGACCGTACCCGGGCGGCTAGTTAATCTTGGTAGTTAGAACGGATAGAGCGAACGTTCGCCGGTCTTAAACCTAAGGGTAAGGAGTTATGGTGGTGTATAGAAACCGATTGAATTAGAATTGAAAACCGCTGATCTTGTGATTGTCGTTGCTCTAGTGATCTAAGGGGGATTCGAAATCTAAGTTCGTCTATCTTCTCGTTAGTCAACCTTTTACTTTTCTGTCTTTTATTTTCCTTTGTTCATTAGATTAGAAGTCGTGGAACTCACACCACGCACTAAGTGCTTAAACCTGAATAAATTGTCAGCTTCTTTGAGTAGTCAATTAGTAGAAACCCTGTGGAATACGATCTACCCTAGCTTCACAGCATGGTAGTATTTGATACCGCTAAAACTGCAGCATCACTTTCTCATTGAGAAGAAGAAGAAGACCTTGCTTGGCAACACCCTCAATCGACGGGACGACTATTAGGTTTCAAGCGGCAGAGATTTCTCTTCCATGAGAGAGAAACGACATTAGTTTTTTTTTTAATTAGTATTTCATTTTTGGTTGGAGAGTTCCCTAATTATATTGTACCGAAATGATGATTTTGCCCATTTTTTTCAACCATCCGATTTTAGGTACCTAATCTAACGGTCATTAGTAGTGTTCTCATATGAGAACACTTATATAGTGTTCTCACGCCAGTTAACCCAGTATAAATAGGATAGAGGTACAAAATCCTAACATGATTTATAATATAATGGGCATAAAGTGACTAGGCCATAAGTTAGGAAATTTGGATCACCAAACTTCAACACTCCACTTTAAGATGAACTCCCTCTTGTAGAAAACTACAATTCTCTTCACAAAAAATTGAAGGAAATCGTTAGATGCAAAACCAGAAACGTAGCAGAAATACGAATCAACATCTAACATCCTAGAACAACTCGATATGCATATTAATCAATAGCAAGGGATATCACGACAAACCTCTTGAAGCGTGATATTAGCTCGAAAACCAATACCTCCGGTAGCCTTTAGATCAATCCAGAGAGCTTCAAGTGTAGCTCCTCTACTTAGTCCACGCTAGCTGGGATCCGGATCTTCCTCGCCAAAGCCTGCTAGAACTTCTGGTCGAAGAATGGTTTTTAGGGTTATGGAGGCTAGGGTTTTCTCCAGAGAGAAAGTGTATTCTGGCTTAGGATTGACTGCTACCCTAGCAGTCTTATTTATAGGATTAGGGCAGAAACCCTAATCCCTTCCTAACCCTAATGAGCCACCAGCCCAGTAGTCCCAATCCACCATGGATTGGGTCTATTAAATGATTCGGTCCATACTATAGGCGTGTGACCTTGTAGGACCCGGTCCGATTAGCCGTGGCCCAAACCACTAATTAATATTGGTCTCTAACAAGACATATTAATCCCTAACTGACCCGAATTAATTATATTAATCAGGTCCAACACTTAAGTAGTTCCTATGCGGATTTGGACCGATGGACATAAATCCTTCAGTCTCCCACTTCGCCGAGGGACAAGTCCACGCGTTAAGATTTCCTGTGTCTCCTAGTCGACCATTTTGAGAACGTGATAACAGGGAGCGGTTACTCACTTATAGCTCAAAATATTTCTACTTGTCACTGAGATTCTTGAACTGTTTTAAATAAACAAATGATTGTAACAACAATCCATTTGAGCATGGCCATGCATTTCCACACTTCTCACTCTACAAGGGGCCCGGGTCACGGGACATCTCCAGTCTTGTATCGATCATGCTCCCATTCAAATCATGACTACCTCGAAAATAGTGCCTTTATAACTCTCTTATTCAGGTGAGCGTTTGACAGAATCAAAGGTGAGTCACTCATTGAATGAGGTCATACCATACTCATGTCGGAGGAATCCACTAGAAGTGTATAACTTTAGAAAGTCTTTGGTTACTTTCCAAAGCAGGTCATGTCCAATATGCAACACTTATACATACCCATGTATATGGCAGGACAACACTTTGTCTCTATAGCCCGTGAAACTCGCGACTATCACAACCATCAAACAAACTAGTCCTTTATGGAAGTTAGTTTATGTTCAATTTAACAACTCCGGACTAGGGCTTGAGAGGTTCAGTTCACTTATGGGGTTTCATGCATCAGCAACTTGTGGTGATGATCCATTGAACGCTACTTAACTATTGAACATTTAATTCGATTCTAAGCCAAAATCAAATGAGAAGGAAACATATTTCCTTTTGTTGAAACAATAACTCCAATGTCATACAATCTCATGTAATAAACTCTATTACATAATGTATACATCAAATCTAAGCAAGGTCTTCCAAGACAATTCCAACAACTTGTCCGAGTCCTTTTGCCAAGTTGTGCTACTTATGCTTAGCACCGCTTAGAGGCTTAGTCAACAGATCGACCAACTTGTCATCTGTTGAAGCTTTGCACAATCTGATCAAGTGTTTCTTCACATAGCCTTGAAGTAGACATTACTTCATATCAATGTGGCTTGACCTAGCCTTTGGGGCTTGGTTCCTTCAAACGAGAAGTGGCTTCATTGTTATCACAACGAAGACCTACTTCCTCTTGACGTGAAGGAACCACACCAAGCTTTGTCAGAAACTTATTGATCCACATAGCTTACATTGTCGCTTCTACTACAACAATGTACTATGATTTCGTAGCAGATTGAGCCACCAAAATCCATTTGGTGCTCTTCCAGCATACTACTCCTTCATCTCCATGAAGACGTATCTGGATTATGACTACGTGCCATCACGATTAGTCAAATGGTTGGCATCACAATACCATTTAATAGTCAACTTCCTTTTCACCTCCAATCACTGGAGAATAATCCTGAGTCTTTAGCAAGATACTTAAGGATACTCTCAAGAATCCAATGATAAATCACTTGGATTCGATTGGAATGTGTTGCACGTGATGCAACATCTCTTCGAGTACATGTCATGTTGTTGCAATTGTCAAGACTCCCAAACGGATAAATATAAAATTCGAGTGAAATCGTCTCTATATTAAATATTAATTTAACAGAGAGAGAGCGAATCTCCGCTATTCCTCAGTAGCTCAGTGGTAGAGCGGTCGGCTGTTAACCGATTGGTCATAGGTTCGAATCCTATTTGAGGAGATTTGATTCATTCCGAATTAAAGATTAAAGAATTCGGAATGACATACATGATGGTGTTTATAACCAAACCATGTGGAACACTCATCATATCTCATTTTCAGCTTGTGTCTAAAGACATGATTCTTTGCTGAAATGTATGTCGTGGTTCATAAGAAGGTATCTCCTTTTGGATTCCCTCATATCGAACCTATCAAGGACCTTATCAGTATAAGTCTCTTGACATAGACCAATGAGCTTGCCTGATCTATCTCTATAGATCTAAAAGCCCAATATGTACTCTACCTCACCTAGGTCTTTTATTGAAACATATTTTCAAATGACTAATATGTCATCTACATACAAGACCAAAAGACTACATTGCTCCCACTGAATTTCTTGTAGACACAAGTTTTCTCTATACATAAGATGAAGTCAATTTCCTTGACAGCTTCATCAAGTATGAGGTTTCGACTCCTTGATGCTTACTTAAGTCCATACATGGATCTCTCAAGTTTGCATATCTTCCCAAGATTTTAGGATCTTAAAAACCTATTGGTTGTTTCATGTACACATCCTCTTCCAGAAATCCATTAAGGAAGACGGTTTTGATATCCAACTGCCATATTCATAATCATGAAATGCAACAATCTATGGGATAATCCGAATGGATCAAATCATAGCCTCTTGCCAAAATCAGGAGTCTGAACTCGTCATTGCTCGATTGTAGGTTATTGGTTCTTGACTTTCAAGAAGCAAGATGTCTAGAGTTCCTAGTCATAACGAAGATTACAAATCTTATTAGATGGAATTCTAGTCCATTTAGACTAACGAATTTGGGTGAACAACAATAACTTGAGTATATCGCCCATCCTTTGGCGTTTCCTCTACATCTTCACTGTCTTGAACAATTTCTTATTCAATCGGGTTCTCAGATGTAATTGGATCAATATCCATTTGTTACTCATCATCTTGAGTCTCTTCAAGATGAATATTTCTCCCTCTTGTTTTCTTGAAAATAAACTCATTTTCCAAGAAGACACCATCACGAGCAACAAACACTTTGTTCTCTTGAGGATTGTAGGGGTAATATCCCTTCGTCTATTTAGGATAACCTACAAATAGGCATTTTGTCTGATTTTGGTGCTAGTATATCGAAAAGCATACGCTTAACATAAAGTTCGCGACCCCAAACTTTTTAGAAAAGATATCACTAGTACCATACCAGTCCATATGTGATATGGTGTCTTTTCAACAGACTTAGATGGAGTTCTATTTAGTGTAAGCGCAGTAGTTTCATGTCCCCAGAAAAATATTTGGAAGATTAGTGAAACTCATCATAGATTGAACCATGTCTAACAAGTTTCAATTTCTCCTTTCCAACACGCCATTCAACTACGGCATTCCGAGAGGAGTGAGTTTGTGAAATGATTCCACAACTCCTAAGATGATCAGAAAAACTCTTGGCTAAGATATTCACCATCTCGGTCAAACCGAATAGCTTCTATCTTCTTTCCAATTGGTTTTGTACTTCATTTTGGGAATCTTTGAACATTTCATAAGATTCAAACTTCTGATTCATTAAGTAGATGTACCCATACCTACTTAAGTCATCAGTAAGAGTGATGAAGTATCTAAACCCTCCACGAGCCATTGAACTCATAGGTAAACACATCGGTATGTGTGAGGGACAAAAGATCATTTGCTCTTTCATGTTGGCAGAAGAACGACGACCTAGTCATCTTTCCCATTAGGTAAAGCTTCGCATGTATCAAAACTCTAACAAGGAAATGAGATTGAAACACCAATTGTCTAAAGTTGTTTCATGCGTAGCAAACTAATGTGTCTAAATGTCAAACGTTTGTGGATTATGAGTTTGTCTATTGCTTCTTGGTGTTATTGGAACTAAAACTCTCACTGGAATGCATGCCAACCTAGCATCATTGTTAATGCGGAGTTTATTTCACCACTAACTTCTTCCAAGTTACAAATATGATTCTGTCTGAAATCCATTTTCATTTACGATCTCTTGCTCGTATAGTGCTTTGTGGGCATCACACCTCTCATTCCTTTGTTTAATACTTTAAACGCAGCTACCCTCACCATATCTGAAGTGGTTCACAAGAATGTGTATAAACCAGCAAACTACGGACGAGAAGCAATCATTGCTTCTAGTTCTCCTCCCACTTAATTCATGCAGTCATTGTATGAATTTTGTGAGAGATTTGGTCGTTTGGGGGTACCAAGGATAGAGTATGCATTCATAAAGTTCACTCCAAGTGGTTCTATGAATGACAACACATGGCACGTGACAATCAACTATTGTCTTTTAAAATTCACGTATAGTCTTCTCTTCCTCATATGAGGTGACTATTTGAAGTTTTAAAGTATGGATTTCAAGGACATTTCCTTAAGAACACTACTTTGTTCTATGTGTGGTGAGGGCTTCAAAAGCCTTTAGCATTCATAATGCTTTGAACTTCTCCTTCTTAAGGATAAGTTCGTTAATTTGGTGATAGGATAAACGAGTTGACTAACCATAATTCTACGAAAATAAAGTGCAAAAACTATTATTGTTTCAAAGATACATAGCTCAATAATTTTCTCTAAAATTAAGCGCATATGTGTACTTCATTCACACAAAAGTGTGTCCCCTTCAATGAAATACTTCCCAAGATCCTAAATCCATCAAAAAGTTAGCTGTATTTTGGCACTGCCACTAAATTTTTGTAATTTAGGTAGACCAACCCATTGGTCAATCACAAACCTTTTGTGACTCTTGGTTGATTATGTGACAATCACAAAATCGACTATGCTTCGAACCAAAACTTTGCCTTTTGTATTCGTTGAGTACGACCAAAAACGAACTTATGGGCCCCTAAAATCCACCCTTACTATCCAGTGCAATAATAGGTCCATAGTCTACTTTGGCAGAAAAGGCCTAGTTCTTCACTACAAGAAAAAAGGTATTTAGTCACGGTTTTAAGCACTTTTAGTCATGGTTTTTACCGTGACAAAAATCAGTCACGGTTTCAATAGATATCGTGACAAAAAATGGTCATTTTAGTCACGGTTTTTTAACGAAACCGTGACAAAATTTGGTTACCATATTGTTCTAATAAAATTTTCAGTGACCCAATGGTTAAATTATGAAATTATAGGACCAGGCCATCAACTTCTTCCATTTTGCAAAATGATCCATAATATTAAAACGTTAACAAAATGTCTCAATTAATTACGAATTAGTCACTCATTTTATTTATTTTGTCAATTGGAGAAATAAAAAAGTTACAATTTAATTAATTATAAAAAAAATTATAAACTATCCGGACGACGCCGCCGCCGATTCCCGCAGCCGCCGCCGATTTCCGGAGCCACCGCCGATTCCCGCAGCCGCTGTCGATTCCCACCGCCGCCGTCGATTCCCGTAGCCACTGGCGATTCCCGCAGTCGTCGTCGATTCCCGCAGCCACCGTCAAGTCGATTGCCGCCGTCGATTCCCGTCGCCATCGTCGATTCTCGCAGCCGCCGTCGATTCCCGCCGAGAGTAAATCTGGTTGGGATATGAAGGGAAGAAGGAGCAGCCGGCGTTGATTGAATGAAAAGAAGGAGAAGAAGAAGGAAAGAAGAAGAATAAGGAAAGAAGGAGCAGGGCTGATTTAATGAAAAGAAGAAGAAGAAGGATAAGGAAAGAAGGAGCAGCTGCTCATTGAATGGAAAGAAGAAGAAGAAGGAAAGTAATTAAATGAAAGGTGTGGATTGGTTGGTAAATGAATGGCACGGATTGGGGGCTGGAAGAGAGAGAGAAACCAAAAAGTTAGTCACGGTTTCGTTAAAATCGTGACTAATTTAGTCACGGTTTTTAAGAAACCGTGACGAATTAGTCACGGTTTCAACGAAATCGTGAGTAATTAGTCACTGTTTCCTAAAATCGTGACAAAGTTGGTCACGGTTTCCTAAAAACCGTGACTAAAAAACCGTGACAAATGCAGCATTTTCTTGTAGTGCTTGTAAAGGCATCACAAGTCTCGTTATGGTAAAGCATTGCCTCAATTTTACTTTGGGGACATTTTAGGTGATGTGTTTTCATCTACGTTTGCTAGTGAACTAATCGCGCAAGAGACATACACAACAACCTAAAATATGGTTCTAAGCATTTAGATAGTAATGCTTGTAGGTGATCTGATCTTGCCCCCCTTTAATCTTGGAAAAGCGCATCATGTTCATCATCGAAGGATCTCCTATCCTTGAGTCTTTGACTAGCGTCCATCCCTCCTTTGTTGTAATTACATCATTTTGTAAACTAAATACAAGATTCCTAATCTATCTTATTAATTTACAAACAATAAAATTACAACAAAAAATAAACGGTACGCAGACCGTATTTCCCAAAATAAAATAAAATAAATAAACTTTAAATTTGGTGGGGCCTTTTATCCGATCACCAAGAACATGCACGCTTCACCATAAAACGCACAACATATACAATAACACATGTATATAACATCCATTCATTCACTACCGCATGAGTGAATGACCTTAAATCTAGCATGTTTGGTAGATTTAACCCTAATTAACCAATTTTAATTAAGGTGGTAAATACTTATGAATAAAATAAATTTATTCTAATTAAACCCTAATAATAAACTCCTTTATTATAATTGCTTCAACAATAAAATTCATTCAATTATAGGGACTACCGTTAATATTTAAAAGTTTCATATATAGATTTCAAAACTTGCCCATAAAATCCATCAATTAAAACTCCCACTCAATTTAATAACTCATATTAAAATTAGATAGGAAATTAATTATGAATTAAAAAACTTTTCAATACTTAATCAAACCTATGATTAAAATCGAAAAACTGCCCATAAATCGAAACGATTTAAATCTGTCCCAAACAGAAATTTTTTTTAATCCGAATCAAAACCTGTCGGACCGAACTGGGTGAACTAGATGGTTCAACCCGGCCCGGGCTGAACCAAACGGGCCGACCAGGAGATTAATGGGCCGGGCTGACAATAGAGGAGGGACGGCGCTGGGTTATAACCCTAGCAGCCGCCTCCGACTTTGCTTCCATTCGGGATTAGATAAACTAGAAAAGAGAACTCACTTTTCTCACTTTGATTTTTCTTTAAAGTTGACTTTAGAAGAGGACTTTTTGAGATAAAAATGTTTTGTAAGTAGGGGAATATGGTCAAGGGTCTGGCAAGTACGGAGCAGATGGCCCCCTTAGGAGACCACATTATCCTAAACCTTACCCGCGTCGGGAAGAGGTTGAGAAGAGAACACAAGCCAAGACTCCCCTTTTGAGGCTAACGATGGAAGGCATTGCTGTCAGCTCGCGGTCGCTACTTTTGAAGTAAGCATCAAACAAGTCTGGATATCATTCTCATGCTTGCTTCTATCTCCTGTGTGGATGTCTCGATCTCTTGATTTTGCCACACCACTTTGACCATTTGAATACTCTTATTTTGGAGTTATCAAAGTTGGTGACTAACAATTTGCACCAATAGTTCTTCATAAATGAGATGCTCTGTCAGGTTCACCTCATTTGTCCAGATCACTTTAGTAGGTTTGTCAATGAACTTTCTAAGCACGCTAACATGAAACACGTCGTGGATTTGATTTTACTCCCCCGAAAGTGATAACTCATAATCAACTAGTCCCACTTTACAGATGATATCATAATGACCAATGATCCTTGGTGCTAGTTGCCTTTTCTTCCAAACCTCATAATCCCTTTTAATGGTGAATCCTCAGAAACACTTTTTCCCCCACAATGAAATGTACCTCAGGTGCCTTACCATCAACATATTGCTTTTTCTGTTCTACACTACCCTTAACTGAGATCGAATAACCTGAAGTACTCTACTTGTCATTTCCTGCACAATTTGAGGTCTGAAAGCCAACCTTTTATCTTCCCCATCCCAACATATGGGGGTCCAACAGTTCATGCCATAAAAAAGCTCGAATGGTGCCACACCTATACTATTGTGGTATGAGTTGTTGTAAGCTAACTCTACCAGGGAAGCATCTTGAGCCAAGGATCCTCAAAATCCAAGACGCAATACCTCAACATCTCTTCTAAGGTGCGGGTCATCCTCTCCGGTTGTCCATCAGTTTGTGGGTGGTAAGCTATGGAGAAATTTAGTGTAGTACCCATTGTTGCATGTAGGCTTCTACAGAAATAGGAAGGGAAGTGGGGATCCTATCCAACATGATGGTTCTAGGTACCCCCTATGTAGCCTCGCTATTTTTTCTTTATCATACAACTGGGATCTCATCGATATTCGGCTTGAACTTGATCGAAATGAAGTGTGAAAACTTAGTGAGTTTATCAACGATAACCCACACTGCATCTTTCCCTCCCACTACCAGAAACTCGCTAACAAAATCCATGGTTATATCATTTAACTTCCTTACTGGTACTCCTAAGGACTTTAGAAGACCACCTGACGCGTTATGTTCCACCTTAGTCTTTTGACAAACCAAACAACTCAATACATGAGAGGTCACTGCCTTCTTCATGCCCATGCACAAATAATGAGGTTTCACACTACAAAAAAACGAGAGTTTAGCGTCGGTCGAAACCGCGCTTTAGCGTCGGTCATTGACCGACGCTAAACTATTTAGTGTCGCTTACAACAAGCGACGCTAAATTTTAGCGTCGGTTCTTCCACGAACGACGCTAATATTAAACCACGACCGACGCTAATATTGAGCTGACCGAAATGAATCACTGACCAACCCAATTTTTTTTTGTTTTTAATGTTCATTTTATATTTTCCTTTTCAGATTTGGTCACTCCATTTTCCAGTTATGCATCTTGGTCACTTAGATTTATTAGGTCATCCTTTTGGTCACTTAAATTTATTATGTCATATTTTTTTGGTGCTTTTAGATTTATTAGGTCATTTTTTTGGTGCTGGCGGCGGCAACGGTGGCAGCGACGACAACGGCGACAGCGACGGCAACGGCGACGATGGCGACGACGGTGGTGGCGATGGGAGCAATGACGGAGAAGAGGAGAAAGAAGAGGAAGAAGAGGAAGAAGGTGGATCTGGAGATCTAGAAAAGGAAGTAGAGGAAGAGGAAGAAGAAAGAGGAAGAAGAGGAAGCTGTCAGAAAAAGGAAGAGGAAGGCTGGTCAGAAAAAGGGAAGAGGAAGAAGAAGGCTGGAGGAGGAAGAAGAAAGAGGAAGAAGAAGAATGAAGGTCAGAAAAATGGAAGAGGAAGAAGAAGGCTGGAGGAGGAAGAAGGAAGAAAATGGAAGAGGAAGAAGAAGGTTGGAGGAGGAAGAAGGAAGAAAATGGAGGAGGAAGAAGAAGGTTGGAGGAGGAAGAAGAAGGCTGAGAGAGATGAGATTAGGGTTAGGGTGGCGGCTGAGAGGTTTAAATATATACATGTTTTAGCGTCGGTCGGTAACCGACGCTAAAACATGTCGATAACCGACGCTAAAGCTGGTTGGCTTCGTTTCTGACCGAAAACCAAATTTAGCGTCGGTTATCGACATGTTTTAGCGTCGGTCGATAAGCGACCGACACTAAACCCTTGGTCAAACGCGAGTCAAGGGTTTAGCGTCGGTTCCTAACTAACCGACGCTAAATACTTCCCCTCCGAGCGACGCTAAAGGCCTTTTTTTTGTAGTGTCAAGGTGTGGTAAATCATTGTAGCCCCATGATGCATAGCATAAACATAGGAGTTAGCTTCGTTTAGAATCTCATATTTGAGCTCCTTGACATCATGAACAAAAAATCTACCTTGCATCAACACCATCTCGTCTATAAGGGAAAATGAGCTATCATTATCAGCTTGTATTTGCCTCATTGCTTCTTCCAACTCAGGATCCCCCGATTGAAGTTGAAGAATGTTATCACATAACATTGGTATTACCACCTATCTAGCCAAGACACCTTGGTTTTTATCCACCCTTAACTTTGCTCCCAATTCTCTTAACTAGGCTAACTTTGCTAGATTTTCCTTTCTACTCAAGGCATCTACTACAACATTATCCTTACCCAAATTATACTCAATTACACAATCATAATCTTTGAGTAGCTCTACCCATCGTTGTTGTGGGCTATTTAGCTCCTTTTACTCCATCAAGTACTTAAGACTCTTGCGATTGGTCATGATCTTGAGACTCTTGCGTTGTCAGCTCCGAATCATGAACCAAGTAATTCACATCATGCACCTTCAACTGCCTAGATGCATAAGCTATCACATTTTGTTCTTCATAAGAACACATCCTAATCCTTGGTAGGATGCATCACTGTACACCACATACTCACCTCCACTAAGAGACCATGTAAGTACAGGTTATAACATCAATCTCTTCTTCAGATACTCAAAAAAATTGTGACAAGCCTTGCTCCAAATGAATTTGGATTCGTTCCTTAATATCTTAGTCAAAGGCACTGTTGCCTTAGAAATCCCTCCACAAGCCTTTTGTAATTCCCGACCATACCCAGAAATCTCCTCACTTATGACATACTCTCAGGTGGACGCCCACTTTATTACTGTGTCAACATTCTTGGGGTCCACCTGGAAAAATAACTTATTTAGTTAGAATTCACATATGGACAACCTAGAAAAAAAATTACTCTCTTCTAAAGGTATCGAAAACCAATAGCAGATGTTGACCAAGTTTTTCTTTTATCTTAGAGTAGACCAGAATGTCATCGATGAACACTATGACGAACTTCTCAAGGTACTCATGGAACACCTTGATCCTCATTGACATAAATGCAACAAGAGAATTAATTAAACCAAAAGGCATGGCAAGAAACTCATAATGCCCATACCTGGCCTGGAATGCGATATTGGGAATCACCTTGTCCGCTACTCTCCACTAGTGATACCCAAATCTCAGATCAATCTCGGAGAAGATTGTTGCCCCTTGAAATTAGTCAAACAGATCATTTATCCATGTATATTTGTACTTGTTCTTGATCGTCACTTGATTCAACCATCGATAATTTATTCACATCTGCATGCTTTCGTCCTTCTTCTTAACAAACAGAACCGATGCATCCCCCAAGGAGATACACTACGCCAGGTGAAACCCTGTCAAGTAACGCTTATAGCTGCTCCTTGAGTTCTTTCAACTCAATTGCCGCCATCTGATATGGTGCTACAGAAATGGGTGTTGTACCCGACACCAACTCGATGTCTATGGAAACTTCTCTCTCTAGTGGGATGCTAGGGAGATCTTCTGGGAATACATTTAATAACTCATGCACCACTCTCACTTCTTCTATTTTCCACTACACCTCTACAGCTACATGAACCAATAAGGCTTGACGACCCTTTTGAAGAAGTCTATGATTTTTCAAGGCTGACAAGAAAGGTAATCTGCATATCCCCTCTTGCTTTACTCCCTTCATATTCACTTCATCCTTAAAATAGGACAACAACTTGATCTTCTTCTGTATGTACTCCACTACAGCTCCATGATAGGTCAATAATCTATACCAGGATGAGATCAAACTCATTAAAAGGCAACAACATCATATTAGCTACAAAAGTAACCCACCTATCTGCAATTTTGATCCCCTCTACAATGGAATCTACCATCAAGTTCTACCAACTAGAGTACTTACTCCAAATACTTACTAGGAAAAAGATTCAACAATGAATCAACACTAGCATAAACAAATGAATGGGTAGACCCCACATCCAACAATGCATAAATAGATCTACTAGAGAGGGAAACTGTCCAGTAATCGTGTTTGACGTTGTCTTTTCCTATGCTCGATTCATATCAAAGAATCTAGCCTACACCTCGGTGTTGCCTCTCTGCTAAAATCTCTCCCCGAATGACTAAGCATTATCCCCAAAAGCTGGCCCTCTATTATTCTTGTATCCTCCACGATCAGCTCCCCTGTAATCACTCCCAGCTGGAGCTCTACTCTATTGCATTGTCACCTTAGATGCAGCTCTTCCAACACCTCTCATGCGTCTCTCAGGGAAATATCTCTTGATGAAAACTTTTTGGCCACACCAAAAACATGCGCCAGTCAATGCCCTACACTCCCATGGGTGGGTACATTGCAGGTCGAACAAGAAAGTCGTCATGTAATATGTCCTTTAGTACCTTGTTGCAGCCTTTGGGGTGTAGAATATCTAGTCTTCTGGAAAGTTGGTCTAGAGCTTGAGCTGAACTCGACGCCTTTCTCTTTCTCTCATCTTGCCCCTCTTGACGCTCCTCCTTCCTCTTTTTCTCAAACATCTCTACTCTCTAGGAAACTACCTTGATGTCAGGCAAGAACCCCATATAATTGGTAGTGACCCAACCTGGATCATTTCCTTCAAACCCTCCAAAAATTGTTGTTACATGTCCTCCTCCTTCTGCAATGGTGTCCCCTTGTACTAGGTGCTCAAACAGAAAAAATCACGGTTGTACTAAGCTACCATCTTCTCTCCCTACTTGAGACTTTGAAACTCAAGTTTCTTAGCCTGCTGCCACATAGTTGGCATGTATTCATGCTTGAATTCATCCTCAAACCCTTCCCAACCTATGGAATATGCATCAACCTCCAGTACTTCCAGGTTAATCGACCACTCCTTAACATCACTCCGAATTAGAAAGACTACATAATTTCTGCTCGTCATCAACTTGGTTCTAACTGAAAGCATACTCTACCTTCATCGATCACTTTAGTGTCTGTTGGGAATCCGAGCTTATCAAATTGTCCTTGGAAGTGGGTGCCTCTGTCTCTAATTATTAAGCACCGAGCACCAAAACACTTGAATAAGAATTAGAGGAACTTCCAAACGACCCTTGAATCATTAGTGGGCAGTGTTTGCGTTTTCGCCCACTTTGACACATAATGAACATCAACAAGAATATACTTATTGTTGTTGGATGGCTGAAAAGGTCTCATAAATCTATTGCCACGCATAAAAAAAATCATTAATGATAGAAGTTACATGGGGAATCACTACAAAAAACTCCTTTTAGCGTCGGTTGAAACGTAGCAATTTCGCGTCAGTCGGTCAACAACCGACGCTAAGAGGTTGACCTCGCGTTTTAGCGTCGGTTGATAGGTGACCGACGCTAAAATGGGACAAAGAGCCGACGCTATTTCCCGGTTTTGGTTCGATTTTTGGCTGACCAGGTGGTTAAATTGACGTCGGTCAGCAGAAAGAGAATAGCGTCGGTCATAACCGATGCTAAAACGCGAAAAAATGGCGTCGGCTGACACGCGTTTTAGCGTCGGTCATTGACCAACGCTAAATGCCGAAAGTATAAATACCCCCAGCCCAGCGTCAGCACTCATTATGCACCTCTCCCACAGCTTCAAATCCTCTCAACTTCCCAAATCCTCTAAAATCCTCTAAAATTGCCGGCATTCGAGCTAGGAGCTGCTATGACGCTGTTCTGATCACCCGTGCTTCCTTCACATCTCCTCCTGTGTATCGGTGTAAGTTATTTAATTTTTTAATTTCTAGATTGTAATTTAAATTTTGTTTATTTGGTAGAGAATTAGAATTGTATATGTTCTGATTATTAGGATTGTAAGAATTAGAATTGTATATGTTGTGATTATTAGAATTGTAGTGAAATGAAATTGCTGTGACTCCTAGAATATTATTGAATTGTAGATTGTATGTGTCATTAGCATTGTAGTGAATTGAAATAGTTATTCTGATTAGTTCTAATTGTATATGTTGTGATTATTTTCTCAGTGTCCGTATCGAGTAGTTGTTCTGTCTTCTGTCTTTTTATCACTCACATTGATGTAAGGTATGCATTTCTTAGCCTTTTTTTTTACACGTAAATTAATCGATTGTAATATGCATGATTAAACTAGTATAATAATATGTATGTTGCCAAGATTAATCTAATTCCTAGTAATATGTATGTTTTCACTATGATCAGTTATAATTTGTTTTTATGGTTTAATGCGAATAAAAGTATATGATTTGTGTGTTATGTGTTTTAAGTACGAATTATGTGGTAGTTATAATTTATTTTTAAAATGAGAGTAATTAGTATATGATTTGTGTGCTATTTGCTAACCACTGAGCCGGTTGGTGGTTCGACCGAAATGCTATAGCGTCAGTTGGCACGCGTTTTAGCGTCGGTTGACCAAACGACCGACGCTAAAGTTTAGCGTCACCAAATCTGGCGTCGGTTTAGCCGGCCGACGCTATTTATTTTCGCGTCGGTCATGACCGACGCCAAAACGCGTGTATGACCGACGCCAAACAGCTGTTTTTTTTAGTGAATTGCATCACATTGATAGATGTTACATGTTCCATGGAAGGCATCCCACTTGAGGGTGAAGGCATTGCAATCATGGTGTATGGGTGGCCAATAGAAACCTGAGCCAAGCACCTTCCTAGTGTGTGGGCTACCACTGTGATGACCACCGGTAGGTCCGGTGTGGAAGTGGTGCATGATATCCTCTGCCTCATCATATGTAATGCATCATCCAATCAATCCATTGATTCCCATATGGAAGAGATACAACTCATCTCGAAAGTAGTGTTGTGCGTCCTTGAATAGCTTCTTGGAGATTTTTTTCCTTATGACACATCTGTCTTTTTAAACAGTATGGACACAAAAACTTAGGGGTTGTTTGTATTAGAGATTTGGGGTGGGGATTTTGGGTGATTTGGGGCCAAAATCTCTTCCCTAGAGATTTCAATAAAATTGTAGGGAGATTGGGAGAGATTTTAAATCTCTTTGGTGGGCCCATAGAGATTTGAGAGTGATTTTAAAATCACCACACAAAAGTAGAGATTTTGGAAGTTTGAGAGAGATTTGAGGCAAATTTACTAGTTGCCCTCAACTAATTCCCTATTCACAATTTTAATGAAGGATATTTTTGTCATTTGTAATGTGAATTTAATTTTTAGTTTTTAATTTTCTGAATTCCTTCCCTCAATAATCTCTCAAATCACTTAACCAACGATCTATTTTCCAAATAGCAAGGGATCTCAATTCTCATGCTATTTCAAGTCTCTAGATATTTGAAATCTCCTCCTTCCAAATCACTCATCCAAACGACCCGTTAAATTTTTTTGTAACCATCTTGGAGAAATTTTTCCTTACGACCATTTGGTAATAATTTGTTATTTAATTTTGAAGAGAAAATAGTGTATGGATTCAGTTAATGAATACGATTGAAATAATCAAATTTTAAATGACCTAACAAAGAAAAAAATCGATGATTAGGCAATTTCATTAGTAAAGCATCAATTCCTCAACAAAAGGAAAAGAAGAGACAAGGAGTACAAGGAAGGAACAAGGCTAACTAGAAAAACAAGGAGAAAGCCAACCAAGGCTATATAAATTTTTTTTTTATGAATTATACAAAGAAAATTAATTAGATTGAATAGACAAAATTTTCAACTTTGAACCAACTATTCACAATTTTGTACTACTATATATGATAAGAGTCAATTTTGATGATATTGTAAACTCAAAATTAGTTGCTTAACCTTATTTTCTCTATTTCCCATTTAACTATAATTTTTCTGTAACATGTTACTTACAAACACACATTATCTACTTTTTACTATTTTGTTTTTATAATTTAATTTTACGTGTCATGATTTCATGCTTTAATCAAGTTGAGACCTCGAACGTGTTAGTTCACCTATTTTTCACTTTTCCATTTTATTTCTATTATTCTTGTTTGTAACCGAAGAAGAAGAATATGGCGATGGAGGTTCCAATCTCAAATTCTCAAAGCCCTAGATCTTGTGTTGTACTTGGAGGTCAAGGCTTTGTTGGAATATCTCTCATTTTGAGAATTCTCAAAATTGAAAATTGGATAATTCGTATAGCTGATTACCCACAATCTATAAGCCTTGATCCCACAGATGTGGATTACTCCATTATTCGCGATGCCATTTCTTCTGGTCGTGCTTCTTACCATCATATTGATGTGTGCGATCCCTCTCTTATTTGTAAAGGTAAATACATTTTGAAATTTGTTTTTGTATAAATTCTATGTAAATAAGACTTGGTAGTAACGAAAATCAAAATTATCGTAGGTTCAGATATTGAAATAAGCTTGATTTTGAACTTTCAAGATATTGTAAATTACTATCATATTTGATCTCTTTCATTACTATCCATGATATAAATATTTTTTGTGCAGTATCAAAACTAACAATATGTCATAATTTTGCAGTTATTAATGGCTCATCCATTGTATTTTATTTTGAGAGAAGTGACTTGCCACAATATGATACTTCATTTTGTCACAAGATCATAGTACAAGGTATAATTCTTTTATTGAAAATAGTTTAATTAACCATAAATAAAATTAGGTAATCATGATCTTATTTGTTTTCTTTCAGGTGCAAAAAATGTAATCAATGCATGTAAAGATTGTAAAGTAAGAAAATTAATTTATAATAGTACTGCAGATGTGATATTTGATGGTTCACATGATCTAATCAGTGTAGACGAGTCATTTTCTTGCCAAGGGAAAGTAAGTTTATTTCATTCAAAATGTTTATTTTTTTACAAGATTTGTTCATTTTTTTTTTTACTGTTTTATGTGTTTATGTACATCAAAAAAATTTGTCTACTTATTGTCATACATGTTAACTATACATTTATCCTCCATTAATAATAAAAGTTAGATAGCAAGTGAATGCTTGTTTTTATTTAAATACAGATTGAAGATATTCTGAGTGATTTAAAAGCTCAAGCAGAAGCTCTCATTCTTTCCGCCAACAACGTCAATGGCCTTTTAACATGTGCTCTCCGTCCTAGTAATGTCTTTGGGCCAAGAGATTCGGATCTTGTTATATTTTGGGCACATTTAGCCAAATATGGGTTAGCAAAGGTTTGAATATACTCAAATTTATTTTCTTACCATCCATGGGTGGGGACATTTTTTTTTTAAAGCTACAATTACAAACTAGTAGACTAAATCATCTTCTACAATACGCTCAATTATTTTCAACTGCTTGACTAACTGAATTAGTATTCGAATCAACTGGGTTACCCATTAAGGACCAATAATAAAAATATAAAATACTTCTATTGTGATAGAGTAACATCAATTTAATCGTTAACATATAGCTCAACCAACAGACTAGTACGATTTGTTGCTTATTTTATACATTATTTACATGTATATTTTTCCAGTTTATCGTAGGAAATGGTGCAAACTTATCTGACTTTACCTACGTTGAAAATGTAAGTCACGCACACATATGTGTAGCACAAGCTTTGGATTCTCGGATGATCTCTATGGGCGGAAAGGTATGCGTATTCTTAAGCATGTTTAAGTATGATGTCAAGAGTATATGATTTTATTTATATTAATGTTATCGAATTAGTAACTAAAAAAAATCTAATTAAGTAAGAATGTTTTCTTATAGGCATTCCTTATCACCAATGAAGAGCCCATACAATTTTGGGAATTTGTTTCATTGATATTGGAAGGCCTAAATTATCAAAGGTGAGATATTTTTTTTATGTATGTGATTATATCCTTTTAATACAATAAATATATTTATTTTCTAAGAAAGGGAAATTACATAAAATTAATTATATACTTAGAAACACATTACTAAGCTAAAACAAACAAATATAAGTCCATGAATCATAACTAAATAAACTAATAATTTTTTTCTTAAAAGATCATAATTTACAGTTTTATACATCAATAACTCAATTATTTCAAACAGAAAAATACATTTCAACCCAACCTTGATACATAACTCAAAATGAACAACAAAACTCAATAAGACACAAACCATTCCATGCGAGAAATGGAAAGGGTGTAAACCTATCTTGTAATATTTCAAAGTGTGGGGTGTCTAGATAAAGTGAAAGTTCCTAAAACTAAATAGGTTAGGATAAGACCAAAAACTATTGATTGTATCTTTATTAGATATGCTAATACGAGTAAAGCATATCGGTTTCTGGTCCACGGATCAAAAGTTCCCGACATTCATTCTAATATAGTAATAGAATCTGATAGTGTGGAGTTCTTTGAGAACATGTTCTGTTACAAAAGTGTAAGCGAAAGTGTTGGTGAGAGCTCCAAGCAACCTCAAGATACGACTTTGGAAGTTGTACCTGAGGTAGAGGATACAACAACTAATGTTTTGTAACTCATGTAGATGACCTACGGCGTATTAAATGTTAGAGGGTCCCTACATCTTTTGGTCCATATTTATGACTTATTTTGTTGGAAAATGAGCCTCAATTATACAAGGACGATATGAACTCTTTTGAAGCTCATTATTGGAAAGAGGCAATCAATAGTGAAACTGAATCCATTTTGCATAACCATACGTGGGAGTTGATAGATCTTCCTCTAGGAAACAAACCCTTTGGTTATAAATGGATCTTAAAACAAAAGTTGAAAGAAGATGGTACTATTGACAAGTATAAGGCAAGACTAGTGGTAAAAGGTTTTAGACAAAAAGGAGGTATTGACTTTTTTTACACATACTCATCAATCACAAGAATTACATCAATTTGATTGCTAATTTCTTTAGTTGCTATGTATGATCTTCAAATCTATCAAATGGACGTTAAAAACACCTTTTTAAGTGGAGACATGGAGGAAAAGATCTACATGGAACAATCTGAAGGATACGTTGTTCCAGGACAAGAACATAAGGTGTTTCGCTTGGTCAAGTCTTTATATGGACTTGAACAAGCTCCTAAACAATGACCCGTGAAATTTAACGTTGTAATGTTGTCAAATGGGTTCAAGATTAATGGGTGTGATAAATGTGTATACGTTAAGAACACTCCTAATC
Organism: Linum lewisii; assembly: GCA_034768395.1. Classification (NCBI taxonomy): domain Eukaryota; kingdom Viridiplantae; phylum Streptophyta; class Magnoliopsida; order Malpighiales; family Linaceae; genus Linum; species Linum lewisii. The sequence goes on from CM068297.1 coordinate 60,189,866, forward strand.
AAGAAGTCATTGTTTGTTTGTATGTAGATGACATGTTGATAATGAGTAGAGATATTATTGACATTAATTCTACAAAGCGAATTCTTTCGAAGGCATTCGATATGAAAGACTTGGGGTTGCCGATTTTATTCCAGGAATTAAAATCTATAAGACTCCTCAAGGTCTTGCATTATCGCAGTCTCACTATATTGAAAAGACACTTGATAATTTCAAGTATTTGAATTTCAAAGAAGTGAAGACACCTATAGACTTGAACCTTGTTCTTGCTAAGAACAAGGGTGCAAGTGAAACGCAAATAGGTTATTCTTAATTGTTAGGTTGTTTGATGTACATCATGAATTGCACTAAATTAGATAATGCTTGTGCAATAAGTAAGTTAAGTCGTTACACGAGAAATTCGAATGCAACTCATTGGATGGTAATGAGACGTGTTATGGGTTACTTGAAACATACCCAAAACCTTGCTTTGAATTGCAAGAAGTATCATGTCGTGCTTGAAGGATATTGTGATGCTAACTGGATCACCAGCTTAACCGAAAGCAAGTCCGCAAGTGGATATGTGTTTACTGTTGGTGGGAAGTAGTGTCTTCGAAATCCTCCAAGCAAACTTGCATAGCCCATTGTACAATGGAGTCTGAATTCATTGCATTGGACAAAGCTGGTGAGGAAGCCGGATGGCTTCAGAATTTCTTGGAAGATATTCCATTTTGTCCTAAGCGTTATCACCAATAAGTATATATTGTGATAGTCAAGCGATGATTGTAAGGGCAGCGAGTGTTATGTACAATTGTAAATCTTGTCACGTTCGTCGACGACATAACACAGTTAGACAAATATTCTCTAGTGGATTAATCCAATTGATTATGGGAAATCAAATGATAACTTGTCTAATCCACTTACAAAAGGCCTATCTAGAGATGTAGTTAAGAAGTCATTGAGGGGAATGGGATTATGGCCTAAGATAAATCAACATGACAGAAACTCTTCATAGTTGACTAGAGATCCCAAGATCTAGGTTTAAGGAGAAAACAAAGTTGTGCTTAACGGTCCAACATTGTCAAAATATTTGAAATTCATTCTCATGATGAGACAATGTTTAAGAATCAAAGGTAAACCTATAAACAAAAGGTTTTTAATGATTTCTAAATTTGACATAGAGTTGTCAAATTATGTATTTAAGGTATGTCAGTTTAGAAATATCCTATATGAGTGTGAAGTGAGAGTCGCTTCAAGGAGAACTAATGTAGGCCAAGTTCTATATGCACTCATGAGATCAGAGGTGTTCATGGCTAAAACGACAAAATAGTGAGAACCAAGGGACAATTAAGGATTAGTTGTGTGACATACGTTGTCTCGGTATACACGAAAGTTTGCGGTTCAACGATATCAATTCTACCAATAAGCGAGTATACTCGATGTATGATCACTACGAAAAGTTCAAAGGAAAACTCACTTATTCTGATGCAGCTAATTCTTGTAAGCAAATCCCACAATTTTTGCATAGTTTTCAAAACTCAGCATTCTCCATTAATGTGGGGGATTGTTGGGGATACGAGGTGTGAATGAAGGAATGAGCTAAGGTATTAAATACCACATAGCTAATAAATGAGATAGTGGAGCTAGATATAAATAAGATACCATCGCGTCATCTTCATCACTCGTATCAGCTTCAGATTTGGATTTGGGCAAATAGATTTGATTTGATTAAATTCTTTTGTCACCCGACCGATTTGGTTTGATCTATAAGTCACCCAGAATTGATGGTTTAAACATTCGAACCGACATGTCTATTCGATTCATAACAGCCCCAACTACCCAACCACCACATGAACAATTTCTGTTCAGATTGCACCCCTTCATTTACTATAAATGCATATCAGTCCTTGCAGTTTCCTCCACTGATTTTTCCCTCTCAAAAACAAAATTTTGCACAAGTGGTTTATGCATTCATTCTTTCAAAGACATTGAAATTGAGTCGTGTCATTTGGGTCGTTCGTTGCGTTCGTCGGTCACTAGTGTTTGAAGCACTGTTGCACTAGTGAGATAATTTGTTTTATCTTGGGAAGATTGGTTCCACTAACCTTGGGTGTCGTAGACTGGAAAACAAATCTGTAAGGACAAATCGTGAAGTTGATTAAATTGGATTGATCCTTTTGTAAGCATGAGCAATGCATATCATACCATTAATTAACACAAACATGCAACTATCATCTTAAAACTTGTTATGGTAGTGTAGTATTTGTTTTGACATATGAGTTAGATTTTTTCTCACAAATTTTCACATCATAATTTTTTTAAAAATCAAAGTCATTTTCTATTTTTTAGTTAATTCTCCTAATTCAAATACCTATTATAAATACTTTTCAAGTTAAACCTTTTTTCATAATCTAAATCTATTTACAAATTAGTTAATGTAGAGTTTCAATTAATTTATAAATATAAATAAAACTAACATATTAGTTTTTTTTTTGTTAAAAAACCTTTAATTATAATGAATTTTGATAACTTTTTAATAATCATTCATATAATTTTTGACGAAACCATTCATATAATTATATCTACGTTCGTACATGAAAAATATTCAAGCTAGGTCATGTTGAATAAAAGAATGCGTATTTATTGGAATATTTAGTAGCATAACAATATTTGATTTGTATAGAATTAAAGTGTGTTGGTTTAGATTATGCTAGGTCCACTTGATCACGAGCTAATATGATTATACAAGTTATACATGTGAGTTCTTTGGTTTATTGATTGGTTAGAGGACCATTGACATAAAGATAACATGTAGTTGACTTTTGTCATAGTAGTAGGAAATGCCTTCATCATCATATCAACTATAAGATTGTCAGGAGTGTTAATCTTGGTCACTTTAACATTTCCTTCAACAATTACCCATCATATATAATGACACATGACATCAATATGCTTCATTCTCTCATGATACATATGATCCTTTGTAAGGAAAATCGCACTCTAATTATAAAAAAATATAGTGATGCACGAACTATCCAAGAACCGTTTCTAAGAAACTCAACATGCAGTACTTTCAACCAAACAATTTCCTTGCACGCTTCACAAATAGTCAAGTACTGATCTACTTTTATAGTAGGAAATGTTGGAGAACTTTGCAAACTTTTTATTAACTCATAACACAACAGAAAAGGTAAAATACATAAATTGTGAGTAAATTTTAACTATCTCAATCTCCATGATCTACATCAACACAGCCAACAAATTCAAACATATACTTTTCAAAATATAAGCAAGCATTAGAGCATCTATAATGGTCATATTTGTTAAAGCTTTATACTAAATCCTCTAATTTGATTGGCTGAAACTAAAAATTAATTGCATTAACTTGCAATTGTGCTACCACTCGGATAATACAGATTTGCAACTTTCATGTCGCCTTTCATGACAATATGAGAAGCCTTCAAAACCTTTAGAACTTCACCTTCACTGGTGTACTTATACCCTTCTGAATCAACAATACTTAATGAAATTAGGTTCCTCTTAAAATATAGTATGTGACTCACAAATGACAATGTTCTATCAGCACCATCAAACATCTTAGTCCGAACAGATCGAATCCTTGCAACCATACATGATAAGTTATCATCCATAAAAATAGTTCTACCAACTTCATTAGTTTCATAACTAAGAAATCAATCCATGTTAGGGAACATATGAAACTTTTCTTACTAGAACTTTGGCCTCTAGATCCATAGCTTAAACTTTTCTTATTTGTCTTTCGCAAGTGTGAAACAACTCTCCATATGAGAATGAACTCTCAGCCACCATTTGTTTCATCGTCTCCTTTGATTACAAAGATTCATAAGCATCATCAAGGGTGAGAGTGTCTTGACCTTACAAAATAGTATCTCATATATATATTTGTATAGGAACTCGATAGAGAACACAAAATGATAACAATAAAATCTTCATTGTCAGACTTTACCTGCATGGATTTTAGGTCAACCATAGTTTCTTTAAATTTGGAAAGATGCCCATGCTTTCTTCCTCCATCCTATAATGTGTGTGAAAAAAATTTCATTGAGATGCATCTTACTAGTAAGAGTTTTTCATGTTTTTGTCACAAGGAAAAAGAATTCTTCTCCTTCAGCATCTCTTGCAGAATACCATTAGATATGTGAAGTTCAATCTCTCATAGGGCTTTTTGGTCTTTCTTCTTCTTTTCAACGGGGAAATGTGAGATTCCTTCTTGAAATATTCCAACGCCTCATCCAGATCTGTATGCGTCAAAATCGTCTGCATCTTGACTCATAAAGAAAACCATGTGTTACGCACCAATAGATGAATATCGTATTTCAGAGAAGTAATGTCTATGAAACCTTGATTTCAAGAAACCAGAGCTCTGATATCACTTGTCTAGATAAAAAAATTTCTCCGGATAACGGTTTAGATGCAAAGGTATCATAATAGCAGTAGAAGCATGAATATGCGTTACTGGTTAGCTAATAAGAAAGTAAATCAAAATAATTGTAGGTCATGAAAACACATTATATGCATAATGTGACCATACATAACAATTATTGAAACCAATCATATCATGCCAATACAGGTTTCCCTAGAGTCATATATATTTAAATGAGTTTGATACTCTCAACACTAATGTTGGATCATTTTTAGCCTCATTGACTATAAAACTCGTATCTAATTGCACATCAAAATTCTTGAACCTTCAAATAATTTTCATGAACTCTCTCCATTTCAATCCTTATCAGAACTCTCTGAAAGCACATACACATTTTTTCAACTGAGCTAATAAGAATGACTCACAACTCGTAAGCCTTGTTATCTAGTAAGAGAAAATGGTTAAAAGTTCAAGTTTAGCATTCTTAAGTAAAAAATAAAAAATAATAACAAAAACATTCTTACATAAATACAACTAGGTTTTGGCCCCGCCCATTGATGGCCCCATAATTTATTAAATTATTTTTACATAAAATGTGTAGTTATTTATTTGGGTTAATACACCTTTTTACCCCTCTACTATGCAAAGTTAACAAATATACCCTTTTACTATTTTCTAATCGATTTAACACCCTCTACTTTGAAGAGTTTAACAAATACGCCCCTTTGTTTATTTTTTCATCTATTTTTCGTCTAATATGTTGATTATACGTGCTACGTCATATTATGTGTGCCCCACATCGCTAATTGGTATGACCACAATCTAAAAATACTTTAATTAAACAAAAAATAAAAAGAAAAAGCGCTATAATCACCATTATGTACGGAGGTGTTCCTTTTTTATTTTTCTTTTTAATTTAAATATTTTCAGATTGTGGTCATCCCAATTAGCGATGTGGGGGACAAAAAATATGATGTGACACATATAATCAACATATTAGACAAAAAATAGACGAAAACATAAAATGAGGGGCACATTTGTTAAACTTTTCAAAGTAGAGGGTGTTACATTGGTTAGAATAGTAAAGGGGTATGTTTGTTAACTTTGCATAGTAGAGGGGCAAAAAGGTGTATTAACCCTATTTATTTTTACTTTCAAGTATTGATATATTTATGAAAATGTTAAATTATATTTAAATTTAAATCATTTAAAAGAGTTTCAATTGCTTTAAGAGTTTTGGTTTGTAAAAAAAATACAACAGGTTTCGGCTAAATGTTATTTAAATATCTTCAAAGTTATTTGAAATAATTTTATTCGAATGATAACTATAATTTTTTATATAAATTATACGGGCTCAGATCCGGCCCCAACCTTTGGAAGGGGTTGGATTTGGGTCCAACCTTTTTTGGACCGTTAGATCAATCAAATTTTCATCTAATGGTTGATATGTTTTTTTGATCTTGTTCAAATAGTTGACCTGATCCGGAGCCGTTAGTTAGCGGCGTTAACTAGTTAACTCCGTTAGTTAACTCCGTCAGTTAACGGCGTTAACTAGTTAACTCTGTCAGTTAACGGCGTTAACTAGTTAACTCCGTCAGTTAACGGCGTTAACTAGTTAACTCCGTCACTTAACGGCGTTAACTAGTTAACTCCGTCAGTTAACAAGTTAATTTCATTAGTTAACTAGTTAACTCCGTCAGTTAACGGCGTTAAAAAGTTAATTTCATCAGTTAACTAGTTAATTCCGTCAGTTAACTTGTTAACTAGTTAACAAGTTAATTTCGTCAGATTAACAAGTTAATTTCGAAAGTTAGCTAGTTAACTATGTACTTTTTTAGGTTAACTAGTTATCTCACTTAACAAATTAATTCAGAATATTTATATTTTTACAAAATGGTACAAAAACTAAACTGTCCATAAACTAAAGTTGGGTGACTTAACATGTATTTAAAAAAAATTACACAAACACCATCTTCTTCCTCCCGCAGATGCAACTCATCGTCGTCCCTACCATCGACGGATGTACGCCGGACATCAACCGGCTCTCCCCCCCCCCCCCCCCAACCAACGACCCCCGCCTTCGAAAACCCCGCCTCTGATAACCCCCACCTCCGACAACCCCTGCTTCATCCCCTGCCTCCGATTTGTCAAGTTTTAGATCCAAAAAGCGACCTCCGACGTCAAGGAATGCAACTGCCGGCGGTGGCGGAGGATGAGAAGGAGTAGAAACCAGATCTTCAGCGGATCTGTCAAATCCTTCTTAACCTAGATCTCCACGGGATTGGAAACGACACCATCTGTTGATGGGTGTGCTCCTGAAGACTCGAGCAGTGATGCCGGCGAGGGCTTTATCGGGAGGGGAGCGCCGTCGGCGAGGGCTTTATCGGAGGAAGGGAACCAGAGGTGTTGATCGGAGGAAGGGAAGCAGAGGTGTTGATTGGAGGTGATGGTAGGAGAGAAAGGGGGTGCGATGCAGGGGATAATGAGCTTATGTGGTTTTGGTTGGACCGGTCCAACCTTTAAAGGTTGGAGCCGGATCCGGATCCTAAATTATACAACAAAAATATAAAATTATAATTAAAATATGTAATGATGAAACTAACAATTCATGATAAATTGTGATGTTGGGTTTAAGAATTAAGAATTTAAGAATTTAAAATTTCCATTATGGAACATCATATAATACATAGAAAATACACAAGTAATATTTTGAAGGAGTGTATTCATTTCTTCTCCATCATGTAATACTAGATAAGAAACTAATACTAAAATATTTAAAAAAAGTCTCAAAATAAATGATGGTAGCAAAGAATTTGAAAATAAAAAGAGATTATCTTAATAATCTTAATGATAGTATGCTATAATTGGTTTTGACACATAGGATAGAACTCACAAATTTCCACATCATCACTCAATATTTAAATCAAAATTCAATTATTTCTCTTTGTTTTCATTAAATGTTGAATGCCCCAAAATTAAACACCTTATGAACAAAATTATAAGTACTTTAATGTTCAACTATATTATCCTAACATAAACTAATATATGTAAAAATAATTTTAAATTATGATATCTTATAAAAAATCATTAGATTTTTTTCTAAATACATAAATTTTATTAAATAATTTTTTTAATGACTTCAACAATAATAATTCATTTTATTATAGTTATATACTTATATTTATAAATTATAGACATGAAAATAATTAAAATAATATTTTATAAATCTTGAAAAGATAAACAGAAATAAAAATGCAATAAAATGTAAATCAGCTATGGTTAAATGGTGATAATATAAATAAATTAGTATTAAATACTTGATAATAAATCGTCATAGACACTTTTGGAGGTATCAGGGGTGCATATTTTTCCAATTTTAAATTATTCAAATTAGTCTATGGATCTCTAATTATTCAAATCGATATATCATTACAAAAATTTCATTTATATTTTTGGTTTTAGGGATTTTGGTCATAAATCAAGTTCGTTCATGTTGCATATTAGTAAGAATTATTTTCAAAATTTATTGAAGAAGTATATTTAATTATTTATAATATTCGAGTATTTTGATTTATGAGAAGTAGGGTTCACTAGATAACAAGTTTATAAGATTATACAAGTTATACATGTTGTGGGTTCAATTGAATTATCAATAGGTTGGATAGTGATTATCATGTACTTAAATATATTGTTTACTTTTGTCATGATTTTGGTTGAATATTGAGGAGTTTCACAAGCTAATTAGTCTCGGGTTGAGTTGAGTTTAATAGGGGACACGTTAGTCAAATCACTTGTAATTTAAATTATGAATTCATCCTATTGCAAGATTATATAAATTTTAATCACCTCAAGTGATATTTGAGTAAAAAATATGGATATATTTATAGATATATTTAAGAAAATAATATTAAATGTTGTAGAAAATTAGAGTTAATAAGGATCAAGACACTTAATTGGGTTGAAGGCCTTGAGTAACCCGTAATACTTGGGGAAACAAACATAGTATCAATTTGGTCGTGCTTTGATGTTCCAACCTATGATTTTGATGACATGTATATTGATTGCCTAAACTGATCGATGGTGTCGACTAAAGAAAAAGAATGTGACTGAATTGGAGATTTTCATGGCATGGTGACGAGAATGTGGTTTAAGACAAGGATTTGATTTTGAATATGGAATATATGATTCTCATCCAACACTGAATTTTGGATTCACAGAACAAATATTGATTTGTATTTAAATAGATGTAGATTTCTTTCTGATTAAATTTAAATAAGCATAGATATATGTTTGAATTGAAACATATTCATACCATTCCTCACAACTCACAAGAAATAAAAATATTATATGACTATCATTCTTAAATAAAATTTCCGGCTAATAAAATTGTAACTTGTCCCATAGATCTATGGATTTTCTTTGGGGTGCATAGTAGTGACTCCCCAAGAGGTCACCTAGATATGCAATACTCTAGTCCAAGAACGTTTTACTCCAAGGTTCTTAAAAAGACTCTTTGATTAAACCTCATACGTGTCATGCCATTTAAAGGATTGTTTTCTTACATACTTATAAATTATAAGAACATTAATGTATATTTTGATTGCAGGCCTTTGATAAAACTTCCAAAGAAAGTTGCAGAATACTTATTTGAAATAGTAAAATGGATATCTATAAAGTTTGATTTCAACAAGTACAACCACTTTCAGCTAGCTCGAGTTTTTAATCTATCTAAATGTTCTACAACTTTTAATTTCACTGCTGCTCGAGATCATATTGGATATTCCCCAATCATTAATTTGGAGGTAAACCAAATACATTACATTTATAATTTTAGTAACTTATCATTATTCACTTTGGTTGATGCCTTATATAATAATCATAAAATGTGTCACCAATGGATAAAAAGTGTGACTTTTACTTTATCTTTTATCTTTCTTCACAAATTTCAAGTAATGTATATTCAAGGAAGAAATTACAAATTAATTTTTTATAATTTTTTTAATAAGGCATCTTAAATAATCTTAGACAATGATTTTGTAACAATTTTAGTGTATTTTAACTAGTTGTATGTAAAAATTGTCATACAATACAATGATATTAAATTTGTCATATTTGTAATAGTAGTTTCTATTATATCTTACTATTTAATAAATAATAATAATAATAAAGTTGATATTTTGACATGTTTTAACTAAAGCTTCAATGTTATTTATAAATAAATATGTCTTGAATGTTTTATCCCATAGGTGTACTATGATATTTTAACATATTTTAGAGGTTGAAATCTCTTAAACATCTTCAATTGACATTCCAATCGTATTTTGACTTAAAATTCAATGTTATTTATAAACAAAAATGTCTCGAATACTTTTACCCCATATAGATAATATGATATTTTAACAAATTTTAGAGAATGACAATCTCTAAAATATCTTCAATTGACATAATCAAATGTGTTTGTTGTTAAATAATATTTAATTTTATTAAAATCACAATATACACATATTCTTTCTAAAATGTATTATTTTGTGGTTAACTAATTCGAATAAATATTTAATAGTATCCCTATCATATATATACTTACTTTCTTTTATGATATACTATTAAAGCATTAGAAAAAATAAATATGAAAAAATGTAATATTCTTTACACATTTGAGTTTTTTAAAATATAGGAAGGTATATCATTAACTCTTAAATCATTGCCTCACTTGAGAATGGGATCATATCAACATTCAAGAGTTCATAAGCTATTGGGCAATGGAAAAGGTTTGACTTCTTATCCTATATTATCTACATCATGAGTTATTTCATTATTATATGTTATTTTTTCTATACTTATAAATTATAAGTATCTCACTCACTTAGTTCCCATCTTATTTTTAAGGAAAATAATAATAAATGTTGTAAATAAAATTCACCAATTTTTATAGACATTGTATTCATCCATAATATCAATAGTTTTTTATAGATTAATTACATAATTTGATAGGTTTATGTAATTTTTTTTTTCTATTAGATAGTGAAACTTGTAACTAATAAGAACAAAGGTCGTATCGTAACTAAGAATGAGTCTTATTGACATTATATATTTTATATTATTATATCAAAGTTTTTTTTAACTTCGCTATTATTTTCTTTTCCAAGGACATTAATAATCAAATCTGGCAAGAACAAGAAAAGACAATGTTGACTTTCTTCGTATAGTTATACTAATTTTTTTTTTTTTACCAAAAACGCGTGGTCTAACAAAAATATTGCGTATAACCAAAAAATAAAATAATTTTGAATATTGTGTTTCTCAAGTCAAATTTGACTATTGTATTATATATTGTTTTAAATTTTGTAACTAATATGACTACAAATGTTCATCTGTTTGAGCATTACAGTGGCAAAGATTCTATTGTGGAGAGACATAAAGACAACAATTATTTGGTTTCTCATCACAACTTTTCTTTTCTACTGGTTTTTGCTTTCTGGGAGAACACTCATCTCATCGCTTGGCAAATTTCTACAATGGTTTACCATAAGTCTGTATTTCTGTAATATCATCCCAATGAAAATGTAAGTTTAACTCTTTCTTTATTTGTGAGTTTCATATTTACTTTTTCTCAAACGAATTTGCAGTGACCTAAAACAGTAGGATGCAAGAGTTTTAGTCAGTAGTGGAGTTAGGACTTAAGTAGATCCTAGGCGCGATACATAAAATACAATGGGTTGAACATATTTTCTAACAAAAAATACATATATTTTAGCTGTTTAATTTTTATGTCTTTTTATCATAGGTATGTTTTGACCAATAAAGAGCAATATCTATGTTGGTTTCAAAACTCAGAATCAATCACTAAGGATTTCATAACATATACCACTTATTTATGGAATCGTGGCGTTCTAAACACAAAGCTACTGGCTCATGGACATACCTGGAATAGATTTTTTAAGGTATGTTATTTTTAAGTTCCTAATGGTATATGTAGAATAATATGTATGTAGAATAATGGTGTACATAATATTAGTATGATAATAATATGGTATTGTTCTAACCTTTCTAGACTTGACTGCCTATGGAGGGCCATTGAGTTGTCTTAAAATTTCTAAGCCTAATTTATGGCATCTCCTAGGTGACTTGCCTTAACTTCAAGTAAGGTAACTTGAAGTTAATTAAGATGAAATCTGAACCATTAATTATGAGATCAACAAATTTAAGCCATTGACTAGATTTTAAATTAAAAAAAAATAAAATAAACAAAAAAAGGGCTACCGGTTAGTCCCTTGTAAATAGAATTTTAGTTACAACTAATCCTAGTTTGTAGGAGAAGTGAGTTAATTAATACTTATTCTTCTAATTCAGGTCTGAAAATTTTAATTAATGATCATCCCTACGGAAACAATTTCCCTGTCTCTACAATTTTCAGAGATTGAAACACAACTTATGTAATTGGCGGTTGGAATTCTATGAAAATGGAACTGAACTCTTAATGACAATGGTGATTATACTATATAAATTAGCCGATCAATCAATAAGGAGCAGGAGAAATACGTTGTTCATTGGTATATCCCGATAGATTTGAGATTCCGTTCTTGACGGAGAGAAGGACGACGGAAAGGAAACAGATGGGGACATTCTGGCAACCCTACTCTTCTTAATTGAGTAATTGATAACAAATTTGACGAGTCAGTCGTTGAATCGAAATTAACTGTCGTTTTTGGGGAGAAATACTGGTTGAGGTGCCCGGAAGAGGACGTCGACAGAGAGAAGGCAGATGGAGAGAAGGAGTTCACTAACAGAGTGAAGGAGGTGGCCGATAGTTATTTACTCAATCGTTATTTAAGAGCTGAACTTGCAATTATAACTAAGAATAAACTATTGGCTTAGTGGTGAAGCTTTGAATTTTGTTCAAGAGGTCAAGGATTCAAACCTTGTAAGTTTTAATTTTTCTATATGTAAAACCTAAACTTCTATAATCTATATTTTTTTATACTTTAATTTAAACTTTAGAATCTCAATATTTGAAACTCACAAATTATAAGGTATAATGCGGAGTAATAAACATTGCAACTATAATACTCTAATCTATATTTACTTTCTAACAATAATGAATAAACTCGAGGTCATACCGTCAATTAACGATAGTTATTTCTTACGTAACGAATGAAATTAAGCTTGTTACATAAGATAAACTATCGTTGCGTAAGCCTTACGTAACAATCACTTACAACTGTTACGTAAGATAAACTATGGTTACGTAAGGCTTACGTAACATAGTTATTTCTACGTAAGAATGAATTAAGCTTGTTATGTAAGACAAACTGTCGTTACATAAGCCTTACGTAACAATCACTTACAACTGTTACGTAAGACAAACTGTGGTTACGTAAGGCTTACGTAACGATAGTTATTTCTTACGTAACGAATGAAATAAGCTTGTTACGTAAGACAAACTGTGGTTACGTATGGCTTACGTAACGATAGTTATTTCTTACGTAACGAATGAAATTAAGCTTGTTACGTAAGACAAACTGTCGTTACGTAAGCCTTACTTAACAATCACTTACAACTGTTACGTAAGAAAAACTGTGGTTACGTAAGTCTTACGTAACAATCATTTACAACTGTTACGTAAGATACTCATCTGTTACGTAAGCCTTACGTAACCACAGTTATTTCTTACGTAACATGACCTGATAAACCTGCTATAGCAGGTTACTAACTTCAAGTTATTATAGTTTCAGTGACTTCAAGGCGTGGTAGGAGGTGCCCTAATTTATATATAATGGTGATGTTAAGAAACGAGAAACGAGTAGAAACAAAGAACACGAGGCAACGAGATTACGTGGTTCCCTAACGTTGTGTTAGGTACATCCACGGACGAACTAGAGACTTTCTTATTAAGAGAGACGGAAAGAAAACCTATCTATCTTACAAGCGAGCAACCCTAGCTCTTATATAATCCCAACATAAAGCACCCGAAACCCTAACTCCATACAACAAACGTAAGCCACTAAGCCCATGAGAAATAGAAGCCACTGATTGGACATGGGCCCAAGTACGTCCGTCAATACCCTCCCTCAAATTGTTGATCTCTCATCATCAATTTGCGGGTTAGAAACCCATGCCGACTAGTAGAGACAGCTTTAATAAATAAGTCTGCCACCTTGTCTTCCGAACGAATGTAGAGTAGTGTGATATCACCTGAAGCAACCAACTCACGTATGTAATGAACATGAGTTTCGATATGTTTAGTTCGGTCATGCAGAATAGGATTAGTCGCAATCTGAATAACGCTTGTATTATCACCATGAAGCAGAACGGGTCGACGAACTGGATAATCGAGTTCATCAATGAGCCGAGTGAGCCAGACTATTTCAGAACAGACATCAGACATAGAGAGATACTCTGCCTCCGTCGAAGATTTGGATACTTTATCTTGTTTCTTGCAACGCCAAGAAATGAAAGAGTGACCCAACTGAATACACCACCCAGAAGTGGAGCGACGAGTGTCAAGACAACCGCATAATCCGCATCGGCAAAAGCAGTCAACTCGGAACTATCTGAAGATGGAAAAAACAAGCCCATCCGACGAGTGCCTTGCAAATAGCGCAAGATCCGATACACAGCATCAAGATGAGGGCGACGAGGAGCGGACATAAACTGACTGACAACTTGTACTGCATAGGCCAAGTCGGGACGAGTGGAAGTGAGGTATATCAAACTGCCAACGAGCCGCTGGTAATGATGTGGATCATCTAGTAACTCGCCGGACTCCTTGCTGAATTTCATATTTTGCTCTATTGGCGTAGAACATGGTTTACACTCTGCATGGTGGGCATCCTGAAGAAGATCAGAAATATATTTTTGTTGCCCAAGAAAAATCCCATCCTTAGTTCGAGTGATTTTGAGGCCAAGGAAGTAGGAAAGGTGGCCAAGATCTTTCATATGAAAGCTCTCGCGGAGAACATCTTGAACAAGCCGAATCCCGTGAGTATCATCCTCGGATAGAATAATATCATCAACATGAATAAGAAGCACAGCGAGTCTGCTAGTCGAGGATCGAAGAAACAACGAGGGATCATTTTGGCTTTGACGAAAACCACACGTCATGATGCTATGCTGAAATTTTTCAAACCAAGCCCGTGGAGCCTGTTTGAGACCATAGAGAGAACGACGAAGAAGACAAACCGAATCCAATGGAGCATCATAACCGGGAGGACAAGCCATGTAAACAGTTTCCTTCAAATCGCCATGAAGAAAAGCATTTTTGACGTCTAACTGAAGAAGGGGCCAATGTCGTTGGGATGCCAAAGCTAAAAGAATACGCACGGTTTGCATCTTAGCGACCGGCGCAAACGTCTCATCATAGTCCACCCCATATTGTTGACGAAAACCTTGAGCCACCAACCTAGCCTTATATCGAGCAAGCGAACCATCCGGATTAAATTTGGTCGTGTGAACCCATTTACTACCAATAATAGTAGCCCCAACCGGCCGAGGGACAACCTCCCACGTATGATTTTGCTCGAGAGCCGCAAGTTCATCGTTCATGGCTTGTCTCCAATTACTATCCATGCAAGCCTGTTTATAATTAATAGGAATAGAGACAGGATCAGTAGAAAAAGCAACATAATCCAAATACCTCGATGGAGGCTGTCCAAAGGTCGAACGTGTCGACCGACGAGGTGGAGGATCCAGGTCGGTGGCGTTAGTGGCAGGTTGGTCAGCAGGCACCAAGGGAACATTGGGAGCATCTTGTACATCATGTACAGGAGGTGGAGCTGCATCTCTTGGAGGAGGAGGATCATCCTCAAAAGATATCAAACGTGGGAACATAGGTAGAGTAGTAGTCAAGTCATCCAAAGTAGAGTCATTGGCCGAATAGTAGAAAACATGTTCGAGAAAAACAACATGATGAGCAATCCGCATACGACAAGCATGTGGGTCATAACAAACATAACCCTTATGATGATCACTATATCCCATAAAGACACAACGAGCACTTTTAGAAGTGAGCTTCGTCCTCTCGGTGCGAGGAAGAAGAACATAGCAAACACAACCGAATACCCGAAGATGTTTATAGGTAGGAGGAGTGGTGAAGAGCTTCGCATAAGGTGTAGAATCATCAAGAACCAGAGTAACTTGCCTATTAATAAGATGCACAATAGTATGCAGCACCTCCGGCCAAAAAATAGATGGAACACGTGACTGGAGAAGAAGAGCGCGTCCCAATTCCAAAATGTGGTGATTCTTACGTTCAACAAGGCCATTCTGTTCTGAAACCCACGGGCAAGACTGCTGATAGAGAATCCCATGAGAAGCATACAACTCGTGAAGTGAGTTAGATGAAAACTCCCCACCCGGATCAGACCGGATAATCTTAATAGCTTGGCCGAATTGGGTGTGAATCATACGAATAAAATCCTTAGTGACAGTAAAGACTTCAGATTTCAAGCGCAGAAAATATATCCACGTGAAGCGAGTAGCGTGGTCAATAAATAGCACAAAATATCGAAAACCCAATCGAGCAGTGACAGGAGCCGGACCCCATAAATCAATATGAATCAACGCAAACGGAGTCGAAATTTTGGTATCGCTCGAAGAGAAAGATAATTTAGAGTGCTTGGTCGAGATACAATGTTCACAAACCGGAACAAAAATATTCTTCAAACTAAAAGTATTAGGCAGTAAGTTCTTTCGAAACATAGATAATAACCGAGCTGAATGCGGATGACCAAGTCTATTGTGCCACAAGTGCCAAAATTTATCCGAATTACGAACTAAAAAGGAAGATATAACTCTTGAATCCAAACTCCTTGCACTCCCGACTCCAAACCGAGGGACCGCCTTAGTTGCCTTGGCGAGAATAAAGTTACGACCCTGCTTCCTCCCGAGACCAATCACCTTCCGTTGTATCGGGTCCTGTATGACACAACCATGCGAACCAAAAGACACCACATAACCATTTTCCGTAAGCTGACCGACCGAGATCAAATTTGGACTAGATTAGGAACATGAAGAGTGTCATGGAGAGGCAAAATAGGCGTGTGTGCAGTCCCAATACCAGAAGCTTTAAGCTTCTGACCACTAGCTACCTCAACACAAATATTATCAACTGAAGCATAGCTATCAAAAGTAGAGATGTCACCTGTCATATGATTGAAACAAGCTGAATCTATGTGCCATGATTTGGAAATACCTGTCATTCCCATGGCAGCGAAGGCGGAATTAAGAGCAGCCGGTAGAGCGCGATGAAGAGCCTCCTGAACCAATTGATCAATAGAAGTCGAAGAAGAGAGAGATGGAGTCGTGGGTGAATGGACTGAGTACGAAGAACAATTAGTCGGTTTGCTCGAGGACCCCAACTTTGTAGACTTCGTCTTCAGAGTAGGACATTCAAGAATGATATGGCCTGGAGTCTTGCAATAATTACAGAAATTTCGCTTCTTACAATGAGAAACAATATGCCCAATTTCACTACAATGTCGACACTTTACTTCTCGAGAACCGCCAGCACCCGCAGCCCCCTGTTGATTAAATTTGGGTCAAAAAGTATGATTATTGACCGCAAAGCTAGTTTGAGATTCGCTTACAGGGCTGTCCGAATGCACCGAAGGGGTTTGTCCAGTCGAGAACACTGAAAATTGTGTGGACGATTTTCCGTCGAGCTGAGCTTGAGTATTAAATCTGGTCTCTGCACGAACCAGGTCCCAAGAATTTTCTCCATCTCCGTAGTATTGTTAGAAATCAGTTGGGACCTAGCACTTTCGAATTCTGGTCGTAACTTCATTAAAAAATGAAGGATTCTAGTGCGTTCTCTTTCTTTGCGAACCTCCTCACTAGCCGCAGCAGATAAATTGGCTGTGGAAATAATATCTTGTTCCGTCCATAGCTCAAGTGCCTTTAGATAATAGCTACGAACGTCGAGCTCTCCCTGTGACAATTTAACAAGTTCATACTCCACTTCAAAGATACGAGATGAGTTTACCTCCGAATAGGTATTCTTCAGATGAGCCCAAACAGCCGAGGCAGTGGTAAAACCTCGTAGGGACAAGGCGATCGGTGTCTCGACAACTCCAAGAATCCAAGAAAACACCTTCGTGTTATTGGTTTGCCAGTTCTCCTTCTCCGTAGCCGTAGCCGTAGCTGCAAGCTGCTTCGATCCATTCAAATATGAGAGGAGACCTTTGCCATCAACGAAATATCGGAACTGAAATTCCCACAAGGCGTAGTTACGACCATTGAAGCGGATACCAATGCCTTCCATAGGCTCTGATACCATGTTAAGAAACGAGAAACGAGTAGAAACAAAGAACACGAGGCAACGAGATTACGTGGTTCCCTAACGTTGTGTTAGGTACATCCACGGACGAACTAGAGACTTTCTTATTAAGAGAGACGGAAAGAAAACCTATCTATCTTACAAGCGAGCAACCCTAGCTCTTATATAATCCCAACATAAAGCACCCGAAACCCTAACTCCATACAACAAACGTAAGCCACTAAGCCCATGAGAAATAGAAGCCACTGATTGGGCATGGGCCCAAGTACGTCCGTCAATAGGTGATCCTTAATTACATAGTAGACTACAGTTAGTTCTAGAAGATGGTGGATAACCTAGAGTAGAACTAAATAGGTTGAGTAAAAGGTTATTACATAGAAAGGTCCCCATTGGGTTGGATTACCTAGAATATATTGTAGCTTAGTCTGTCACGATTTGGGACAATTTTGTGCCTTTTATAGATTTTTTGACCTCACTAAATGGTCAAATGTGAACAATTTAAGTCATATCATTGAAATTGGAGATGTTATTCCCCTTACCAGAAGAATGCATTCGTGGACTTAAATGATCCACATACACGCTTGCATTTACGTCTTTTCAAGACTAGAAAATGCATTAATCAATTACTTGGTGCCATACAATATTCAATTACCTTCTTGATGGAGGTGAAACACTTGGTGTGAAATCCTAGGAAAATCCCACATCGACAAAGCACATAAGAGATCCATGGGCTATAATGAATAATTCAAGCTCAACTGACAAGACACGTTTTGGGTGTAATGAAGGAGTTCTTGTAAGAACTCCAAAGTTAAACGTGCTCAGGGTGGAGCACTACAAAATGGGTGACCTTCTGGGAAGTCACCATGATGCACCTAAAAGAAAATATGTGAGGGCATAGGCCTAAAGCGAACAATATCTTGTTAGAAAGGTTGGGGTGTTACAAGTGGTATAAAAGCCTCTCCGCGTCCCTCTTGAACGATAGTGAGGAAAACCTCAACGAGGACGTTGAGTTCCTGGGGGTATATGTGACATCCTAGGCAAATCCCACATCGACAAAACACAAGAGAGATCCATGGCTATAAGAAATAATTCAACTTCAACTAACAAAACGCCTTTTGGGGTGTAATGAAGGAGTTCTTGTAAGAACTTCAAAGTTAAAGGTGTTCAGGATGGAGCACTGCAAAATGGGTGACCTTCTGGGAAGTCACTTTGATGCACCCAAAAGAAAATCCGTGAGGGCCTAGGCCTAAAGCGAACAATATCTTATCGAAAAACGTTTTGGGTGTTACACATAGATTTCCTTGTGAGGCCTTATATATACAAGCATTTTCTTGTTTCTTCTTCATACTCATCCATATCTCTTAAACTATTTAAAACTCCATTCACAAGTTCTCTCTCCCTCGCATCAAATCTCTACATCAAGAATTTTAGGGTAAGAGTTTTTCTCATTCTTCATTTTTTTTAATAAGATGTCCTCATCTATTCACAATTTAGAAGATTGGCAATATCATCGATCAAATTTCACATAGTTTGTCAAGAATTAATATAATCACAAAGAATCTTGGATCTCTAGCATAATAATAGAAGTGATCAAACCAATGGTCACCAAAATAATAATGTTTATTGTTAAGATAATTGATGAGGTAATAATTTAGGTCCCCAAGGACTATCTCGATTTCTCCATCCACAGTGAAGTCAACTACTACTTTGGCCTTGATGATTGCTCATACAAGATAGTGGATGTTGCATTTAGAGAGTTTGACCACCCACTATATAACCTCTCAATAAATTTTATCTATCATAAAGATTCCAACCTAGAAGTGCGGCGAGTACGTGCATTGTGTGGGTTAGAAAGTTGAGCCTCAGATTTTAGGAGGCACAAACAATCGCGTACATTGCCTTCTCCATGGTTGTGCACTAAGATTTTATACTTGTGTAGAACACATATTACTCCCTTTCTCTCCATGTCTTGAGTGAGGACTAAATTGACTATAATAGGTGCTAAAACCATGTAAAGGTGAAACACTTCCTAAGGAGCTGGTGTGGTTGACACTAGTGGCATTCCGAGAAAACTCTTTAATTTTTTTAACACCTCTCCACACTTAATCCATTAGAGTTTGACAGCTTTTATAAAGTTTTTGAGAACAAGTATGATATCCTTGATAAGATATAGGATATTGCGACTAATTCTAGATCTTCAGGTGTTTTTCACACATATTTGGAATTTCTATCTTCATGATCACCTCATTCTTTATGGACTTGATTCCATTCCACTTTTAATGATGAGATATCCAAGTATATATGTTATCACCCTTAAACACATTAGGGGATTCAAATATGGGTTCTATGTCATGAGCATTCCTAGTGCTCGTTTTCTTTCCAAATACATGGCCCACCATTATCTGGTATGCTTCCCCTGCATTGTTTTGCCAAATGACATTATCATTTAACACCACTTCCCTAGGGCGCGAATAAATGTCTAATTTCTTGATAATTTTTTCACAAAGAAAATTTGATGGTAACCTAATAACATATCAAAGTGGAAGCATCTTATGGTTTGTTGTAGCTTCCCTGATTTGTTCTATTTTTAAAAGTAGTAGGTCCTTAAGGCAAGCATCATTCATGTTACTGAAGTATATGCGATATATATTTACACTTACACTCCTAGTCATTTAAGACAATTTCTTTGTCAAATTTTATTGGCTCATCCCACTTGACATCCTCTCACATGTCCATGATGGATTTCCAGATCCAACCATCACTATCTCAGATCAGTAAAAAAATTCACAAGACAAGTTCATCTACCTGAAGAAATTGTAAAAAATGATATCCGACAAAATTCTATCATCAACTTTGGCTCGTGGACCAAACATATGACTACTACTAAATGTAACACCTACGTTTATAGGTTTATTTCCATGAGTAACACAATGTCATTAAAATTTATGTAATACATGATTCTTTGTGGTTGGATGTGAAAAATTTCACCCACCACAACCTTCATCTTCATCAACTTTTTATACAAGGAGTAGTTACGTTGATGCCTCTAGTGATCACTTCTAGGGTTTCAATCACCCTCATATTGATTTATTTCTAAAAATAAGTTGTCAATGCTTCTTGTTTTTCAGCATGAACTCTTGAAGAGGAGGCCTTTTAGAGAAACATATTTATCTTCTATTTCAACTCCCTTTACTCATCTATGTGGTAGCCTGGTTGCCAATGAAACTCGGTGCATGAACTCGTAAAACATGGATTACCCCCCCCCCCCCCCCCCCCCACAGTTTTGATCGTGGCAGATTCTTAATTCCATTTCTAACCAACTCATCTCTTCCATAAAAAAGTTAGGATTACCTATCGGGTGTCATCTGGAGGAGTGAAATCTACATTTTTGGTACAAAAATCTCTATTTGATCACCTCCAAAGGCTCTTCTCTACCCTAGCCGTGCAAACATCTTTCATAGAGGATATCATAGTTCTGATAGCTCTTCTTTAGGATTTTCTCCAGTGTGAACAATTGTTGCTCTATGTGTAGCAAGGCTCTCCTTTATCTCACAAACTTGGCCGTAAATAGTATGAGGAATTGCTTAAAAATATGAACGATCTCATTTGGGAGTCTCATTTACTAGTCTATTACTATCCTTTAAAAGGTTATGAGGAACATTCCACATACAATCACATTCAAGGCTCCTTGAAGGTGAAACGTCATATCGAAGCTTTCACTATGATCATCTAGGTGGGTGCTTCTATCGTATATGATGAACGTTGGGATAGTGAAGTCACGAGAAAGCTTAGACAACATTATCTTTTGATTGGGTGCTTCTATCGACCGTACATGAAATTTCTGGGGATAGTTAAGTCACATGAAAGCTCTTGGGAAAACATCATCCTTGTTAGATACTAGTTAATAATCCATATCGCTAAATTTTGATAAGTCGCTTAGAGATGTACCAACTGATTCTCACTTGACCCTCATCGTTCGACATTTCCTTCCCCTTATGGACTACTTGGGATGGGAGGGGTTTTGATTGGTTGGATGAGCTTTTCCTAGCCTGATGATCACTTACTGAAGCACGTTAGTTAATCCTTAAATTGTTGCTCAACTATCAGAGACGAGCACTCACCAACATGTTACTTATTCCATCCAATTCTTTGATTAAAATCGGGTTTATTGGGAGAACTATTGAGGAATTTAATCCCAAACCTCATGTCACTGATTCTCCATATCCCTTGGTAAGTTATGTGCTTAAGTGGAGTATCTTTATTCATTCTCATAAAATTTCTTATGCCCTATCCTCAAATGTTGTCACTAGCGCCTCTACATGGCATGTCAACAATTATAATATTTGTAGGGACTTGACCATTTATGGCGGGTAGTAGCTGTCTTTAAATTCATAGGACTATCTCTGAGTGGTGTTACACAATAGACACAAAGTTAGTTTTAAAGAATGGTGGATTACTTACTGTAGAACTGGAATTATTGAGTACCAAACAAGTTCATAGGGTGGTCTCTATTGGATTGGATTTCTATGAACTTCATTTAAGGGATAAATATGGTAATATGGCTTTTTGATTACATGTTTGTTGTAAAAAACCCCACTTGATGTTGACACGTGTACAGTTGTGATTAGGGATGTTCACTATTCGAGCTTAACTTCTTCAAGTTCAAGCTCTAATTTGTACTTTTTAGGCGAACTCGAGCTCAAATTTGACCTAGAAATTCAAGCTCATGTTTAACTCGAGCCAACTCAAGTCTGACTCATTAATTATCCATAACAAGTCAAGTTCAAATTCAACTCTAACTTCACTAATCACAAATTCCCGAAGAGTATAATTTATGATCTACTTCAAGCTTGTACACTAAAAAAATCAACGAGTTGAGCTAAAAACAAAAAGTTATACTAAAATTTATAAGTCACTGCAATTTTTAATTTAAATATTTAAACATAAATCATGTACTACTTTCAGTTTCATTAACACATTCACAAGTGGTATATGATTTATAGTCAATGGTATTATAAAACAAATTGGCTCATGAGCCATTACTCAAGTCCTTATCGAGCCATTTGTGAGTCATAAATGAGATGGCTCGCGAGCTAGACTCAATGAGCTTACAAGTCAAGCCAGCACACGAGCCTATTGATTAGAGCCATGGCTGGCTTTGGCTCGACTCATTTACTATTAAGCTGAGTTTCAAGCGAGATTTTTAGTAGTGTTTATGAGCCAGACCTCGAGCCGCTTATGAGCGACTTGACTCATCAGCAGTACTAACTGTGATATCTTGTGTGAATATGTAAGACATGACATGTCTTAGATTTGTTTTGTATTTTTTCATAGCTAATTTCCCAAGTCGACTTTTTTGGGTTATTTGAATATAAAATGAGTTATAGTGATTTATCCCAATAAGTATAATGTGCCTAATGTAAAATAGTTATAATTCTTTAAGCTATATATATATATATATATTAATTCATGTTTCAAATCTAATAAAAATAATACACTCACATAATCATTAATGCATATTTTTTGTTTTTTACTTGTACAGATTTTAATTTCACTTTATGTTGGAAAATTAGCTCTAATGCTGTCAGTGACAATAACACTAGGTTTAGGTAAAGTTTTCTTAAATTTATAAACTACTACTCTTTGTTATATATAATAATAATTTGATTGACATGCATGAAATATTAATGTGCAGTTATAATGGTTACTTTCACAATATTTTATCTTTATGATCAATATGAACTACAAATCGAAGCATTGGCCATGTTGCTATTCCGAAGAATTGGAGAGTTATTGATGATGAAGAACACGCATGGTGTGTCAAAATTTTCATAATGATAATCAAGCGCTATTATCCAACTATGGATATGAGCATATAAGGTTGTGTATATCTGATGGTGTCAAACATAAATGGCAATATATGAGAATGAATGAGTGTTGTTTATTTCATTTGTAACTTGTAAGAGTGAATAAGTATATGGTTATTTCATATTTTATATTAGTAAGTGCTACTATTTATATTTTTCACAAGATAACGAATATATTTTTGTTCACAAACACATGTATATACATATTAATTTTTTTATTTCTACCTCTCATACACTATTTTGAACAATTGACATTATTGAAAATTTCATCACATGGATTGATATTATTAGTAACAAAATTTATATATTTTTAATATTTTCTTTTAATTATACGAATAATATTTTTCCTGTATTAAATTACAAATTTAGTATAGTTCACGTTTATGAGTGCATATCCGCACCCATAAATTCATATGGTTTGCATTGAGTTGGCCTACTATGTTTTTAGCAATGCAAATTCTCGTCGATAAACACAATGTAGTTCTACCCAACTGTTTCAGTGTGAAATACTTCAGCATGCATACATACTTCACATGTTTTGGTTTTAGCATTTATGGTTTATGGTTTTAGGGTATTCTCGTATCAAGAATGATGAGAATATCATGGAGTGGAATCCAATCTTTCATCTCTAGTATAAGTATCAAATGATTGTCATATGCATGTCTACACTTTTGAAATTAATAGAAGTGGACTAGCACCATCAAAACTGCAACAGGTTGTGGCATGCAAACAAGATATTTTGTTGCACTAAAATTTCCTACTGATGCACGTTTCTCAATGGTGTGCGACATGAAATTGATCAACTAATTGTTATTACAACTACGTGGCTACGTCGAGTGATGTTGTGTAATGTAATAAATTCATAGACCATTTTCTCCATTATATATAGGTTGACTAAATGTGTTTTAGCACGCTTAACCATTGGTGCCACAACAATGATGTACAATGATTTGAGAACTTGTCACCCTTAGTCATCAAAGGTGCATACTCCTTCTCATGTTCATGCCAACAAATGACAAATTCAAGGAATGAGTGTTCAACAATAGATAGGGAAAGTGTAAACACCTAGATAGAAGAATATCTTTGACACCATCGATCATGTTGGTTATCATGATTCCACATATGCCCCCCAACCCCAATGTTATAGTAAGAAAAATCTAGTAAAATTTGTTGTCGTTAACCGACACTTTGCTATTCACTTCCTTTATAATATCCACTTGCAAGACTGCTTCTTGTTCTTCTTTAAATTTACATACACTACTTATTAGCCATAAAAAATATAGTGATTACTGAATAAAGGTTAAATGATAAAGTAAGAGATATATGAAATGGCAAGCTGAAATACAAAAAATCATAGTCATGCCATGAGCACCAAATTCATATCCACCCACATCCAATCTCCATTGTCGCCATGATTTCAACTTATTTATCACTAATTATTATAATGTTTCCCCATTTTTTTTTTATGTCATTGAAGACAGTCCATGAGCCACTACTAGTTGTCAATGTTCTCCCATATCTATGATTATAAAGCTGATAGTGACGATATGATGAGTACCATTATACCGTCATTAATAGCACATTTTATAAAAAAAAATTACATAGATAGCTCCCAAGAGGAGAAATCAAGATAACAGTTGCAAAAAAAAAAAAAAAAAAAAAGTAAATCTATGCAAGTCGTGAGATCAACCTCTATGCAACTTAGGAGATATGAAAAAGTCTTTTGTGCCACTAGATGGGTAGCTCCATTAGTTGAATATGAATTATATCTGAATCTGAGGGTAGAACATCAAGTAATCGAGGATGTTTGGAATAATGGCCCTACATACTACAAATCACGTACTCTAGCAATCCAGCTAGGAGAATACAAGCTCTACATAGTTGATGTGCCTTTATTTAGTGCATTTTTAAGCCTGTGTTTAGTCTAAGAATCTCTCGTTTTGATCTCGAAATTCCATGACTTATATGCTTTTATTGAAGTTTCGTGCAAAGTGTCTATTTGTTGTCCGGTTGCCACTTTGGAGCCAAATTCGTGGTCTATTGGATATTTCTTCATGCATTTTCAGGTTATGGCTTCGAAGTACGGATGACAAGGAGTCCATAGGACCAAACGGAAACCACATCGGAGCTTGGATGAGGGAGAAACGAGCGAGGGAAAATCGTGATTTGTGCAGACTTTTCGGGGTACACGACGTGTAGTTATACACGACGTGTAATTATACACGACGTGTAGTCATACACGACGTGTATGCCCATCATAATCCTCTTTAAAGACGATTTTTGGGGATCTATCACTATTATTTCATCTCTCTTGAACCCCAAACACATACCCACGACCCCATAAACCCTATGACTCATTTCTGGAGCTAATTGGAGCAATTGGAGCTTGGATTGAAGTCAACAAACCTTGGGAGAGGAGCTTACAAGTGGAGATTTGAAGATTGATTCAAGGATCCACTCCATGGTGTTCTTGGTGATCAACTTCCCTTCTCTTTTCCTTACTCCCTTGGCCATGTGTGGCTAAGTTCCTAGGTTCATCTTGGATGGGTAGATTAGTTGTGCTATGATAGAGAGATGATTGTAAAAACATGCTATGAATGATTGTGGTTGTCTGAGGATGATTTCTAGACTTGTTCTTATTGCCAATTTATGTCATGTTTGCTTGATTTGGTCCATTCAATGTGATGTAATGCATGAGAGTGCTTAGATTACATGGATTGTAGGTCTAGGGATTGAAGGGAGTGTGTTCTCAGAGATTAGATCATCTCAATTCAACCATTGTTGCAAGATTTCTCTCTTAGGCATTTTATCGAACACTTGGTGTGCACTTAGTTTTTCACTCAATTGAACTTTGATTAGTCTTTTCATGATTCTCTTAGTGTTAGGACATTGACATGAGAGTGTGATGTCTAGCATTGTGGTCATAGAGTTATAGGAGATGGTTTTGTAGCTTGGCATTTCATCAAACACTTAGAGTGCATCCTTTTTCACTTAGCTTGAGAGCGAGAGCCTAAGTTGAGTGGTATTAGGATAGGGATTTTGTGCTATGAGAGTGCATTAAGTCTATTGAAGTGAAATGCATGGTCATCCGAATGCAAACTCGATCTAGATTGGCTTGTTTGTTCTTTTATTACTCTTGAGCATGATGAAACTATTCTTCCAAGTGAACCTCCTTTGTCTTTGATTTGAACCACCTTTCTCTCTTGTTTAATCTTTGTTAGTATTGCTTTTCTTTGCCTTTGTTTCTGAATTTCTCAATCAAACCAAACCAATTTCAAATGTCTAGACCGTCTATGAGAAGTGTGAGTATTGGTTTATGAGAGGACCCCGTGGAATACGACCTTGGTAAAATCCTTTATCAATAGCCTTTCATGTCCACAACTAGTATCCTCGGTAGAAGCACCAATCACAAACATCCCTAATAGAAAGTAATTCCAGAAAAAATGGTACAAGCGCAGCAAGATTAGACGTATGTTGGCCAGGTAGTATACTGCCCCCCGAGTTCCAAACAACTAATTATGTTTCACTTCCTACAAAGTGAGATATTACACCATTTCATTTATTGATCTCCCTAGAGAGGGAGGGAACCAATGAGCAAGGGAAGACATCAGAAAAATGTAGGATAATGATTACTACACTTAGAGATGAGGAATCGGAAGGGAAAAAAAAGGAATTTTTCAAAGTTGAAGCAAGAACTAACAATGACTAAATAGGTGGTGGGACTGCCACCGCACGAACACCACTAGATATTGGAATTTCCATATTCTTCATCACATGGAACTTGAGTCGGTCCTCGATCTAATAATGTAGTCAAGATATACTGTCTAGGTAATGTTATATGATATACGGGGTGCCCCACTTAAGAGAGGTCGCACATTATAAGCATTGGGTAAGAGGGCAAGTGAACAAAATATTCTCCACTAACTCAGCCTCGTCCAAGAAAACCACAAAAGTGTGTGGGACCTCCACTCTAGACTCCAGTAAAGCAATTGTCATTGGAGGATACGATGTAAGATACTCCACAAAAGGAATTTATGCTTTAGCGAGACAGTTAGAGACCATATAGAATTCCATAAAACAACATCCATCTGCAACATTAAATCTCATCAAGCCTTATGATGAAGCCTCTAACGAGAAGGAAGGCCAAAGAAGCAAACAAGTTCCCACTAGTTGAATAGTGAAATAAGAACCTATCTTGATCAGACATAATCTGAAGAGCCAAACTCATCATCTTGCATAATAAATTTGGCATAAAGAATGAGCGCAAGGCAACCTCATTCTAACAACACAAGCAAACTAGCTACTCGTGGTTTGAAGAACAAAAACAAAGAAAAGGTTGGAGAAAATTAAAGGAAATAATACCTTACTTCAACAAAATTCAATCTTGTCACTGCAATCTAACTTTTGGCCAATCCTTTTCGAATTTAGCACTTCCTTGCTCACAATCGCTCAAAAAATCTTGAAATTTAACTCTAATCAGCTATTTTTCATCCTAAAACTCAAAGGGGGGAACAAAACAATCAATATTGAATCCTAATTTTGCTCCAAAACTGTGATTTCCCAAAACATGTGAAAAAGTGTGGTAACGCGTCAAAAAGTATGACATACTTTTTGATAATGATAGACACACATTTTCTATGAATGTAATTTGCCTCTATCAAAAAGTGCACCCTATTTGTCCAAAAGTGTGCACGTTTTGGTGGTAGGATCTCGAATCTATACTCTAAGCCTCCAAATATGTCCCTTGATCCTCCATAGTGAACCAAATCTCATGTAACTCGTCCTATATACTTATGTGATTCATGTAGCCTGCAAATCACACAAAACACTACAAGACTGCATCTAATGGACACAACATGGGCCGAGGACACTAAAACACGACATTTGGCACACAAATGAGATTATATCCTGAAGCATGCATAGAAATGTGTAACAATGGATCAAATGTTGCTTATAATGGAAAGGAACACGATAAACCTAGCATCATCAAACTACTCCACACTTAATGTTTGCTTGTCCTCGAGCAAAGAATAAATCTCAATTACTAGGATTCATAAATGATTCATGAGCAAACATCGACTCAACTAACCATGTATCCTAAACTAGGCAACTAAGGCAAGTGCATGCTTCCCACAACAAAGTTCCTTCAGATCGTCAATCGGAGAAGTAAAGGCCTCACTAAACTCTACACACTCCCAATAACAAAAAGATCGGATGCTTGCCAACCAACTAGGCTTCCTCACATAGATATATGAATGAAATGGAAATCACTCACTCATTGCGTTTAAGAACGTGTTTATGCACTCATTCCTTTTCAATGCCAAGATGATTACCATAAGCTTGCATATCAACCATTGTCTCCACCATTGTGCCAACACCAACACTAATCAAGAGGTCTTTGATCAAGTGGCAACATTTCTTAGGTGAAGATAGGAAATATTTGGAAAAGTGGATTGAAACAAAACATGAAAATCACTCAACCTTACCCAAGCATTAGTATGTCTAATGTCAGAACTACAATACAGAATGAAGAGCACTCCCTAAACAATGGTCAACTACTAAGGGCAACTAATGAACCCTTTTATTCTAACTTTACCATTTTTTATTTTCTTCTACATAATAACAACAATACAACGTTACTAGCAGAAATGACCCCGTAATTTAGGATTTTCATGCTCAAGTTAGGGTATTACAAACAATTTAATATGGGCATTTTGTCAATTCCATAATGTTATTTAGACGAGAAAATAAGAAATTGATTTTTGGAGAAATGGTGAGTTCCCACTGTAATCTAATTCCACTCCGGTTATCAAATCCCCCAATTTATTAATTCCTTGCGAGAAATGACCCCTTAGTATTGCATGGGTTGAACTAGTGGTTTGGTCGGAGGCTTCTAGGGTGATGATTTACAGTTGTGCTCTCCTTCGGTGGCATCATCATTTTCCCCTTTCTCTTTGTCTATTATAGGGGTGTATTCGGGATGAACGCCCACACACTTGGTTAACCTCCCGACGCACCATATTCTTGGTCGGACCCGAGTTGTTGTGGTCATCTCATAGTTTGACTTGTTCATCCCCAACGTTTATGTGCTCAACCAGGTGTTCCAGGTCAGCGTTTAGCAGAGATAGTGGGGGCACATGGGGCAGAGAATGTACATTTATGCTTTGCAATGATGTTGAAGATGATGTCAAGATGGAGAAGTCAGAGTACTCTGAATCGCTCTCCGACAATAGAGGATTTAGGTTTGGAGGAAGACCGTGAATTCTATCATATTGACCCTCATCACTCTCGAATGCCATTTTTTTCTTGGAGGAAGGAGAGGATGGTCATTTGAAAGTGGAAGAAAGAGAAGGGAAGTACTTTTAGACGCTCACAAAAGGAAGATAAACAAACACTTACTAAAAGGGGAGTCAAAGTTGAAGAAAGGTACAAAACTTACAACAATGGGTATTCAAAAAGCTATGATCTAGAGAGAAGGTGCAAAGAAGGAAAGTGAAGTGGAGATGATGTATTTATTTAACTGGCATGGGTAGCCCAAATAATCACTTGTCAACATGATGAACACGTAGAAGTTATTCATTCGTCTTAGTAGTGACGAATGCTGCTTTTCAGATTTGGTGCAAAACTTTATTCGTCAAAAGAAATCAAGGGAGGTTCGGTAATTCCAAGAACATCATATCTCAAGATATGACCAAAATTACAATCAGAAAGTTGAAAGAGATGAATCCCAAACAGGAACTCGTGCCCATGGCTAGCCAAGAAGTATACCGCCTTGTTTTCTTTCTGGTAAACATGCCAAAGCCGCACCCTCCAATCGCGCCTACAAAGCTCCCGGAAGTAGAGCATCTCAGCCATGTACTAGTGTTTTGGTTCCTCTGGAGATGAGAGAATAGCAATCGCCGCCTGAGAATCAAGCTGGAGTTCAACTTGTCGAAACCCATAATCCCACACCAGCTCCAAACCCGAAATCTCGCAACAGATTTCAGCTCGAGTAATGGTGCAGTAACCCATGTTTATGGTAAACGCCATCAACCCACGACCATCATGTCGTTGACGTGCCAATAACCAACCTAGAAGGTAAGGTTACTAACACACTCAAGGTCGTATCCTCGGAGCTCTCTCAAAGACTAATACTCACACAATTGGTAAACCGTCTAAACATTTAGAAAGAATTTGGTTTGATCAAGTAGTTCAAGAACATAAGCAATAAACTAAGCAAGAAAGACAATAATTAAACAAGAGAGCAAAACGGTTCAATCAAAGTCAAAGGGGGTTCACTTGGTGGATAGTTTCATCATGCTCAAGAGGACTAAATGAACAAACAAACCAATCTAGATCAAGTTGCATTCGGATGACCACGCATTTCACTTCTATAGACTTGATACACTCTCGTAGCACCAAATCCCTGTCCTAATACCACTCAACTTAGGCTCTCGCTCTCAAGCTAAGTGAAGAAGGATGCATTCTAGGTGTTTGATGAAATGCCAAGACACAAGACCCTCTCTTAGAACTCTATGACCACAAGGCTAGGCACAACATTCTCATATCAATCCCCTAACACTAGGAGATTCACCAAATAGCCTTTCGATACTCAAATGAATGAATCCACATGCACACCAAGTGTTCGATAAAATGCCCAAGAGAGAAATCATGTGAAAATGGTTGAAATAAGATGATCTAATCTCTTAGAACACACTCACTTCAATCCATGCAATCCAAGCACTGTCATGCATCAAATCACATTGAATAGACCAAATCAAGCAAACATGGAATAAAATGGCAATAAGAACAAGTCTAGAAATCATCCTCATACAAACAAGATCAATCGTGGAAAGTCTATAAAATCGTGCCTCTATCATAGCTTAACTATTCTACCCATCCAAGATGAACCCTAGAAACTTAGCCACACATGGCCAATGGAGTAAAGAGAAGAGAAAGAAGATTGGTCACCAAGAGCACCATTGATGGATCCTTGTGATGATCATTAATTCTCTACTTGTAAGCACTTCTCCCAAGGTTTGTTGGCTTTAATCCAAGCTCCAATTACTTCAGTTTGCTCCAAAATTGTCCTCTAGGGTTGATGGGGTAAGAGGTATCAAGAAATAGAATCGAAGTCCCCCTTCAAAATGGGAGTTGCAGCTGCTTATAAAGGATCTCCAACTCTTCGCTGAAAAATAGCCAAGTTCTCGCAAGAACATTGAAGTTCTCACCGAGAACCTCTTTGTAAAAGTATTTGAAAATTCTCGACGAGCATTTGGCATTAAATCCTTTAAAGGTTCTAGGCGAGAACATTGAAGTTCTTGCCAAGAACATTGAAGTTCTCACCGAGAACTTCTTTGAAAACCTCTGGTTGACTGGCGACGAGAAATGCATTTGACTTCCTTAATACATTCTCGGCGAGAATGTTGATATTCTCGCCTAGAACTCTTGTGCTTGGTGCAGAACTCTCAAACTTGCAATGGCCCTATCTCCCTCGTCTCAACTCCGGTTAAGCTCCTGTTTGATCATATTGACTCCTTGTCACCTCTGCTATCATGCCATAGCCTAAAAAATACACAAACACAACTCCAATAGACATAAAATTGGTCCACAAGTGACCCCCGGGCAACAGAAGGGCAAATTGTGTAAAATGACTCTAAAAGCATACAAACCATGGCACAACGAGATCACATACGGGAATTTCTTAGGTCAATCGTAGGCTCAAAATACATGTAATAATATCACATCAAACTCCCCTACGACTAACCCTAAGCTTGTCCTCAAGCAAGCAAATACTTACACTAACACACTAACCATTCAAAACAAGCCAAAAGATCTCTAAGTTCGTTGAACCACATTTTGATAGCTCGAGTTTTAACAGGGTAAATGAAGCATTTTTACAACAAAAACTAAACTAGTTCTTTCTAGACATAAGGCCAAACAACTTGACAGAAGGTGTCGGTTACTAGACAGTTCACTTATTCCCGGAGTTACCTAGACATAAATTGAGGGAAAGAGAGGGGTCAGTCGACATTACTCAACCTATGTCGAGGGGGTAGTACACTCATCCTTACCTTTTGAGATTTTGCGGCTTTTGCGAAAAGACTCTAGGCTGTTTCAAATTATACCCTCCTCTTTTTCTTCCCACATCTCACTTTTTCTTCGCTTTTGGTCTTTCTATTATAATAGCGACTTCAAAATGTTTTTTACTAGACTATTTTGTCTTACCAATAGGAGCATTGGACCGAGAACACTGCAGGTATGGAGAAAGCCGGCCCCCATTGGGGACCGCATTATCCTAAACCATGCCCATGCCGGGAGGGGTTGAGAAGGAGAATGCCAGACTGAGACTTCCCCTTTGGGGACTAAGCAATGGGAGGGCAAAGCATTGCCAGCTCGTGGTGGATCTCAAAGTGTAAGTTATATGATGATCTTAAATCAGCTCTCTTCACTCGTCCTCTCTCTAGCCTCCTCTTTGATTGTTTTCAAAGTTTAAGTTATATGATGATCTTAAATCAGTCTGTATTTAAACCTAACCGCGGACCGCTTGATTTCCACTTGAATTTTTGCCGAAAATTTGGGGAGTTTTTGGTGAAAACTCCCGTTAAAATGTTGGCTTGCTCCGTCTGATTCTCCTGGTTGAAATAGCTTGGAGTTTGTGGCGAAAACTTCTCAGTTTACGCCAAAAACTTACTCATGTGAAGAACTGCCGATTTTCTCTTGAGTTTTCGGCGAAAACTCAGGACATTTTGCCGAAAACATATGTGTAAATTGGAGCAGGATTGTGTTGACTTGATTGACTTCTCTGGTTGATTCAGATGCGATTCTTCGGGGTTCCAATGCCTTAGACACGTCCTTGGCTACTGTATTTGTGGCAAAATCATGTGCTAACATAGAAAACACTAGAAAACCATCAAATAGACCCGAAACGGGTCAAGGTAACACAAATGGCACGAGATAGAGCAGTTGAGTGAGTATTCACTATTCTACCCTAAAAACCATGCCTTAAGCAAGGAAATGTCGCTTAAATGAGGTTGATAATCACGTTAAATCGAGTGTCATCAAAATACCCCACACTTAAGCTTTTGCTTGTCCTCAAGCAATTCAAATAGAACATACTCAAATTCACAAATGACACGAGATCAACCCGAGACTCAATTTCTAACGATTCGGTTTAGACTGTTCCACGTAGAAAGAGTGACCTACACATGCAAGAACATCAACCAAACACGTTTTCGATCTCACTAATTTCTGCACACTTCAAGTAGTAGTTTCAACAAAACTCGTTTCTTGGCAAAACAATTAATCATAGTTAACCGACTTCGATAACACCAATTCTAGTCAAAAAGACTTTAAGCTTTAGCCATGATGTGGATGCGGAGGTAGGAAAAGTGACATGGCTATTGACTCGACTTCATCCGTTTCTAGATCTGTACGTTACATGCTCTAGCTAGGACGATTTTTAACAACAATTTATTTCAAGTTTCAACTTCTTCCTTCGATTTATTTACTGCGTACTAATGCTCGATACCAAACACTTCACTTAGGTGTTGGACCTGCCTAACTCACAGTATTTGTGCCTATGCTAGTGCTCAACCCGAACACTTCACTTAGGTGTCGGGCTTGCCTAGCTTTATTCTCAGCACTTTAAAGAACTTAGCATTAATTTGCACAACTTTATTACTTGATTTAACAATTTAGCCAATTGATCCTACCTAGTTATAACTTTTTACACAAGATTTCGAATTGGATTTCCGTCTAATCTCAAGCCACAATCACAGGTGAACAAATATGGAGTGAAAAACATGGAAGAAGCTAGCATTTATCATCTTAGAAAGGTGTTATCGAGCTTTGTCATTAACAAGTCAATTGATTCAGGTTCCAACTAAAGAAGTGATTTATGCTCTGTTCTGACCTAGACTCATTTGATATCAGCTCCGACATGTTGGTTACAGGTTCTAAGTGGAACAGTCTAGACGTCATTGTTCAAAGTTGAAGTCAATTTAACATCACAAGTCAAGAATTGAGCAATTCCATGCTAGAGGGATTCAAAATTGCACCACAGAGTCACCAAAAATCAAGCAAGATCAAGCATAATTCCTAACATCCTACCCCACACTTAACTGTTTTGTGTCCTCACAGGACTAAAAAGAGAGCGAGAGATACGAAGAACCTGGAAGGTGATGGGTGGTGTAGTGGATGAACGCGGAGAGCCCGGAGCGGAGCGGAGTAGCTACTCAAGATCCTACAAAACACAAACAACGAAAAGATCAAAAGGATACCGGGACAAGTACCCCGGACCCACACAGAAAAAAAATTAGATCGAAACCCGAAAAGAAGAAAGAAAAGAAATGGAAAGGGTAGAAACAACCTGATCACTGTTCCGCAGGTGGGGGTGGAGGTGGGGTCGAGATGGGTGAAATGCCAAGTCGCTGCTCCATCTGCTGTCGCCATGCGAGCTCATCCCTGTGTCTGGCTGTCTGGTCGGCCATGAACTGCTGTAGAATAGTCCATCGCTTGTTCTGGGTCTCCTCATGTGCCACACGGTCCTGCTGCCACTGAAGCGAACCAGCAGAGTAGTCTAGCTGCCATTGCTCAATACGCGCCAGCCTCTCGTTAATCTCATTGGCTGGGCGGTGGGTGTGCAACTGGCTGTGGGAGGCGGTGAGGAAGCGATCTGTAATTCTCAAAATCCAACGAAAGGTCGATGCCCTGTGCTACGGTGAGTTCGCACCTATGTGCTCAATCGGGACACGAGGAATATCGGGGCCCCATTTTTCACCAAGCTGGAGATTGTCGATCAGACATGAAATGAAAGGTCCGCCCAGAAGCTCAGAAGGAAGTTTCTTGGTGGTAGTGCATTGTCGAAGAATCGTGCAAGCCACCATCCGGGATGGAGGTTGGCGTCCTCCTCTAACGCACGGAATAGCATGAGCTCCTCAAAGAAACATGGTGACAGCTCGTCCTGCTGCAATAACACAAAGACTGCACCCAAACATAATGCAAGAATTTAAGAATAGGGTGAGTGATATCACCCACCGTGGGGTTAACGATAGGTTCGATCTCGGTTAGGCCGGAGGCCCACTTCCACATTCTGGGTAAGGATCACGCGTGATGGAGTAGGTGTCCGCGAAACCAAGGGATGTATCCTGGAGATTGGCGATGCGGATCTAGCATGCGGCCGAACTCATGGGTAGGCTTCTCGTGGAGAACACCACCGAGGCAAAAGGATACGAATTTCTGACCGATTATGGTCTTCGGAGTGAGGCGCCGGAACGAACTCCAGAACTCTTGAAGGGCGACCAAATGATAGGGTGAACCAAGAGTGGTCAGAGCTCGCAAACCGGCTTGATTAAGGGCGCGGTCGATGGTGGAGTGCCAAGCCGGATTGTGGTCCTTGAGACTGTCTAAAGAAAGAACTGCCACCTTAGCCGGGGGAATGTCTCTGATCTTCTGATATACCTCTAGTTGGTGTGGCTCAAGGGCAGCGATGAAAGGATGTAAGGCTCGATTGGTGGGTGTAGGAGCACAGGAGATAGGACTCATAGGGGCCGGTACAACTGGCGGGATGACGGTCACAACTGCCGGTATTGGTGCAGCCGGTGCGGGTGGACGGGGGGATTGAGCCCTGTTCTGACGAGCCGAAGATCGCTGCGCTCTATCTGCAATGGTGGTCTTGAAGCGCTTTGGAGCCCTGTAAAACACAGCTTAGGGAAGACCAGAATCAGAAGACAAGAATCCTACCCCACACTTAGGTTGACAAGTGGGGGCAAGCAAATTAACCGAGAGATCACCGAATCGAGGCATAGCAGCAAAGGAACGGCCAAAACAGAGCACGAAAGAATCCATTAGCACGATCGCACAGACATCAATTCATGAGGCCAAAAAGATCAAAAGGAATTTCCAAAACCTAGCCAAATGACACCGAAACAACAAACATGCAAATCGAGGAAAATCCAAAAAGTCAACCAAGGTCAACCATGCCGAAAACCGATAGTCAAAAAGCCAAAAGATTCAAAATCAAAGGCTGAACAACTAACCGTGAAGATATGACTCGAGAAAACGATTGGAAATCCGGGAAATCGGCAAAAAGCTCGAAAAAACTTGTTCTAGTGGAACCGGAGCTGTGGAGCTCCGATTCTAGGGCTAGAGCCGGAAAACAAGTAGGGAGAAGGGTGGCGGGCGGTCGGCTGAATCCTGGTCGACGGCGGCACGGGCGGTCGGCGAACAGAGAGAGAAATAGCGGCGGGAGTGAAAATTTTTTGGATGGGGGTTTCCGCGAAAACAAAACTGAAGGGGGGTTTTATACCCGGTGGAAAAAACATAGAATTTTCGCGCAAAAAGTGGTGGAATTTTCGGCGAAAATTGCTTTTAAAATCAAAAAGTTTTCGGCGAGAAGTCCAGATTTTCGGCGAGAAGTCTTCGGTGGCGAGAAATATGAGGATCAGGTTGGTTTTAAACCTGAGTTTTTGGCGAAAATTGATGAAGTTTTCGGCGAAAACTCGTTTGAAAATCGACTCGACAGTTTTTTTTTAAAGGGATTTAAAAAGAGAACGACTCGAAATGAAAACAAACTGACTCCAACCGTGGGTTGCCTCCCACGAAGCGCTCTTGTTTAACGTCCGTGAGCTGGACGATACCTGGATTCGTGTCATGGTTCTGTCGTAAAGTAGTGCACGTCGATGAAAGAGACAGCTAATCCTTGCAGATACGTCTTTAGCCTGTGACCGGTGACCATAAACGGCTCTTGATCATGCAATTTAATTAAGACGCGCCCAAGGATGTCTGCTGCACTACGGTGTAAGGGCCGGACCATCGGGATTTCAGTTTACCCGGGAAGAGTTTCAATCGAGAGTTATACAAGAGAACTTCATCTCCAAGGTAGAACTGCTTGATCGTCTTTAATTGAGAGTCGTGAATTCTCTTCGTGCGCTCCTTGTAAAGCTTCGAGCTCTCATATGCATGGAGACGGTGTTCTTCAAGCTCAGCGATCTGGTCATGGCGCTTATTACCTGCTACTACATGGCTCATATTCAACTCTTTATTAGACCAGAACGCCTTGTGCTCAAGCTCAACTGGCAAATGGCATGCCTTGCCATATACCAGCTGATACGGTGAGGTACCGATGGGAGTCTTGTAGGCAGTTCGATAAGCCCATAAGGCATCATTGAGCTTAGATGACCAGTCCTTGCGAGACCGGCCAACTGTCCTATCAAGAATCCGCTTGAGCTCACGATTTGTCACTTCTGCCTGACCATTAGCCTGAGGTGGTAAGCTGTGGACATTCGTGGGTGACGCCAAAACGTTTGCACACCCGGTCGAAATGTCCATGGAAGTGGGTACCCCTATCGCTTATGATGAAGCGTGGTGAACCAAAACGCGTGAAAAGACGGGTAAGGAACCGACCCACCACTCTTGAATCGTTAGTTGGTAGAGCTTCAGCTTCAGACCACTTGGAAACATAGTCAACGGCCACAAGGATGTACTTGTTTCCGTTGGAGGGTGTGAACGGACCCATAAAATCAATTCCCCAAACATAAAAGATTTCAACAGTTAAAGAAACAATTTGGGGCATCTCATTACGGTTAGAGATGTTACCTGATCGTTGGCACGCATCACAATGACGAGCAAAAGCATCGCAATCACTGAAGATTGAAGGCCAGTAAAAACCAGTTTCAAGTACCTTTCTCGCAGTGCGGCTGCCGCCGAAGTGTCCTCCAAACTGGCCTTCATGGCACTTACGCATGATGTCAGCCGCTTCGATGTAAGAGACACATCTTCGGATCATTCCGTCAATACTAATACGGTATAAGAACGGCTCATCCCAGAAGTATGACTTGGCCTCTTTGAAGAGCTTCTTACGTGCATTATAGTCCAGCTCAGGAGGTACGACACCGTTAGAGAGATAATTAGCCAGGGTGGCATACCAGGGTTCTTCTGAGTCGACTGTGTTACTCAGCTCTTGAGCGTGAGGGATTGCCCAGGGCTCGATAGCTATGCTGTTAACCTGTTCATACGTTTCGACACGCAACAACTCATCAGGGAAAGAATCATTGATAGGGGTAGTAGTAGACTTACCTGTCTGTTATTCCTCGAGTCGTGAGAGGTGATCGGCTGCCAGGTTCTCAGCTCCTTTCTTGTCTTTAATCTCTATATCGAACTCTTGGAGAAGAAGGATCCACCGGATGAGACGTGGCTTCGAGTCCTACTTGGCTAATAGATGGCGCAGAGCAGCATGATCTATATAGACGATGGTATGTGAAAGAACCAGGTACTGTCTGAACTTGTCAAAGGAAAAACGATGGCCAGGAGTTCTTTCTCTGTAGTAGTGTAGTTCCTTTGAGCATCATTTAGCGTCTTGCTAGCAAAATATATAGGATGAAATCTCTTCTCCTTTCTCTGACCAAGAACCGCGCCGATGGCAAAGTCGCTAGCATCGCACATGATCTCGAATGGAGATTCCAATCTGGTGCTGTAAGGATCGGTGCGGTGGTGAGTATAGTCTTCAAAGTCTCAAAGGCTGCAAGACAAGCTTTATCAAAACGAAAGGAACATCTTTCTCAAGAAGCTTTGTCATTGGAAGAGTGATCTTGGAGAAGTCTTTGATGAATCTTCAGTAGAATCTAGCATGACCGAGGAAGCTTCGAACTGTCTTAACCGAGGTCGGTGGCGGCAAGCTGGCGATGGTTTCAAGCTTGGCACGATCAACTTCTATACCGAGCTTAGAGATCCTATGGCCAAGAACAATGCCTTCGGTGACCATAAAGTGACGCTTCTCCCAACTAAGAGCCAGGTTGGTTTCCTCACAACGAGCTAGCACCTTGTCCAGATTGGCCAGGCACTTGGAAAATGAGTCTCCATAGACGGAGAAGTCATCCATGAATACCTCTACCACATTCTCTACCAGATCTCCAAATATAGCCAGCATGCATCTCTGAAAAGTGGCAGGAGCATTACATAAACCAAAGGGAATGCGACAATAAGCGAACGTACCAAATGGGCAGGTGAAGGTCGTCTTCTCTTGATCATCGAGCTCGATGGGGATCTGAAAGTAACGGACATCCCATCTAGGAAGCAGTAGTAATCATGACCAGCCAACCGTTCTAGCATCTGGTCAATGAATGGCAGTGGGAAGTGATCCTTCTTGGTAGCATCATTGAGTCGTTGATAATCGATACAGACTCTCCATCCGGTAACCGTGCGAGTTGGAATGAGCTCACCCTTCGGATTAGGGATGACTGTGATTCCGCCTTTCTTCGGGATGACTTGAGTCGGGCTGACGCAAGGACTATCGGCAATAGGATAGATGATACCGGCATCCAGAAGCTTGAGGACTTCGTTCTTCATAACTTCCTGCATCAGAGGGTTTAATCGGCGTTGCGGTTGTCTGACCGGCTTGAACTCTTCATCTACAACTATCTGATGCTTGCAGAAGGTTTCAGAGATGCCTCTGATGTCGGCCAACTGCCAGGCAATGGCTTGGACATGCTTCTTAAGTAGCCTGATCAGTTGCTCTTTCTGCTCGGGAGATAGATTCGAATTGATGATGACTGGCAGCTGGCAGTCCTTCCCCAGGAATGCATACTCTAGATGGTCAGGCAGCTCCTTTAGGGTGAGCTCTGGCGGATTCTCATATGAAGTAGTGATCCGACTCGATGCTGGCTTGATGTGTGTAGGCGCATTAATGGGTGTGAATGTCGCCTTCTGCTCGTCTAACTCATCTTGCCATAGGCGCTGCTCTGGATCTTCCAATGCACTGTCAATTCCTGAAATCAAACACAACTCTAGCGATCACTAGATAAGGCATTAGTGACGAAGTTGGCCGAGGCCAACTCCAGGGGATCAACAGTATAACAATTATCATCTTGAGCAACAGAGTATCTCATGATATCTTTAATGCGGAATGTAACACTTTCCTGTCCTACACTTAAAGTAACAGGCCTTGTTTGCAGTTAATATTTGCACCAGCAGTTGTTAAGAAGGGTCGACCTAGGATCAGCGTTCCATCTAACTCACGGGTATCTAGAACAACGAAATCTGCAATTATGGTAAAAGGGCCACAGCAAACAGCTACGTCTTCTATTACACCCCTAGGCAGTTTGACAGACCTATCGGCTAGCACGAGATGCAAAGTAAGCGGTTTTAATTTCCCTAGGTTCAGCTTTTCGTATAGATAAACAGGCATAACATTAATAGAAGCACCAGAATCAGCTAGACTACGATCAATTTTAATACCATTAATGATGCACGGTAATGTAAAAGGGCCGGGATCAGAACACTTAACTGGTGGTGGTGGCGGCTGTCTTATGGGAGATGGCGCACCGAAGAGAGAAGCTAGCGCATTCGTTAGTGAGCGTGACAGAGTATGCCTCTCCGTTCTTCACTTTCTTCATGAGATCCTTAAAGAACTTTCCAAGTGGTGGTATAATCTCTACAGCTTCTGTTACTGGTATCTTAATCTCTGCAGTCTTAAGAACATTGTACCACTTCTTATACTGGGTGTTGTGATCCTTGGCTTTGCTCATTGCAGCTTTTGGAAAGGGGATCCGAGGTATATATGGCGCCAAGATGGGCTCAGGAGCTGTCTTGGGAGGAGGAGCCGATGCTTCTTCTTCCTCTTCTGTGATATCTTCAATCTCTGGCATATCCATGGCAGCACTGGTATCTGGTATCACGTCAGGTTCCGGAGCCTTTGGGTCGGTTGTTTGCTTGCCGCTCCTGGTGGTAATAGCTTGAGCGTGTTCGCTCTTTGCACCGAGATCTACTTGAAATGCCGTCTGATTAAGGAAGGGATTGCTAGTGAAAAGTCTTGTCATATTGCTTATCGCATCTTCTATCCTTTGGCTTTGAGCCCTCTGTCCTTGATTGAGTGCGGCTTGAGCTTTTAACTGATTGTCGTGGTCGTCGAGTCTGCTCATGATCCGATCGAACTTCTTCTCATAGTCTTCGTCTCTATTGTAATGCAACTTTGCTCAAGACTGTTGCTGTCCTCCAATGAATCCAGGAGGTCTCTGATAAGGATCTGCAAACTGGCTATTCTGGTTCTGCGGTACGTAGTTTCTGTAATATTCTGATTGTTGGTGAAGCCTTGACCAATAAAGTTCACCTCTTTTGAAGACCATTCGTCTGTTTTACCAAAGTTGAGGCAGCTTCCGCCGTTATGAGCACAGGTTCCGCACCATCCACAGTCAGCAGAAAAGACGGTAGCGGACGGAGGATCAAGGGAGATGCCAACTGCCTGTAAATGTTTCTGAACTTCTGCCTTAACTTGATCTGCAACGCTCATCGGACTCTTGGTACTCGCCCTTTGTCTCTCCCAGCTTCTTGACTTTAAAGCACAGCTAGCAAAATGAGAAAGAGCATCCTGAGGGGTGAGAGCAGTGCAATCCCCGCCAGCTAGGGAATTGACCCACTTTGCAGATTCCTCACGCATACCATGAGCAAAGAATTCAGCCAACTGTTTGTCTTCATACCCATGATGAGGGCAGTTGACGAGAAGTGATTGGAATTCATTCCAAGTGTCGTACAAGCTTGCATCTTCTCTCTGGGTAAACCTGGAGATGTTGTCCTTGTAGGCAGCTGTTCTTGATGGAGGGAAGTATTCCTCAACGAAATCTTGAGCTAAGGTTTCCCAATCGGTGTAATGACCGGGTGGTTTGCTTCCAAGCCATCTCTTAGCTGCGCCTCTAAGAGAGAATGAAAAGGCTTGAAGGCATAGAGCGTTTTTGTTAAGGTTCCCAGACTTGAAGGTTTCACAGACAGCACGA
Source organism: Linum lewisii (assembly GCA_034768395.1). Taxonomy (NCBI): domain Eukaryota; kingdom Viridiplantae; phylum Streptophyta; class Magnoliopsida; order Malpighiales; family Linaceae; genus Linum; species Linum lewisii. Next base: position 60,232,130 of record CM068297.1, read on the forward strand.
AAGTCAGTCAGATGTGTGTAAGGATTATCATTCGGCTTTCCTTCAAATTGTACGTCCCTAGAGATTAGTCCCAGGAAGGGGATCTTGATCTCATAGTCAGGATCGTCGTCGTTAGAAGGCACGGTGATGGGGGACCGAACGTTAGATGCGCTCGGCTTACTGTAGTCCGCAACACTCTTTGGAGCAGCCATTGCGGATGGGAAAGATGGAATGAAAGTAATCCGATTATGTACCTGCTATGATCTGCAAGGGACAAAAACAAAAACAACCGGTGTAAAATTGAAGTGTGATGGTAAATGAAAGATGGAAAGGTAGAGGAGTAAAAATGCCAACTCTTCTTTCAACGAAGTAGAAGAGTCCCCGGCAACGGCGCCAATTTGATGAACGATTGTAGAGCTGTCAATCAAATAACTACCAAGTTGGAAGCTAGGGTAGATCCTATTCCACGGGCCTCTTCTACTTGCTTACTCAAATACGATGGCAAATTTAACTCAAAGTTGAACACGTAGTGCGTGGTGTGAGCTCCACGACTTCTATACTAAAAGCAAGGCGAAAAGAAACAAAAATTAAATGCAGAAATAAAAGAGATTGATTGATTGACTTTGACAGACGACATGCAAGCTTAGACTTTAAATCCCCCTTAGATTACAAGAGCATTGGCAGTCAACAGACCAGCGATTTTTTATTCTAATTCATTTAGTTCACAGACACCACCATAACTCCTTACCTTTAGGTTTAAGACTGGCGAATGTTCGCTCTATCCGATCTAGCTACCAAGATTAATTAGCCGCCCGGGTACGGTCGCCTCTCGCAACGACTTAACTAACTGGTGCAATTACTAGTGATTTATGAGTTACTCTTGCAGTGGATTAACCCTAACTGGTTCCTACGAAAGGCACACTCCAATGATTAGGTTAATTGTTCGATTTGGTGTTTTAAAGTAAGGCGAGCGTTCGCTTCTATCCTTAGCTTAACAAGAATCTAATCTAGGTGGCCAAACCAAACAAGAAACACAGAGAACAAAGAACAAATCAAACATGAAGGAGAAACTGAATGAATTTCAAATCTAATCACCGCCGATCCGTGACCGCTTTAAAGCCCTGGGTCACTTAGGGTTCATCTAATCTAAGCTCAACGAGTTTATCTACTCATGTTCAATACAGAAGAATCGAAGAAAAACAAAGAATACATCTCAGGTAGGAAAGACAGAGAAGAACTGTAAAACCTAATTTTCGATGAATCCTTGCAGCTTCAATCTGCTGAATCTTCAACTCCTAGCACTGGTTCTCCGAGGTGGATGGATGGCGTCACGATCCGTTCCTGGATCCTCGAACTCTCTTCACTCGTCCTCTCTCTAGCCTCCTCTTTGATTGTTTTCAAAGTGTAAGTTATATGATGATCTTAAATCAGCCGCCGGTTTCTGTATTTAAACCTAACCGCGGACCGCTTGATTTCCACTTGAATTTTTGCCGAAAATTTGGGGAGTTTTCGGCGAAAACTCCCGTTAAAATGTTGGCTTGCTCCGTCTGATTCTCCTGGTTGAAATAGCTTGGAGTTTGCGGTGAAAACTTCTCAGTTTTCACCGAAAACTTACTGATGTGAAGAACTGCAAATTTTCTCTTGAGTTTTCGGCGAAAACTCAAGGACATTTTCGCCGAAAACATACGTGTAAATTGGAGCAGGATTGTGTTGACTTGATTGACTTCTCTGGTTGATTCAGATGTGATTCTTCGGGGTTCCAATGCCTTAGACACGTCCTTGGCTACTGTATTTGATGGCAAAATCCTGTGCTAACATGAAAACACTAGAAAACCATCAAATAGACCCCAAACGGGTCAAGGTAACACAAATGGCACGAGATATAGCAGTTGAGTGAGTATTCACTATTCTACCCTAAAAACCATGCCTTAAGCAAGGAAATGTCGCTTAAATGAGGTGTATAATCACGTTAAATCGAGTGTCATCACCTTTCCATCCTGGATACCAGCTCAAGCACCCATCATCATAAGCAGCCAAACCTTATAGTTGCCTTTCCCGACATTAGATTGCGACAGCCTGTGAGCTTGAGTAAGATCGGTGGCCGACTCCCTCAGATATTTACCTTGAAGCACTCTAACCTAGAGGAGGTCAGCTTGTTGAAAGCTAGTAAAAGCAAGCTTCACCATGTACGCAAGATTGAGTACTCTAGCTTGCCTAAGGCCTAGACCACCCTTATCTTTGGGAGAACGAATCTTGTCCCAGCTCATAAGATGAATTCTATTGCCTTCAAATGATGAGCCCTAGAAGAATCACCAAATATGCTTATCAATTTCATTACAGGTATCCACCGAGAGGAGCGACATCTGCATCGCATAAGTTGGAATTATCGCCAGGACTGACTTCGCCAAACTAACCCTTCCAGCAAGACAAAGGGTTTTAACTTTCCATCCAGCCAGCTTCGAGTCCATACGGGCCAGAATATCCAAATAGGTGGAATTAGACGTCCGACCGTGTAGCACTGGTACACCAAGATATTTCCCAAGATCTTGGGTTAGAGGAAGACCCAAAGCAACAAATAACTCAGCTGTTGTCCTCCAGTCAATGTTCTTAGAGCATAGAAGAATGAATTTCTCTTTGTTGGTTTCCTATCCCATTGCATCACAAAACTTATCCAAGAAATTGAGGATAATCTCGGCTTGACTCGGAGAAGCTTTGAATAACAGGATGAGATCGTCCGCATAGAACAAATATGAGACTTTAGGGCCTCCTCTAGAAAGAGATATCACATTCTAGCTCCCACTATTAACTGCTTCTGTAACGAGATGGCTTAACCGCTCCATACAAAGGGAGAAGAGAAAAGGGGAAAGGGGGCATCCCTAGCGGATTCCCCGTTGCGGAACAAACTGCTCTAACAGGCCTCCGTTCCAAAGAACCTAAAATTTAGTCAACGACACACAAGCCATGATGAGGCTAGTGGTCTTATCTAAAAAAACAACAGATCGGAGGGTATCTTCAAGAAAGCTTTATCTCACTCTGTCATAAGCTTTCTTAAGATCGATCTTCAGAATCATTCGTTTTCACTCTACCTTTATCATGTTTCATTGAGTGAACAACATGTTGCATGATAATGATATTGTCAGCAATTTGTCGACCCGGAACAAAACTAGCTTCTGTGGACTTAACAAGAGAAGCCATAAATGGTCTCAGCCGTCGAGCCAAACACTTGGTAATGACTTTGTAACTGCTCAATCTTCTCTGGAATGGGCCATTTTGGATTTAAAACCAAGATAGTGTCGTTTATATGTTGCACCTGACCAATATCAATGTAGCAGCTTTGCACAAACTTGGTTAAGCACTCTCCCACTGTATTCCAATTCTCTTGGAAGAAGATTGGCTGAAAACCATCACGCCCCGGAGCTTTCAAACTCCCTATACTATTGAAGACTTGTTTCAGTTCTTCCCTTGAAGGTAGAGCTTCAATTCGAAGAGCTTGGTCAGCCTAAACTTGGTTCGGAAACCTCGGAAGACTAACCAAACTCGGCTCCTCCTCAGAGAAAATACGGGAGAAGTACTCGATCGCCAAAGTTTGAAGCGCATCACCATCTGATTCCCACCGATCATCTGTCCATCAAAGCTGAGAAATACGATTGAAACTCCTCTACTTGAGGGTAGTGAGATGAAAAACTCTTGTATTACGATCGCCTTCCACTAAACGGGATACCCAAGATTTTTTTATATCAAAGCTGAGAATTACTAGTTGTTCCTCCCAAAGGGTTTTCTCCATATTCTTACGGGTTTGGGATTCTAAGAATTCCACATCCATTCCATCCGACTTCGATGACCAGCTCTCCAGCGAGGCTAGGCGCTGCAAAAGGAGGTTTTTCCTTTGTAGGATGTTCCCAACAGTATCTTGATTCCACCTTCTCAAATCAAGGGAAAGATGCTGAAGGTTACTAGTAATTCCACGCCTATCAGACCAATTCTCAACCAACAGGCGTTTAAAGTCAGGGTGTTCCATCCAGGCCACTACAAGTCGGAAAGGATGACTCTGCGGGATAGCAGAACTCCCATCTTCAAAAGAGACCAAAATAGGTCTATGATCAGAGCGGATCCTCGGAAGGTGACTAACCTTTTCCTCGAGGAAACAAGACATCCAAGAAGTCGATACAAGCGCTTTGTCAAGATGGATCTTTAGAGAACCCCTAAACTAAGCGAAACTAGGTCTTTCATCCCCAACACCAAAGAAACATCAAGCGAAGATCGGAAATTCTCCAAGCTCAAAGAAATCAGCGATTCTTTCTACCTCTTTCTTTCTAGGTTGTATTTTTCTTTCTGATCTCTAGTATGACTTGTTGTAACTTAAACCCCCAAGGGTTCAATTAGTGAAACCTTAGGGGGTTGATGATTAATTTTTACTTTTAAACCATTGGATTATTTTGGTTTAATTTCAAGTTCAGATGTGAATCAGATCCATGTTCATGTTCTTAATTCCTCTTCTATGCATACTTGACCTAGATGCATGACTAGGTTGCTTTTTGGTATGGATTGACTCGAAAGAGCTGTCATATCATTGATTACCTTGGATTTGTTCTTAGTTTTCATTTTTGCTGAAAAGAGGGGTGTTATCTAAGTCTTTTTAGGTTGAAAAATCATAAGCATTTCATCGACCACTTGGTGTGCATGTCTAATTGGTCAGTTTTGAGGTGAAAGCCCGATTGATTTATGTTTGTACTTGATTCTAATTGACTCGAAAGAGCTTTAGGATACATGTCGGTGTAGGTGTTGAAAGATCTCGTATTTGGCTTGTTAGGACTTGTTTTATCCAAGTTTGTGTATTTCATGATTCATGATCCCGAAGGGGAAACTAGTTTGACCCATGCTTCTCTCCCATTTCATCCACTTTGTGTTTTTTCTTTGTGCGTGCTTTGATCAAATTGTTGACCTCCCCCTATTTCCATGCTCTTTGAGTCCGTGCTTGAGTTGTGAATTGTTATAACTTGATCCAGTCTTGACTTGTGATTGTGTGACGTGTTGATTTTATGATGTGTCCTACCCCCCTAGCACCTCTCTCTGAATGAGTAAGTTGAACTAAGAGACCCGCGGGAATACGACCCTATTCAAAAGCTAGGTATCTTTGTAAAGAGGGTTTCCTCCAATCAATATCCCAAGACATATTACTGATTTTCGGAAGGGTTTTTCCAAGTACCTGTTGAGAGTAACTACATCTTGTAAAGATGTGCTCTCTTGTCTCATGGCAGTTTCCACACAGCAAGCAACTATCATCAACGTTTTTGTCCCATTTTCTAATCTTGTCTCTTATTTTTATCCTGTTGTTAACAATCATCCAAGCAACTACTGAATGCCTTGGTATAATGTATCTTGTCGACACTAAGTCATACCAATCAACATTTTCGATTTAGCTGTAATGGACTCCCACACTTTTGAGAGCTTATATTTGTCAATACAATCACCATCCCACAGAACATCACCATCATCATCATAGCTCACATGAGAACGAATAATGCACCTGAGCTTCAGAAGTTTCTACCAATGCCATGAACTAGTGGTGGATTGAACTTCCCAGAATTGCTTACCTTTCAGTCTATGAAACAGACAACTAGGCAATCCATAATGAACCAAGTTTGAGTAAAATACTCCATATATGTCTGATAACATTCACATAGCCCCAGCCCCCCCCCCCCCCCCATCTGCTTTGGTAAAGCAGAGGTTTTCCAGGGAAATTTAGCCTTTCTTGTTGTTCCCCAAAGGAAGCTGCACACTTTCTCCACATATTTAAGTAAGGAAGAAGGGGAAATCAAATTTGACATCCAATATTTAAGAGTCCCTCCTACAACAGTTTCAATTAATTGGACTTTTCCAGCATAAGAAAGCTTTTTTTACTTCCAATTAGTGACTCAACGAGTAATTTTGTCAACTAAATCCTTACAATCACCCTCCAAAGCTTACCTGCAATAAGAAGGACTCCTAAATATCTGAAGGGTAACTCCCTTTATAGAAGCCTGAGGCTGCAATAAGGTCATTCTCTTCTGCTCCCGTAACACCGGCTAAATAAATTGAGCTTTTTACGGATTAAATTGCAAGCCAGATTAAGAATGAAAGGCATTAAGAACACTGGTTACCTCTTTAATAGCATCAACATTGGCTTTGGTGAATATAAGCAGATCATCTACAAAGCTTAGATGAGTCATTCGAACGCCTTTGCATTGAGGGTGAAGCTGAATTTTTTTTCTCCTTAATAGCTTGATCAAACAAACAAATCAAAACTTCCATGGAGATCAAAAATAGATAAGGGGAGATGGGGTCCCCATATCTTAATTCTCTTTCTATTGGAAAATAGCCCTTAAGAGTACCATTGATGTTGACTGACAACAGTGTATACTTGAAATAAGCCTCAATCTAGCTGACATAAAAAGCAGGGAATTTCATAGCTCTTAGTGTATTGAGAACAAAACACCATTCAACTAAGTCAAAACCTTCATAAGATCCACCTTCATAGCACATCGTGGGGAAATTCCAGAACGTTTATAAGTCTTGAGAAGCTCATGAGCAATAAGAATTCGATCTCCAATCTTATGACTCCTAATAAAAGTAGTTTGAGCTTCACAAACCAAAAAGGGGAGGATTGCAACCATTTTGTTAGCCAGAACCTTAGAAACAATTTTATAAAGGACACTACAGCAAGAAATTGACGATAATATTTCATATCAACTGCATTCGTTCTCTTAGGTATTAAAAGCTAGGATAATGAAATTAACATAAGGCGTCAAATAGCTTTTCTCAAAGAAGCTACTCACTGCATTTATGATATCAGTCCCAACAATCCCCCAAACAGCTAAAGGAGTGGCAGCTATGTTTGCCCAGCCCGACACCCCAATGGGGTGAGGCTTAAAGTATCAGATCAGAGAAGTAGGTCTTGCTGGTGATGATCGCGCAACATGAGGTAATGGGAAGCAGCCACCTCGGTCGTTGCTGTGATTGCTGCTTCTCGTTGAGCCATGAGAACAAAAACATTTTCCTCCTGCTCGTTTGCCTGCGAACGAGTTCTCCCGCTCTTTTTTGGAACCCGAGATGCGCGAGAAGAACCTGCATCAGACATCTGTAAGGAAAACGCAAAACAAAGTCAAGTAGGGAATAGGAAGTACCAGATTTATCTAACCAGAAATAAGAAACTCAAGGCGGAGCAGCACAAATGAAGTCTGGAAACTTTCCCTACGTTCAAGGTAACGAGCCTTATAGACTAGGCATAACGGTCGCTGTTTCGCTAATGGTAATGGGCATTACAAATAGTGTGTAACGACCATTGTCAGGTCAAAGGTAACGGTCATTACAGGTTATGCGAACCGCCTCCTCTAGCACTACAAAAAAAACGGCTTATAGCGTCGGTTGAAACGTAGCATTTTAGCGTCGGTCGGTCAACAACCGACGCTAAACAGTTGACCTCGCGTTTTAGCGTCGGTTGATTGCCGACCGACGCTAAAATGAGCTGTTCTGGTTCAATTTTTTGGTTAGTCGGACGGTTAGATCAGCGTCGGTCAGTATAAACACTTTAGCGTCGGTCGATGACCGACGCTAAAACGCGTGTGCTTAACGTCGGCTGACACGCGTTTTAGCGTCGGTCATCAACCGACGCTAAACCGCGAACATATAAATACCCCACCCAGATGGCAGAAATCAGTATGCAGCCTCTCCCCAAAGCTTGAAATTCTCTCAACTCCCCAAATTCTCTGAAATCCTCTGAAATTGTCGGCATTCGAGCTAGGAGCTGCTGTGACGCTGTTCTCATCACCCGTGCTTCCTTGACATCTCCTCCTGTGTATCAGTGTAAGTTATTTAATTTCTAGATTGTAATTTAAATTTTGTTTATTTTGTAGAGAATTAGAATTGTATATGTTCTGATTATTAGGATTGTAGAGAATTAGAATTGTATACTTTGTGATTATTAGAATTGTAGTGAATTGAAATTGTTGTGACTCCTAGAATAGTATTGAATTGTAGATTGTAATTTAAATTTCGTTTAGTTTCTAGATTGTATGTGTCATTAGCATTGTTGTGGATTGAAATAGTTATTATGATTAGTTCTAATTGTACATGTTGTGGTTATTTTCTCAGTGCCCGTATCGAGTAGTGATTTTCTCGTGGTTCTGTCTTCTGCCTTTTTGTCACTCATCCCGGTGTAAGGTATGCATTTGTTGTCTTTTTTTTACACGTAAATTAATTGATTGTAATATGCATGTCTCATAAAAATGATTAAACTTGTATAGTAATATGTATGTCGTCAAGATTAATCTAATTCCTAGTAATATGTATGTTTTCACTATGATCAGTTATAATTTGTTTTTATGGTTTAATGCGAGTAAAAGTATATGATTACTGTGTTATGTGTTTTCTGTATGAATTATGTGGTAGTTATAATTTATATTGAAAATGAGATTAATTAGTAGAATTGTTTGTTATTTTTAATTATTTGTTAGAATATGATTAATATTAGAATTCATTGGTTGAGTTATGGTTTGTTTTTAAGTTAACTAAACTCAGTAAACTATTGCTAGCTACTTCATGGTAATTTCGTACAAACACTAGTTACTAGTATATTATTTGCTACAACATGATTCTAAATTAATGTTATAACATCTTAGCATTTTACCTAAGTTAACTTATATATAGATTATGATCTCCAGTATTGAGAATCTATTCCCTACACTAAATCAGGTATCTCCTAATGGATAAATCTTGGATTAACACCCCAAGATTATCACCGGAGTACATGACTGGCTTAGAAAGCTTTCTGAATTTTGCTTTCTCCAACAACAATGACGGAGAGCAAATAGTCTGTCCATGTCCAAAATGTGGATTCAAGAAGTGGTTGTGTAGAGATGATGTGTATGAAAAACACCTCTTCTTGAACTTAACCTACTACCTTGATTGTGAACGTGGCCTTGCTTTTTAGCTAGGTCAATTTTTCTGTTTTTCTAGACCTTTGATTTTTCTCTTTCTTTTCTTTGATTCTTTTTGTATTTTTCTTTGTGATGGCCACAACTTTTTCTCACAACAAAAACTTAAAGAAAGGTAGAAGATTAGAACAAACACAACACACGATTTAGAGTTTTTCTTGAAACTGAAAACAACAAAAACATAAAGATATGAATCCAAGCAAGAACATGGAAACTGGATAGATGTGGTCCAAGAGTTGAACCGTGCTCTGATACCAGCTGATGCGAACCGCCTCCTCTAGGAAGGGATCGACTCAACACCCAAAACTATATTATCAGCCCCACGAGAACCTAACCTTTGAAACCGCGGAGAACCCTTGAAATCCACTAACACTACAAGAAAAATGATCAGTAGTCACGGGAAATTAGTTATGGGATTGATTTCCCACGACTAATAGTAGGTTGCAAAAAACCAAACAAATTTCCCATGACTAATAATGATCACAAGAGAGCTTACATGACTAAAACTGTATTTCCCATGATTAGAACGTTTTAGTCATGATGTTGTACTATCCTATTTACTTTGTAAATTAAATTTTGTAAATAATATGTAAAATTTTTGGTGGGAAAATGAATCCCAATTTTTTACCTTTGCGCCAAATAACTTCCCAAATATAGAATTAAGGATTGATTTCTCTTATCCTTTAAAGTCTCAAATAACACATATCTCACCCTAATTCCTGCAAAGAATTAGGTAGCCCTACGACTTCCCAACAAAGCTTTTTACATTTTCATGTTCAGTCAGCCCTTTGAAACCTTTCCTCATAGACTCTAAAAAACCTCTTTGTCACGGGAAAATCAGCCTCGGCCTAACGTGCGACATGATAGCGATTAAAGCTTTTGACGACAGTAGTCCCCTCGTCGACGAATAAAACTTTAGTCTGGAATTAAGTTTTGCGTTTAGTGTCCCTAGCCAACGATTTCGAAAAAGCTCCAGTCAACAGAGCCCCTCCCACCGACAGAGCACCTACTGCTAGGTTAAAATGACCTCGTGTCCTTGATCTCCTGTCGATTAAAGCATTGAAATCCATTCTGAAGGCTGGTTTTTTGTTGTATGACAGAGGTATCAAACGACTCCTTGATTTGCTTGGTCTCGGTGCTAGGTTGGCAAGACTGCTGGCTACCACAGCAGAACCCAGGTACGTTTTTGAACTGTCTAAATGATGCTCATGAATGGCTCATTGGGAATGTGGGGGCTTACATGTATATTGATTTTCTTCTGCCTGTTTATTTGCAGGAGGAGATAAACAAGTTGCTTTTGTGGTTTGCTGAAGTTGGTGCCACTGTTGTCAGGCTCAAAGGAGGGGATTCTCTGGTAAGCTTTGTACTTGATCATGTGCTTCTCTATCTTAGGACTTGGAATTTCATTGAATCATGGAGATGGAAAAAATGTTGAATTCGTAAGATATGGTGTTCCAATCTACTCATTTCACTCCATGTTTTTACACAATAACCCTTTTTCTCCAAACTCTGTACTCATTGTTCATCTGCTAGTTTCCGCTCATAATCAGTGGTTCCTTTCCTTTTTATTGTACTTGGATTGTTTATCAGGACTTAAAAGATGTGGAAAAATCCCAACTGTTTCAAACCAAACGTGTAATCACTAACTAAAATGTAGTTTGTTTGAATGTAATAACTGAATTGAACCAAACTCTTATACTGAAACCAATACTTGATTGATTTGACTCATAATATCCTAACACTAGAACTGAACTGAAACTATGACACTTGAACTGAACCAAACAGTTGTTGTTGTTTTGATGATGCTGCAACAGCTACAGTTTGCAGCAAACTGCAGCAGCAGCGTCAAGAAGACAACAACCAGCAAACTGATGCTCGATTAACCTGTTGGAATTTAAGAGAAATGAAATTAACAACTAATGAAGCAAATAACAAAAATAAAATTGAAGTACTTAAAAACTAACAAGCAATAAAGAAAGCGAAACAAAGCAAACTGAAAGTACCTAAGTTCAGAAAATTATTCACTAACTAAATAACTAGCTTTTAGGAAGATTTGGTTCTCTTTGATCGATTGGTTGTTGGTGTCGGGTTCGATTCCCACCTTTTTGGCTTCGGATTGGATAAGAGCTTTGTTTGACAATGGTTAAGGTTTGGATTGATTTTTGGGTGGATAGGTTCTTTAGGTATAGGTATTGTTTTGCTTTGCTATTTTTCTGGGTTTTAGTACCCTGTTCTAGAGTCCAGCCGACATGTAAGTAATTTTAACAGCTCTATTTGCACAGTATTGATTATATTGTATTATACTTTTGTCTAACTTGGTTACGTTTGATTCTTTTATATTAAGCTCTTCAAAAATCGATAAGCAACATGTTAGAAGCTGAATATGTTGTTCCACAAGCAAATGATAGTCCACCGCCGAGATGTGTCGAGAATTTGACAAATGAAGTTCCACCATTGCAAGACCATCACCAAAATGTGAGATATGAGGTTCCACTTGTGGCTGAGAGTGGAGAACTCGACAATGATGGTAAGTTTATGATCTCTACAAGTTTTTAGCTAAAATAATATTTATAAGATAAATAAGATTTTTTTATTCTAGTTTCAGTTTTAGGGACTAGGGTGACAAAGAAGGCGAGGGGGCCAAACATATGCAAGACAGTGGCAGAACTTCAGCCTGGCGAGAAACTTCTAGTTACATTTTATTGGAATCGTGCAGCTAGGTTGAATCACACAGCTTTTTCAAGATATCTTGGCAAGATAGTCCGTAACAATCAAGTTTGTCCGGTAAGAATCAAAAAATGGTCTGATTTGACTGATGCACAAAAAGATCACATGTGGGCTGCAACTAAGGTAAATATGTTCTGTGACATGCCTTTTCAAGTACTGACAATTCTGAATAAGAAAAATGGAGGGCCTAGCTATATTGTAGATTACTAGGTTAATTGAAGCTAAATCAGTTATGTAGAGCAATGCATTATCTCCACTAGAAATCCTCTGCTCATCTTTAATGAATTTTAAATTGAGTTTTCACCTCATTGCCTATATCTAAGTTACTGAGTTTTCACCTCATCACCACTCACACATTTGTCATTCTCCCCTTATTTAGTTTTCATTATGAATTATTTCATATATTTATTCATGTTTGAACATCTAATGTACATGATAAATTTGACAATCCTGAAATGGAATTCTATAGAAAACATGTTTTTCGGCACATGAAAGCTTTGTGGTCTAAATTGAGATCCAACTTCATATTCAATACATAAGGAATGACAATAGAAGTTTAGAAGAAGCTTTAAAAGTTGTTCCTCCCCTAATGAACAAAGAGGATTGGGAGTGGTGTGTGAATGAAGTATTTTTCAGTGATGAGTATCAGGTTAGAAGTGTCTCTAGTTCTTTTTCTTTATGTTTATTAGGTTATTTGATATATAAAATATATAACTGTATGTCTATTTCTGAACAAGCTTCAATGATGGCCTCAATCATGGAAGAAGTGAGAGTCTTAAAAGAAAGGATGTCTACCAATGGACATTGAATAGGTACGCTATGTGTTAACTTATCATTGTTGTGTATTTTATGCAAGCAGATTGGTACAATGTATATGCTGTTTTTTCTACTTTTTCGGTTCTGCTGTGCTGCTATTTTTCTTTGGCCTCTGTATTGGCTAGCTGCTGGTTTTATTTCTGTTTTAGCTTGCACTTTGTGAGCCGGCTTTGGTAGGGATTCTTGTGTACAGTTTTTTTAAAGGCTTTTTTTGTGGAAGACTTGTTTTGTTATATGTATCACACATATAATTCGGATAAAAGAAAGGCTTTTTGAACAGGTGTGGGGTAGTGGATTATTTTCGAAATAGGTTCTGGGTTACTTTGCACTTTGCACTTGCAGATATGAATATATGGACTTTTTGGCTACTATTGTAAATGGAATGGTATAGCCAATCTTCTATTTGACATATATGGACCTTTTGGCTCTTGTTGTAAACTTACAGGTTGTCTTATAAGTCAATCTTCTATATGACATGCTTTCAATTACTACATTTTAAATTACTGGCTAGTGAGTTCCTGATTTCAATAAGGAATAGGCTATATGACATGCTTTCAATTACTTACATTTTAAATTACTGACATTTTGATGCAGAGGTTGGTCGAGTGTTGCGTGATTATGGAGAAGGAATAGGCTATCAAAAGTGATGTGAAGTATCAACACTATTTTGCTAGGCATTGAAGAAGTGATCGTGATGATTATTTTTGTGCATAAAAGTGACAAATGACGTTTGTTTGGGTACGAGCGCTTTTGGTTTCGGAAGTAGATTAGAATGACTAGAATAGAGAAAATGATAGGAACTCTAAACTCATTGTGATATTTCTTCATAGTTTGAATTTAGACAGCTATTATGACTATATCTAAGTGTTAATTTCTACTTAGATAAACACTTGGTTCAAGTGCATTGAAAAATTGTTTGCCTATGAAATTATATTATTATATTATTAATATAATTTTCTTTATTATATATGAAATTTAAATCACATGACTATTAGTTGTACATTGTCATGGGCCAAACCCATGACTATTAAATAACTGTAGTCATGGGTAAGTCGATGACTATTAATTAGTCACTCATACATAGTAACTATGGGCATACCAGTGACTATTAATTAGTCACGAGCAGACCCATAACTAAATGTATACGTTTTAGTCATTGGCAAACCAGTGACTAATTTAGTCATGGTTAAACCCATGACTAAATGTAGAAGTTTTAGTCATGGGGAAATCAGTGACTATTAATTAGTCATGGGGTCATCCCATGACTAAATGCAAATAGCCACCTCACATTTAGTCTTGGGAGTTTTTCCCATGACTATTAGTATTAGTCACGGGAAAATGAAATTAGTAACGGGAAATTGAGCTACAAGTATGGGAATTCCCGTGACTATTGTCCCTTTTTCTTGTAGTGTAAGTATTGACTTAGGAACCCCAAGGTATTCGGTCGAGTTGGTGCCACAAACAAAGGATGAATGCCTTTGATGATAAACCAAAACCTTAAGCTAAGCAACAACGAGCAAAGACTTGAAGGAAAAAGAATAGAGTTCTGAAATTTTCATTAATCAATAATCTGTCTTACAATGAGGCGTATAGGCCTTTATTTATAGGTGAGGAAGGGAGAACAGACTCTCCTTTTCCTCCTACGAAACTAACTAATAAACTAATAAAGAATTACAAAAAGAGTCCTAAAGAGGACTGAAATTCGGAGCCTTGTTCGCCAAGGAAAAGACTCCTTCCTAAACAAAAACACTAAAAGGGAAAAACTGAAAATTCCTAAAAAACAGCTAAACGGGTTCTGGAAGATTCAGCCAAATAAATAGCAAATAAATTCGGAAAATTAAGCCATTTTGTAGATCACTAGTAGACTTCATGGGCTTCAACTTTCATGTTGGGCATCAGCCCAAATTCTGCCTCCAAGTATCCCATATTCGTCAATCCTTGTCAGACTAGGAATCTGTCCAAAACCGGTAGGCTTGGCAATGGGTACCCACGGGTCCGGATACCACATATCCGTTACCCACCCGTTTATTAGATGGGTATTACCCGTACCCGCCCGCCGAGACTAAATGGGTAAAAATTTCAAACCATACCCGCCCCGACATGGGTATCGGGTTTACCCGATACCTATTGGGTGAACCTCAAATCTCTCTGCGTCTGGATTGCAAAGAGATTTTCGAGATTCAACTACGATTTTTAGAGCATTATGGTTTTGAGATGGAACGAAAGACTGCTCGATCTATGAGTTGAAGTGAAGAACTGAATGACTGAAGGATATATTGGGTCTGGTCGTTAAATATAGATGATATATTGTGGCTAATATAGCGTTGTTTCATATTGGGTACCCATCGGGTTGGGTATGGGGCGGATACCTTGAAACCCGTCCCCACCCATTACCCACTCTAACTGGGTACCAGGTTTGCCCATACCCGTCAACTTTACCCAGTCAACGGGTAATCCCCACCCAATTTGGCTGGATTTCGGGTGGGTACCCAATTTCCAGATACCCATTGCCAAGCCTAAAAACCGGGAAATCCTAGCTTGATTAGGATTCCTTGCTTAGATGTATTTGGCATCTCCTCTTCATTTCCCGTATCATAAATGGTCATCAATACCTCAATGGATCAGGCTCAGGTGGTGGCCTAATCGTAGCTCCTATCATACGCAGCCTCGGATCAGCATCCGGGCTCCTCTCCTTGATGCTCCGCCCATGCTTCACCCTGACTTCATCCAACTGTATCTCCTTCAATTCTCCTCAAAATTGAGCTCCGTTTGTTGGAGAGTGTTCCTGGGGATTCAAGCTATCCAGGACAGTTGGAATTTCCCAAAAGGCACGGGCCAATTGTTGGCTGGGCCAAAAGTGCTACTCTGACGGGCGCTGGCATGGGCCCTGTGCCTGTGGCATGCTTAGCTTCGGGCCTTCTTCAAATCTGTCCAGGCCTTTTGAGTTCTGCTCCGAGCCTTCTTCCAAGAGTACCTTAGGGATGTCTTCAGGTAGGTCTTTGCTCCGGGGCCCGTGGGAGTTGGCCTGGGGCCTAGACTTGGTGCTAAGCTCGGTCAGGGGCCTGGGTCGGGGCTTGGTGTCAGCATCAGCTCCTGGCGTGTCATTAATCTGGCTCTGGCTGGAGTAGGAGCTGGCATTGGTGCCTGGCTAAGGATGTCTTCTAGATCCGGGGCTTCGGCTCTCCTAGGCTCCGGTGCTGGCGTAGGCTTACAGCCGGTGTAGTCTTGGCCCGGCTTCAATGCTAAGGCCGGATCGGCATCAGTCGCGTCGGGCTTGGTGGCTCGGATCACATCAACAGGGACTGTAACGGGCGTTGCAAGGTTGAACACAACGGGTGTTATGAAGGATTGTAATGGGCGTTATGCTCGTCAGGCAGTTGAACAGTCAGTTGAAGTAATGCAACAAAACACTTATTTTTCTTAGTTCTTCTCTCAAATCGGGAAAAAAGGGATAACTTCCTAGACCCCACAAAGGTTTAGTCTACTACTAGGAACAACGAAGACAACATCCAAGAGTTAGGAAGCAAAGAAAACTCATTGTTTCGACGGAAGGATGGGCAGAGGAAATGAAAAAATGTCGTCAGGAAATGAAGCCTTCTTAAACTGCAATCGTAAAAGAAAACCAACTCGATTAGAACTCCAAAGAAACAAGGATCAAGATCCAGAGGAAAGGAGGGAGGGAAGTTAGACTTACCAAAGCATTGGAGTTTTTCGGAAAGAAAGGGAGAGTATCGGGGGATAAGGCGAAGAGAGAAGTTGGGGAACTTAAGATTCTGGGAACAACCACCATAATAACCATTACATAGGTTAGTAACGCCCGTTATAAGCACACTGTAATGGGTGTTATGGTTGCGGCAACAGGCATTACGGGTGGGTTCAGGAAAATGGTTTGGGCTTGAGTTGGCTGCAGTGGAATGGGAAAGGAGAGTTGGGCCTGAGGCCTGGCTGTGTTAGCTTGGCAATAACATATGAATTTAAGAAGAGAGAAAAGTGGGTTGAGCCCATCTCCTTCGGCGTCATGAGTTAAGTGAAGGAGACTTACGGGCTTGAACCTTAGAGTTTGGCCAGCCATCTCTTTTTAGCCCAAAAAAGGGGAAGGGATTGTGAAGGGATCAAGGGAGTGGGTCAAGAAGGATTCAGATAACGAACTTTTTGGTAATCCAGTTTGGTAGTTGTTCAATTTTCAGGGTCAGTTGTGGGTTCAGCCATTTTGGTTTACAGAGTTGGTTGTGGGTTCAACAGTTTTTGTTTTCAGAGGTTGTTGTGGGTTCAACAGTTTTGGTTTCCAAGGTCAGTTGTTCGTTCAATAGTTTTTGGTTTCAGGGTTGGTTGTTGGTTCGGTAGTTTGGTTTTTAGGGTTAGCTCGTCGATTCAATAGGTTTGGTTTTAGAGTTGGTCTTGGTTTCAATAGGTTCCGGTTCTTAGTTTGGGAGTCTTCCGTTAAAGGAGTTTTTCCTAACGATTTGGGATTGGACAGCGTGTGCTCGGTTCTCAAGAAAGACGACAAGTTGGGAAGGCCTCAGTGACTAGTAGTGGCACTAAGTTTAAAGTAGTCTATGGTCAAGTTTTCATCAGGCCAAGGGAGTCAACAAAGTCCGGTAAGTGGATAAGTGTTCACAGTTTTTTTAGTTGCAAACGACGGTTAGAGGGGAGGAGGAAAGTTAAGGTTCGGTTTCGGGACGAAACTTGTTTTAGGGGGAGAATTGTAACATATCATGTTTGGTCCAACCCTTGAATCGGGGTCAATCTTTGAATTGGACCAAACCTGGGGCATAACGGTTGTTGCACTAAGCTATTACAGGCGTGTGTTGGTAATGGTCGTTACTAAAGGGAATAACGGGCATTATAAGGGGCAGCAGATGCTTTTCAGTATTTAAACCAAGATGGGGTTTATTTGAGAGGTTTAGAGGGTTCGTTGTTCAGCTTAGAGAAAAGGGAATTGAGAGGAGCAACGAAGGCCTTCCGACTAGCAAATGGTCTTTTGGATAGGGATTTCAGAAGAAGCGGATGACCTGGATCGGTAAACAGATCCCACCTTAGTTTCTTTTACTCAATCATTCTGTCTAGTTCTTACCTCTTCTCTTCTGCTGAGCGAGGTAACCCTGGGATCAGGATTTTGGGAATGACATGACGGAGATTGGGACTAAGCTAAGGGTTTCGTCGGTGTAAGGTGAGGGTTTACTATTTATTTTTCTACCTCTAGCTCGAGGATTCATTGCAAGGGTGCAAGGAATTGGATTTGGGGGGTTTCTCGTTGTTATGTTCTTATGACGGGTATTCGAGTCTAGCCACTAGTTGGCTAAACGGGATAAGGTTAAGGGTAATTAATGGCTAATTCAGGTATCGGTTCTGGCCAAGTCCAGATGTTGGGATAAAAGATAGTTGGGGATTACTGCCCTGCCACTATTAGACTAGTACAGGATTTCAGTGTTGGTGGCCCATTCATAGATTGCTCCCCAAGGTAACGAAAAAGGTAAAGGTTCAGGTGGTTCATATTTAACGACAATCTAGAGAGGTTCTTGTGGCCGGGAGGTCCTTTGAGATTGGGATTTACTGGAAATATAAGCTAGGGGATGATGGCACTTCTAACGGTTGATTTAAGGGTGATGATCTCTTGCCGGTAAAGTAAGGATTGTTGGGAATGTATTTATGACGGGTATTACTCGTAGCATAGCTTTGATCTTGCGGGTTAGACACTTAGATATTAGCACTGCCCCTCTTCTTTCTACCTTTTTTTGTGTTTCTAGATCGGTTTACAGGTCTGTGGAGCTAGAGAGTGAGCTGGCGGGATTCTTGGGGATGTTTATCGAGTTTTCCTTGTATTTGAATTTAGCATTGTGTTAGTTTATTGTATTGCAATTGTATGATGTTGATTGTGACGTTGGCTTTGCTATGGTTAATTCATGGTTCTTCAGTTTATACTATTATCACTTCCGCTTTCATGTATGATCTCTTGTGATTGTATGGTTTATTTGGGTCAGTAACCCCGGGTACTATATTGCATGGGTTGAACCAGTGGTTCAGCTAGGTCTTCTAGGGTGGGATGTTAGAACGGGCCGTATCAGAGCCTGGTTATCTTTTGCCATATAGGTATGCTATCTACTTTCTTGAGGCATCATGAACCTTGAGGGGGGATTGATTATCCATACACGTATACGCACTAGATTTCTAGAGACAATGGTATTCAGAGTCTATGTGGTTTCTGAAGTAACCCTTCTTCACTGGTTCACTACACTTGTAAAGAGATGGATGATCTACACACTTAGATAACCTCTCTTTAGAAGATAAACAATCAACAACACAAAACAAGGAAAGAAAGATGAACACAGGACACCAAGTTTTTAACGTGGTTCGGCAATCAAGGCCTACTCCACGTCCCAAGGGAAGTGATCCCTTAAGAATATTTGATTCGAGCCTTCGAATTAGTGAGAACCTCGAACTAGTAGTACACCCTGATTTCTCCCCGAAATCAACAGCTTTCTCTAACCCAGTTCCCCACTATCTAAAGAGTAGCAACTACACTAGTTCTTTCTTTGTAAGCTATCTAACTCACTTTGACTAACAGCAATACAAAGTCTGATTAACAATGAAGAACAGTCTTGATATAAATAGGCAGAGGACGTCCAGAAACTAGCCGTTGCACAAGGGAGACTTTGAATTCGTCACAATCTTCAGTTTCCTTTTCAAGATTCAGGCTTTCCTTGTTGGAGCACATGATCGTTGCACAATCAAAGACTATGATTCACCACACCCAATGTAGTCAAAATCCCGATTTTAATATTAAAATCTTATGGTTTTACGATTTCACTGGTCTCTAGCGATCTTGATTCCACGCAAAATCTATGAGTCGTAAAATATCGATCAAAATCTTAGAATCTTATAAAATCAACGATTTTTCTTGTATTTTACGATTTCACTTTCTAGGGGAATTACCAGTTTGTACAACTACATATAAGTTAGAAGAAAAATAATTAAATTAAATTTGTTTTGTTTTGAGATTTTGATTAATTAAGTTAGAAGTTATTACTTCAAAATGTCTAAAATATAATTATTGCTTCCTCGAATGACTACTTAGGAGCCGACATTATCTCTTTTTTCTTATCTAGACTTTTCAAAGTTGGGTAATGGTCTTCTTTTTCATCTCACCAACTCAAATAATATAGGTATGAAACATGAGAATGTTTTGATTACATATTTATTCTTAATATGTTGTTGACTTAAATGTTTTGATAGTAGTTCATAAAATCTTACGATTTTACGATTAAACACTACGATTCTGATTTCACTCATGTTTTCGATTTCACGTGGAATCCCGATTTTGACCACATTGACCACACCATGTCTTTCCTTTAAAAGACAAGAGCAACTTCTTTCCATAAACAGCTGAGGCAAAGAATGCTTCTCCTTTCCTTATGTCTCGATCATCAAGAGAAAAAGTGAAACATGATCAACCCTACACAAGCAACAAACACTCAAGAGACAGGAGCCCAGTGTGTTATATCAGCTAACAGAATGAAGATTCAACAATCTCCCCCTTAGTCTGATAATGACACACTTGGCAAAAGAACCACTGAGAGCACAAACACAAGCAAAGATGTAGAAACTGAAAGAGGAGATCATTTAACAGAGCAGAGTTCAAACACCAAAGATAAAAACATAATCAGAAACAGTTTGATCAAGGCAGAGGGCGGAGTAGCTAGCCATCGCAACAACCAAAAAGAAACAAAAGGATGTTCAAAAAGGGCACCAAAGACAGAGCCACAACCCTTCCAACTTTCCAGAGAAGCTCCCCCTAAATAGCACTGTCAGGATCATCCTCATAGTCCGCTGCAGCATGATGAGTGCACCAAGGAGCTCCAAGGACACCAAAGTTGACCAAACCATCACTGTCAGTGCTGGACACAGATTCTAAGCCATCTCCCCCTGTGTCAATGCTAGACTTGAAGTACCATTCACTGGGGCGACAGTGAATCAACCGGAGAGCATGTTGAACACACAACTTTCAAATAGGACCAACTTTGATGTACTTGTGGATGAAGCTGAGCCCGAGATTCATGTGCAGAGTGGTGATCAATGTGGCATAGGGAAGGTGTTACACCCTGAATCTCTGAACCAAAATTTTTTTTTGAATTTTATTCCATACGTTCAGGAAATGACCGCAACTTGATGATTAAATGATTTCGAGACAAGTTAAGTTCACTCATGAAAGGCGGAGCGAGAGGTTAAGCGACCGACTCGACTCTTGCGGTATAGCGTGGAGTGTTCGATACGGTAGACCTTGTTAATCAAATGGTTTTATAATTTGGTTAAGCTCAGATTCCAAATGTAGGTGGGTAAGGGTTAATGGAACATGGTTGCAAGGAAGTCAAGTATCCAACTTAGCTAAGTTGGTTAAGAAACTAAACCAGCAACCTAAAGGTCACAGGTTCGAATCCCTGCTCCAGCAAATCCTTTATTTTTAGTCTTGAGAAATGATGACATCATAGTGATGTCAGCGTTATGTCATCATCTTCCTCCATGAACCAAAACCAAAGCCGCCGGTTGTTTTTCGGCAACTCCTCTATAGTTCCGGTAAGAGCCCAATCCTTCATATTATTGATGTTTGTCGCGTTTTGATAATTGTAAAACATCACCCCGTGAATTCACAGCTCTCCAGCTCCATTATTGGCCTGAGTAACGCCAAAACGGAGTTACCCCATCGACCACACTAACAACCGACCATTCACTCCTTTCTTTCTCGTGACCTTGACTTTTGGGTACTCCAGATGGCATCGAGAGGCTTCGGAGTCGGCTATAAAAGCCAACAAGCCTTCAACTTTGAGTCACGGAACCTCACCGTCGTAGCTCCGACGAGAGTTGCGGCGGAGCGTCCCAAACATGCCCAACCCTTGGAAAATACAAACCTGACATCGTCTTAAGCATGGAAATATTTTCCAACCTTCAAAAGAAAGTTTCGTGCGAAAAATAGGGAAATCCAAGCTTCACCGGAGCTTCACCAAAATGGAGGCTTTGTCTCCTGCAACTTGGGGAAGAAGATGGCAAAATTGCAGTTTGGTCACCCGACTTTCTAAGTTACATCACGATCCTTCAGTTTAATTTTAATTACTGTCGCAATCCTAAACTATCAACTTGTGACAGATTCGGCCCAACTAACTTTTCAGTTAGTACAATTTGGCCTGGAAGTTATGGAAGTACGTTAAGTTCTTATTACGAACCGATTCGAGCTACGGAATCGATCTTCAAGTCAACCGGCTCGTGTTATAGGTGGGTTGGTTCAAGCAGGTAAATTCCTAATATTTTTATTTGTTAATTTACATTCCATTAACTAAAATTGTTTAATTAAGTATTCCCGTTCCCATTTATTTTGGAAATGAGCTCCGGTAATCACCTTAACACGGAACATTGGATTTATCGGATGAATAGAAGTGTTGGATTATTGGATAAGTGTTATACTCCTTAGAGAGTATTAATTTTTTAGTATGACGTAATAATTGTTAGGATATTATTACGAGGACTTATATATCACCCATAACTCCTAATCAAATCAGCTATCTTCCGAGGGTTAGATTTAACTCGGAATAAGATCGCTTGTGAAACGACGTGGCTTCGATTGCTTTGGTGGCTAATTAAACCAATGGATGACGTGATGGATTGTTAAATCCATATAAACTATAAATCTATTACTTGTAGGCACTATAATACCTTGATGATTTGGATGACTAACTGTTGTTTGTTGGTTGTTCAGAGTAATGAGCGACGTGGATCCTCATTAATTCCGGCTTATAAAGTTATGATGCCTAAGGTTAGAGGGACTTAAGTAGTTCGAGTGACTCCCCTACTTACCTGGAAATTAAGACGGAAAGTCTTGGTTTTGACAACAAGGTGTCGTTTCTACGAAAAGTTCTATCTTTCCGGAACCATCGGTTTATACCTAATTATGTTTGATTCGACTATGGTTAAATCGTGATGTTATTTGATGATGTTTGGCACCTTGTGTATATAGGTGGAAAGTAAAGCCTCGCTAGCTAGTCCTCCGCCGGGAACATCGATGGATACGGGTTCCTACCGGGTGATGGGAGTTGGGTATTGTTAGCCCCAATCGATTCACGGTAGATGAGTACGGATAGCCCCAACCGGATGATAAGAGTTGGGTGGAATTAGCCTCGACCGGATGATGGGAGTTGGGTATTGATAGCCCCAATCGATTCATGGTAGTCGGGAAGAATAGCGACTCTTATGAAGTCCCTATTACAGGCTCAGAAGTAAGCCTTATCGATGATGGCGTAGAGGTTAGCTAGGCGGGAAGAGGGGACGCCCTATTGTTTAATGAAAGTTGTTCGAGTTTGATCTCGATATTGTGTGGTACTATTAGAATAGTTCATGGGATGTCTTATTGACTTGTGATTATGTGTGTTAATGTTTCACATATAGGTCATGTTTGGGATGTTGGATTAATATTCCTTGTGATGGGTCATTTGATAAACGGTAACGGTAATCTTCGTTACGGAAGGATGATTATGGAATTACTGGGTTGCGTTGTTAATTCCATTAAATGTGTTTATTCATGTTTATACAGAATATTCATGATAATGGACTGACCCCGAGCCACCCACCAGTTTTGCAGGAATTTCCTGGACAAGCAACGGACCACGAGAGTTTCTTAAGGTGTGCCGGAGCAGTGGATCATGAGACGGTGTAATGGCGACTTGGAGGGTTGCTCTCAAGTCGTTGGGCCCATTTTCGTTGTAACTGATTTCACGGTTAATACCCTAGTTTTATGGTTGATTTGGAAGTAGTTGGTCAAAGTTGCATTTTTTCAACCTTTGAGTCACCGTCTGTCCCGGGACACGTTGTCGTTTTACATTTCATAAAATTGGGGTGTTACAGAAGGTCTCCTAAGGTGAAATCTGTGTTGACGTGAACCAAGTGAGCAAAGACAAGGTGAGCATAGCTCAATCGATTCCGTCCAGCAGCATTGTGCAAGATCCATGCATCAATGGGAGTCACCAGAGTCTGAAACAAAGAACGAGGAAACAAGGCACGGGTAATAACAAAATGTAACAACCTGAACCGATCAGGAAGCTGCCACATGTTCGGAGTACATTCAGAGTTCTAGGAACCCCCAATGAGAGCATTCATGGCCAACGTGGGTTTGAAATGAACACCAGCAAAGTCCGACTCTCCAAAGAGAGGGTTACCCTTGTCAGGGAGGCCCAAGATCAGATTCAGCATCTCTAGTTCTCTACAATGACAAAGAAGAGATGCCCTTCAACATAGGTTGAGAAGCACCCAGAGGGACAGTGATTCTCAACCTTCAGGTTTGCATAGAATTGAAACACCACATTAGGGAAGATCAAGGAGCAGGAAGCATCTAGGAGTCTTCCCCAACCAAGACCATGCATAATGGAGAAAAGATCCAACCCGTACTTGCTGAAGTCCTCCACTGGAAACTGCACCACTGGAATGACTTTCGTGTTTTCAATCAAAAAGTAATACTTCCCTTTGCATGCCATGTCTCTGAAGTAGAGATTAGTGTCGAAGACATGGTGAGCAAAGAAGCTTGAGCGAAGAGGATCGAAGAACAGAGGAGTTGTCATATCTGCAGCAAAGAGCACTTAGAGAGAAGATTAGAGTACTAAAGGAATGCAAAACAAGACTATAGAGAGGGAAAATAAATAGAGGAGAAACCAAGACAAAAAAATAGGAAACGAACCGTCAAGAAGGAAGGTAATCATGAGAGAAGAACAATACATGCACGCAAAAGGAAATTGAGAGAATCAAGCAAAACTAACATAAATGATTACAAAATCTGCAAAATCAAACCAAACTCGTGCAAGGAAGGTCTAGGAACCTAGACTGTCTGCATCAAGGGCAGAGAGCAAACCTAATTCACGTCTAAGGAAAGAGAACTGATCCGCATGAAGAGGTTTAGTAAGAATATCAGCAAGCTGATTTTCTTTTTTTGATGAACGTTTTGGGCTTTCATTCATCAAGTAACGACCCAAAAGAGGTCGAGCCAATAAGGTCAATTACAAATAAAACTTATAGGAGACTAGACACTATGGGGATACATCCAAGACCTCGTAAGCTACGGAGGTCACGTAAAATAAGGATAGCTAGCCTACTAGAATCAAAAATCCTACCCTCGTCATACAAACGACAACATCTATCCCTCCAAAGATGGTAAACAAAACCTCTCCACAGAAGATGAAGTGCCTTTCTCTCATCAGATGTCAAAGTGAGCTGCTCCATGCTATTAACAGAGCCATCCCATGTATCACAAGCTATAATCTCATCAAGGAAATGGCATTTGAGCTGCACCTGCTTAGTATAAACACACCCTACAAACAAATGATCTCTGGACTCCACTTTCTGCTCATCACAAAGAATGCAGTAGTCATCCTTCCCTAACCCCCATTGCAGCAGTCTTTGCTTTGTAGACATTCGATTTCTTGTGGCTAACCAGCAAATGAACGAGTGTCTAGGGATGGAAGGAGCACCCCAAACTTGCTCATACCACCGCACTTCAGGACCAGAAATCCGAATAACATCCCAAACTTTAGTTGTACTAAACTTCAACCAAGGCACCTTATCCCAAAGAATCTGACCAGCCAAAGAATAAGTAACAAAAGGTATGAGCAAGGGCCTTACTTTCAGGATACAAGCAAGCTGATTTTCTGTAGCAATGTAATTGATGTGTGAGTTTCAACTCCCAACTTTCAAGGTCGTATTCCACGGGGTTCTCTCAATGGCCACTACTCACATTCCTCGTAGACGGTCTATTCATTTGAAAGGAGTTTTGGTTTGAAATAGAAATTAAAAACTTAAAGGAAACTAAGAAAAGAAAGAAAAATAAAGTGGTGCAAATCAAAGACAAAGGGGGTTCTCTTGGTGGGTAGTTTCATCATGCTAAAGATGACTAATTGAACAAACAAGCTAATCAAGATCGAGATTGCATTCGGATGACCATGCATATCACTTCTATAGACTCAATGCACTCTCGTAGCACCAAATCCCTATCCTA
Source organism: Linum lewisii (assembly GCA_034768395.1). Lineage (NCBI taxonomy): Eukaryota > Viridiplantae > Streptophyta > Magnoliopsida > Malpighiales > Linaceae > Linum > Linum lewisii. Next base: position 60,257,648 of record CM068297.1, read on the forward strand.
ATACCACTCAACTTAGGCTCTCGCTCTCAAGCTAAGTGAAAAAGGATGCATTCTAAGTGTTTGATGAAATGCCAAGACACAAGACCCTCTCTTAAGACTCTATGACCACAAGGCTAGGCATAACACTCTCATATCAATGCTCTAACACTAAGAGATTCACCAAAAAGCCTTTTCAAACTCAATTGAATGAAAATCCACATGCACACCAAGTGTTCGATAAAATGCCCAAGAGAGAAATCAAGTGAAAATGGTTGAAATAAGATGATCTAATCTCTTAGAACACACTCACTTCAATCCCTAGACCTACAATCTATGCAATCCAAGCACTCTCATGCATCAAATCACAATGAATGGACCAAATTAAGCAAACATGGCATAAAATGGCATTAAGAACAAGTCTAGGAATCATCCTTATACAACCAAGATCAATCATGGCAAGTTCTATACAATCATCTCTCTATCATAGCATAACTAATCTACCCATCCAAGATGAACCCTAGAAACTCAGCCACACATGGCCAAGGGAGTAAAGAGAAAAGAAGGAAGAATGGTCACCAAGAACACCATGGATGAATCCTTGAGATGATCTTCACTTCTCCACTTGTAAGCACTTCTCCCAAGGTTTGTTGGCTTCAATCCTAGCTCCAATGGCTTCAAATTGCTCCAAAAACGTGTTCTAGGGTTTGAGGGTTCGTGGGTATGTGTTTGGGGTTCAAAAGATATCCCCCTCCCCCCTAAAATGGCCAAAAACAAGAATATATATAGTGCAGGGGACAGTGCACGGCGTGCAGGGTGCAAGGCTGCACGGCGTGCACCTTGGAGCTGAATCTTCTTTCGAAACCTCCTGGACAGCACGTGCACCAAACCGTGCACGGTGCACGGCGTGCATCATGCACGGCGTGCACATCTGCACGGCGTGCACCCCTGCACTCTGCAGAAAGCTCGATCTTGTAATGCTCATATCTCCTTCGTCCGGCCTCCAAATGACCTCCCGTTTGCTCCTATGCGCTCCTTGTCATCCGTACTTTGAAGCCATAACCTGAAAATGCACAGAGGCAACTCCGATAGACCACGAATTTGGCTCCAAAGTGGCAACCGGACAACAAAATGACACTTTGCATGAAACTTCAATAAAAGCATATAGGTCATGTCATTTCACGAATAAACACGGGCATTTCATAGGTCATTCATAAGCTTAAAATGCACTAATTAAAGTCACATCAGTAATCAAGAAAAACCTCATTTTTCTGAATCAGGTCACAAATAAATTGATGTCTAATATCAATGTGCTTAGTCCTAGAATGCAGGATAGGAATTTTTCGTCATATTGATAGTGCTAGTGTTGTCACAATAAATGGGAATAGTAGAAAAGGTAAGACCAAAATCTCGAAGCTGAGCTTTCATCCAAATTAGTTGAGTACAAGCACTCCCAACTGCAAGATACTCTATGATGTGTGATTATATTTAGTGCATTTTAAGTCCATGATTAGCCTAGTGATCTCCCGTGTTTGATCTCATTTTGCTATGATTTATACGCTTTTATGAATATTTTATGCAAAGTGCCCTTTTGTTGCCCGGTTGCCACTTTGAGGCCAATTACATGTCTATTGGAGCTGTTTTCTTTGTATTTTCAGGTCTTGGCGTTGAAGTACTGGTGACAAGGAGCACGTGGGATCAAACGGGAGGTCAATCGGAGCTAGGACGGAGGAGATATGGACGTTGCAAAATCGAAGAAAATACGACTTTCAGCTGAAGACATTTTCGGCGAAAATATCGTAGGATTTTCGCCGAAGAAGAAGTTTTCGGCGAGATTTTCAAGTCCTCGATTCGAAAACTCTAAGCAGACGAAAGACCTTTGATCACTGAAGATATTTTCGGTGAAAACATTCAAAGTTTTCGCCGAAAACTTTAGAAGAAATGCACAGCCGGTCGTGAGTTTTCAAGGAGATTTTTGGCGAAAATATTACAATGTTTTCGCCGAAAATTCAAGGCTATTCCGGCGTGCTATATAAAGGTGAAAGGGGCGAGAATTTAAGGGGGAATGCATTCTAATTTACAACATTATCGCCGACTCCTCTCTCTCTCAACTCATCATCATCATCGCCAATCACCATCCTCTCCCTCAAACACACACCAACCTCCCTCAATTGTTGATCAACTTGAAGATCTAAGTGAGCCTTCCACCCTTGGATTGGAGCTTGAAGAGCCAAGTGGGAAGATCCTCCATGGAAGCAAGGATGGTCTCCTCTACTCAATTTCAGGTTTCTTCCATGGTTAAGCTAGGCTAAGCTTAGGTTTAGTTTAGTGAGGGATGGATCAAGCTAGGATAGGTGATTGATTGTATGGATTGAGTTTCTCATAGCCATTTGTGTAAGATGATGATCCTAGACCTTGTGCTTTGTAGCCATTAGAGCTTGATTTTCTCTTTTGGTATTGTTATGTCTTTCAATACATGAGAATGATTGACTGATGTTGATCTAAGGTTGTAGGATTGTAATTGGATTATTTGAGAGATTGGATTATGCAATTGTAACCATTTTGAGCTTGTTTTCCTTGTTGTCATTTTATCAAACACTTGGTGTGCACTTGGTTTTCTTTCATTTGAAGGTTGAAAAGACCCTTTTGATTGCTAGACTAGTGTTATATGATTGACATGAAAGTGTCTTGCATCATTTACCTTGTGTTAGATGATTGTTAGCATAGAATTCAAGTTCCAAGCATTTCATTGAGCTAGTTTAAAGCATTCCATTCCCTTTGTTCACATAGCGAGAGCATGGTGCATTTGGTCTAGGAATAGAGAGTCAATTGTGCGAGAGTTCGTTGATTCTACTTGAGTGAGATGCATGGTCATTAATTACACATCGTTGCTTGAGATTCAATCCAGCTTTCATGAACCTTGAGCTTGAAGAAACCCCTTGCTAGACTAAACTCTTTTCTCTCTTGTTTGATCCTCAATTTCTCTTGTCAATTTTACTTTGTTTGTTTATGTTTTTAAATTGTTCTTTTTCAAAACCAAATCTCAATTCAAATGTTTGGACCGTTCACGAATTTTGTGAGTATTAGCCTATGAGAGGACCTCGAGGAATACGACCTTGATAAAATTCCTTATCAAGTTTTTGGCGCCGTTGCCGGGGAACTCTCATTCCTAAGAAAGCAATTATTAGTGAACCGATCTTTACACTTCCTTCCATTTTCCTTTTTGCTTCCCTGATGCTTTTTGTTTACTTTGTTATCCCGCATCGTTGTATTACTCGGGTGTGTTCGTTGTGCTTGTTTGCAGGAGATTGGTGTTAGTGCATGAGGCGGATCACACGTCTCCAAGCACGACGCCAAGGCATCAAGGTCGTGTTTGAACCGCCAACTCGTTCTCCTCCTCACCTAGTTCATAGCGCCACACGCAACAACATGTCTCACCATGAAGACGAAGATAACCAATCGGAACATTCACATCACACTAATGAAGATGATCAATCGCAAAGAGGTGCGAGGCGCACACTAGCTGATTATGCTCGCCCAACCCTCAAAGTGGCAGCCTCGAGTATCGTGCGAAGACTGGTAAATGCAAGAAACTTCGAGTTGATGCCTAATATGATTCAGATGGTACAGAACGGAGTGGTGTTCAACGGTATAGACGGAGAGTGCCCGTCTAGACACTTGAAGGACTTCCTAGAGATATGCGATACGGTGAAGAACGATCAAGTTCACCCGGATTGTGTGCGGCTCCGACTTTTCCCCTTCTCACTCAAAGGCCGAGCCAAGTCTTGGTTGGAAAACCAATCTAGTAGAACATTCACTACATGGGAGGGACTAGCCGAAGCTTTCCTCGAGGAGTTCTTTCCCCCTTATATGACGGATGCAATCCGAGACCGTATCAACCACTTCACACAACACAAAGGAGAGCTCTTCCATGAGACTTGGAATAGGTTCCAAGCCCTTCTTCGGTCTTGTCCTCACCACAACTTCGCGAATGGAGCTTGGCGGATATCTTTGCTAAGTCCCTTGACTTTGAGAATACAAGGATGATCAACCAAGCCGCCGGAGGTGATCTAAGGACGCTTACTCCTGAGGATGCTCTAGAACTCTTTGCGGAGATGGCCAACAAGACAAGGAGTTGGTCTCGACAACAACCTCCAAGGTCTAAGTATGGGAGCGACACTCACTATGACTCTAGAGCTATAAGTGTTGATGCACCAAAGGATTCATCTACCTATGGAAAGAAGCCTAAGTCACCGGGACATCGAGATGAAGATGACCCTATGTTTGCGCTCCTCATGTCTAAGATCGATGTTATGGCATCCCAAGTAAGTAACCTAAGCATGCCTTAGCATCCCTCCAAGGTTCCATAATCACATGTGGGTAATCCCCCAGTGGCTTCAATATATTGTTGTGAATGTTGTGGGGGTCAAGGCCACGATGTTAGTGCTTGTCCTTCCGCCACTTCTGAACTTGGCCAAGGCGACCATGAGGAGGTGAGCTTCGCACAAGGTCAAGGATTCCATGGTAATTTCAGCCCCCAAGGTAACTATCAAGGTAACTATAACCGACCTTGGTACAACAAGTCTAACCAAGGTTACCAAGGCCAAGGGAGTCAAGGTAGTGGTTACAACAAGGGTTACAACCAAGGAAATCAAGGAGGATATCAAGGTTATAAAGGGTACCAAGGCAACCAATGGTTTCAAGGAAGTAACCTAAACCAAGGTAGCCAATGGACTCAAGGAGGACCCAAGGTCAAGGGAACCAAGGGGGAAATCAATGGAATCAAAGTGGACATCCAAATCAAGGTCCCCAAGGTCCTACTCCATCGTGAATGTACAATCATAGAGGTGATGGACCACCCGGATTCAACAAGCCACCGCACAACAAAGAGGGTGGTTCTTCAATATCGCAAGAGGATACCAACGCGGCGATGATTCAACTTATCAAGAATCAACAAGCCTCAATTGCGAATTTGGAGAATCAAATGGGTCACATTGCTAAGACACTCTCGGGGAGACCCTCGGGCACTCTACCTTCCAACACCGAGGTCAACCCCAAGGTTCCCGAGGAGCTTATGACGGTAACATTGAGGAGTGGTAAGCAAATCCAAGACCCAACACCTAAAGCGGTAAGAACTCAAGATGATGACTATGTGTTGGTTGAAGACGTTGTTTCCGATGATGACACGGATAAGATTGAAGTTAAAGATAGAGGAGCCAAGGCTAAAGAAGCTTCTAAGATGACCAATAAGGTTGGTTCTCAAGAGGCTACGACGAGTGCTACTCCGGTCTCTCCTCCCGCACCGGTTGTACCTCCGTACAAGCCTAAGCCACCTTATCCTTCTCGCTTGAAGCCGGATTCCATGGAAAAGGACTTCAAAAGGTTTGTTGAGATTCTCGACAAGGTGCAATTTACAATGCCTTTTGGGGAAGCAATTACAAAGATGCCTCAATATGCAAAGTTCATGAAAGAGATCTTCACCAACAAACGCAAGCTTAAGGATGTAACTTCGACAAAGCTCAACGAACAATGCTCCGCCATTCTCTCTAAGCACCCACCGGAGAAGCTTAAGGGTCCAGGTAGCTTTACTATTCCTTGTACTATTGGTGAGCATGCAATAAGTAGAGGCTTAGCCGATTTGGGTGCTAGTATCAATATTATGCCATATTGCATGTTTCAGAAGCTAGGCCTAGGGAAACTAAAACCAACCCTCATGAATGTTTAATTAGCGGATAAGTCCATGAAATCCCCTCGTGGTATTGTTGAAGATGTGTTGGTTAAGGTTGGTACTTTTGAATTCCTCGTGGATTTTGTTATTCTAGATGCTTTGGGTGATACCGATGTGCCTTTGATTTTAGGACGACCTTTCTTAGCAACCTCTCATGCTTTGATTGATGTCTATGGTGGTAGACTTACCCTTAGGGTCGACAATGAATGCATGATTTTTGACTGCTCAAATGGCATGGAATTTACTTTGTCTTATGCTAGTCACCATGATCCTAAGAATCCGCATGAGATTACTTCAGCTACTAATAGCACTAACCTTGTCCGTCATAGTATTGCGGAGTTGTTTGCCATTAGTGATGTGCAGGAAAAGACGGACGAAGTAAAGGAGACTCCACCTTTCATACTTCCAAAGACACCACCTAAGGCTAAGAAGAAAGGTGTAAAGAAGTCACCTGAGAAGGGCAAGAAAGCTGCACCAATGGGTGAGACTAGCAAGACTAAGAAGCCACCCGATGAAAGGCTCAACTCCAAGTGGTTTGATCCCTTCTCCATTGCTCCCACCTCACCATCCGGGAAATCCATGCTCATTCCACCCGAAGTTGGTAAGGTACAATTCAAGTTTCGTGTGCCATGCGAAGGTAATGACATCGACTTCAAGGAGGTAATGAGTTGGGATGGTTTTACTTAGCTTATTTCTTGGTTCCGTCTAGCTAGAGACGTTAAAGAAGCGCTTCATGGGACGCACCCCATGTTATCCTTACCTTTTTGCTTTTATGTTTTTGTGTTGTTTTAGTTCGTTGAATAAGATGTTGGCAAGCACTTAGGCGGATCACTCTTCACAATGAGCGCTATGGGACTCTTCCATTACTTTGGCTTCCTATGCTCCTCTCTACGAACGCGGTAACTTCATTCCACCTTACCCTCTCTTTCTCTTGATCATTGAGGACAATGCTAGTCGTAGGGGAGTTTGAGGTCTGGTGTGATTATTTGTCGGTAGAAGTCTAAGGCTATGCTTTGATGAGTTGCATGATCTTAATTGAATGTCAATTTCCTCTATTGTAGAATCATTCGGTTCTTGACTTTTGGTGTTTAATTGGCTTCAATCTTTCACAATGATGTTTAGACTGTTCCACTTAGAACCTATAACCAGCATGTTAGCGCTAATATCAAATGAGTCTAGGCCAGAACAGAGATGTTATCACTCTTGTATGTTGGTTGATTGGTTTGACACGTGTTGTTGTACCACTCGATAACACCGGTCTGAGATGATGAAGGCAGTCAGTATTTTCACCCCTTTTCCATGTTTTTCTTCAACGTGATTGTGGTTTGAGATTAGACGGAATCCAATTCAAAATCTTGTGTGGAAGTTGTAAGGGTTAAGGATCAAGTGGCTAATGTCAAAAGAAAAGGTTCAAAAGAAAAGAAAAGAAAAGCTAAGCTAGGCAAGCTCGGCACCTAAGTGAAGTGTCGGGTTGAGCACTAGCAAAGGCAAAAGCTGTGAGCTAGGCAGGTTCAACACCTAAGTGAAGTGTTGGATCGAGCACTAGTATGCAGTAAGAAAAAAGAAAAAAGGAAAAAAATGAAGAAGAAAAGAGAAAGAAAAGAAAAAAAAAAGAGTTCTCGAATGTAGCCCTTGATCCTAGCCCGAGTTTGTAAAGTGTGGATCTAGAAGCGGATGAAGTCGAGTCGATAGCCACGTCATGATCACTCACCACTTTCAATCCATTTCCCGAGTTCAAGTCCTTTTGATTAGAGTTGGTGTTGTCGTGGTCGGTTTTGTTGTGTCCCAATCAACCACTACTTGAAGTGTGCAGAAAATAGTGAGGTCTAGACTTGTTTGGTTGACGTTCTTGCATGTGTAGGTTTAGTTTGTTCGTGGAACAGTTTAAGCCGAATTGTTATTGCTTGAATCTCAATGGGGCTGATCTTGTCATTTGTGAACTTGGATGTTTTCTAGTTCATTTGCTTGAGGACAAGCAAAGCTTAGTCGTAGGGGAATTTGATGTGATTATATTTAGTGCATTTTAAGTCCATGATTAGCCTAGTGATCTCCCGTGTTTGATCTCATTTTGCTATGATTTATACGCTCTTATGAATGTTTTATGCAAAGTGCCCTTTTGTTGCCCGGTTGCCACTTTGAGGCCAATTCCATGTCTATTGGAGCTGTTTTCTTTGTATTTTCAGGTCTTGGTGTTGAAGTACTGGTGACAAGGAGCACGTGGGATCAAACGGGAGGTTAATCGGAGCTAGGACGGAGGAGATATGGACGTTGCAAAATTGAAGAAAATACGACTTTCAGCTGAAGACATTTTTGGCGAAAATATCGTAGGATTTTCGCCGAAGAAGAAGTTTTCGGCGAGATTTTCAAGTCCTCGATTCGAAAACTCTAAGCAGACGAAAGACCTTTGATCACTGAAGATATTTCGGCGAAAACATTCAAAGTTTTCGCCGAAAACTTTAGAAGAAATGCACAGCCGGTCGTGAGTTTTCAAGGAGATTTTTGGCAAAAATATTACAATGTTTTCGCCAAAATTCAAGGCTATTCCGGCGTGCTATATAAAGGTGAAAGGGGCGAGAATTTAAGGGGGAATGCATTCTAATTTACAACATTATCGCCGACTCCTTTCTCTCTCAACTCATCATCATCATCGCCAATCACCATCCTCTCCCTCAAACACACACCAACCTCCCTCAATTGTTGATCAACTTGAAGATCTAAGTGAGCCTTCCACCCTTGGATTGGAGCTTGAAGAGCCAAGTGGGAAGATCCTCCATGGAAGCAAGGATGGTCTCCTCTACTCAATTTCAGGTTTCTTCCATGGTTAAGCTAGGCTAAGCTTAGGTTTAGTTTAGTGAGGGATGGATCAAGCTAGGATAGGTGATTGATTGTATGGATTGAGTTTCTCATAGCCATTTGTGTAAGATGATGATCCTAGACCTTGTGCTTTGTAGCCATTAGAGCTTGATTTTCTCTTTTGGTATTGTTATGTCTTTCAATACATGAGAATGATTGATTGATGTTGATCTAAGGTTGTTAGGATTGTAATTGGATGATTTGAGAGATTGGATTATGCAATTGCAACCATTTTGAGCTTGTTTTCCTTGTTGTCATTTTATCAAACACTTGGTGTGCACTTGGTTTTCTTTCATTTGAAGGTTGAAAGACCCTTTTGATTGCTAGACTGGTGTTATATGATTGACATGAAAGTGTCTGCATCATTTACCTTGTGTTAGATGATTGTTAGCATAGAATTCAAGTTCCAAGCATTTCATTGAGCTAGTTTAAAGCATTCCATTCCCTTTGTTCACATAGCGAGAGCATGATGCATTTGGTCTAGGAATAGAGAGTCAATTGTGCGAGAGTTCATTGATTCTACTTGAGTGAGATGCATGGTCATTAATTACACATCGTTGCTTGAGATTCAATCCAGCTTTCATGAACCTTGAGCTTGAAGAAACCCCTTGCTAGACTAAACTCTTTTCTCTCTTGTTTGATCCTCAATTTCTCTTGTCAATTTTACTTTGTTTGTTTATGTTTTTAATTGTTCTTTTTCAAAACCAAATCTCAATTCAAATGTTTAGACCGTTCACGAATTTTGTGAGTATTAGCCTATGAGAGGACCTCGAGGAATACGACCTTGATAAAATTCCTTATCACTCTACTTTAGCTGTGGAGAGAGCAATTCAAGCTTGCTTCTTGTTGTACCGAGACACGAGAGGAGTTCCAGTGAATTGGCAAGTCCCGAAGGTACTTTTCCTGTCAGTAAGACTTCCTGCAAAATCAGAGTCAGAGAAAAACCAAAAAGAAAAGTAGTAGAGTGGCAAGAGTACTAGAGACCAAAATTGATTGTTCCGAAGAGATAACGATAAATTCGTTTAACTGCAACCAAATGACTGATTTTCGGAGAACATTGAAATCTTGCACACACTCCAACATTGAACGAAATGTCAGGACGACTTGTAGTAAGATAGAGCAGTGATCCAATCATTCCTCTGTACTTTTTGATGTCAATGGCAACCCCAGTAGGATCACTATTAAGCTTACAGGTAGTACTCATGGGAGTTGGACTAGATTTAAGATCATTGAGCTTGAACTTGTCCAACATGTTCTTACAGTACTTAGCTTGATAAATGAAAATTCCTGAATCATACTGTTTAATCTGAAGACCAAGGAAGTAACTGAGTTCTCCCATTAAACTCATTTCAAAGGTAGACAGCATACAGTCACTGAATTCCTTGCACAGAGAAGAATTGATGGATCCGAAAATGATATCATCCACATAAACTTGAACTAGAAGAATATCTGGACCTTTATTCTTGCAGAAGAGAATCTTGTCAACGCTTCCTCTAGAAAAACCTTGATCAATAAGAAACTGACTGAGTTTATCGTACTAGGCTCTTGGAGCTTGTTTTATCCAAAGAGAGCCTTGTTCAGTCTACAGACACGGTTGGGATACATACTATCTTCAAATCCACGAGGTTGAGAGATGTAAACTTCTTCTTTTAAATCCCCGTTGAGAAAGGCACTCTTCACATCCATCTGAAACAATTTGAATCCCTTGATACTGGCAAAAGCACATAGCATTCAAATGGCTTCGAGTCTAGCCACGGGAGCAAATGTTTCATCAAAATCAATCACATCTTCCTAACAGTAACCTTGTGCAACAAGTCTTGCCTTGTTTCTAGTAATATTCCCAAGCTCATCAGTTTTGTTTCTGAAGACCCACTTGGTACCAATAATGGTTCTATCTTGAGGAGCAGGGACAAGAGTCTAGACATTGGTTCTTTCAAACTGATTAAGTTCTTCATTCATTGCCAGAATCCAGTTCTCATCAGAGAGAGCTTCTTTCACATTCTTGGGCTCAAGAAGAGAAACAAAAGCGTTTTGAGAGGCTCTAGAATGAGTGACAAGACAAGAATTTGGATCTCTAATGACCTGAGAAGGAAGATGTCTACAAACAATATACTGAGGAGCCTGAGACTCGCTTACTTCAACTTTTTTAGTGTCAACTTCAGGAGTATCAATATGAGACTCATTTCTTGATTCTTTATCAACATGATCCAAGGAACCGAAATCGAAGTCGTCCTCATCAACATCCTGCATATCAATATCTTTGCAAGTAGACTCATAAAAAATCACATTAATTGATTCTTCAACCTTAAGAGTTCTTTTATTAAAGACTCTGTATGCTTTGCTATTTGAGGCATAACCGATAAACACACCCTCATCTGATTTTGCATCAAATTTTCTGAGATGATCCTTGGAGTTGAGCACAAAGCACTTGCACCCAAATGGTCTGAAGTATCCAATATTAGGAATACAATTTTTCAAAAGCTCATATGGAGTTTTCTTAAGACCAGATCGGATGACGGCTCTGTTGGTAACATAACAGGCAGCATTTACTACTTCACCCTAGAAGTTCTTAGGAAGCTTGTAGTTGTTAAGCATAGTTATAGAAATCTCAATGAGAGTTATATTCTTCCTTTCTGCCACTCCATTCTGCTGATGAGTTCGAGCAGTAGAAAATGTGTGAGAAATACCTTGTTTTTCAGTAAAACTTTTGAACTTTTCGTTCACAAACTATCCACCGTTGTCACTTCCGATGATCCTGACTTTGTGATTGAATTCATTTTTTAACCTTAAGCACAAAGGTCTTGAATTTTGAGAAAGTTTCATCTTTTCAACTAAAAAGAAAACTCCAACAGAATCTGGTAAAATCATCAACAAGAACAAAGCAATAATATTTTCCTCCCATTGTCATTGTATTAGCTGGACCAAACAAATCCATATGAATAACTTCAAGAGGACTTGAGGTAGAAATAACAGACTTAGCTTTGAAAGAAGTTTTGGTCTGCTTTTCCTTAGCACAAGCATCACAGAAAAATTCCTTGGTAGAGTCGAGCTTAGGAAGCCCTCTCACTAGCCCCTTTTTGCTTAATTTGCTCAGAACACCGATACTGATATGACTCAGCTTTCTATGCCAACGTTGATTGTCTCCTTTGACAGTATGAAGACACAACTCAGGAATATTAGACAGATTATTAAAATTAATCAAATAGATATTACCCTTCCTGTAACCAGTGAATAAGACCTCATTTGAACTTATATTCTCAATATAGCAGACTGAATCTTCAAAAACAACTTTGTTAGCTTTGCCACACAACTGACTTATTGAGATTAAATTATGCTTCAAACCTTTCACAAGCATAACTTTTCTGAGAAAGACTCTGTCTTTGTCTCCAATAGAACCAATTCCAATGATGTCACACGTATTGTTATCTCCAAGAGACACTAATCCTTGATTACAGGTAGTTAAATTTTTAAAGAGAGAATAATTGCCAGACATATGATGTGAGCAACCACTGTCCGGAACCCATTCTTATGTAGAAATGTCTGCCTGATAACATACCTGCAAGGCTAATTGTCATTTGGTCTTTGGTCTACAAACTTTGGTGGATACCCTTCTATTGGATGTGCAGAATCTGCTAATATGACTAAGCTCATGACATGTAAAGCATTTAGGTCTAAATGAAGATTGAAAATCAGAATTGAAAACATTCTTGCCTCTGTGTCGATGAAGAAACTTGAGTCTTTCTCTGAATCTCCAGTTATCGACCACAAGATTTCAGATCTTTCGAGACTTGATTTCTCTACCCTCTTTCAGATCCTTGATCTCTTTCAGTAAGATTTCCTTCTCCTCTTTTACTTTATCAAAATCCTTACTTAATAAGGAGAACTGCTTATTGACTCTAGTGAATTCAATTTGAATCTTTTGGATTGTAGATTCAAGTTCATCATTTGTATCACTTTTAGAAGCTTCTCTTTCGACTTCAGATTCATAATCAGAGTCATATTCAAAGTTTCTGACAGTTACCTGGCATTTTGAGTGATCATTTGCTTTAGTGATGGCCATGAAAGCTCTTGCTTCTCGTGATTTTTCATCATCACTATCTTCACTCTTATCCTCACTACAACTCCAGGTAGCTTGCATAGCATGTTCTCTCCTCAGCTAGGACATTCTGCCGTCACATGTCCTTGTTTTATACACTTAAAACATCCAAGCTAAGATCCAGAACTATTGTTACTGCTGATGCCTTGATCTTTCTTAGATCTGTTGCCTTTGTAAGATCCCTTGCTATGTTCAGAAGCCCTGTCATTTTCATAATCCTTTGATTTACCCTGACTGCTGAATCATTTCTTATCCCTTCGAAGCTTCAGCTGCCTACTCACTTGCTTGCTTAAAAGAGCAAGTTCAGACTCATCATAACTTAGCAAATCATCATTAGGAGATTCAGCTTATGTCTTCAAAACAATAGAGTTCTTTTTACTTTCATCAGCATCATTTTCTCTATTTAATATCTCCTCATGAGTAATCAACGATCCAATGAGATCATCAACATTCATTGTAGCCAGCTCCTTTGATTCTTCAATGGTTGTAATCTTTGGTATCTATTGTTTAGGTAGAGACTAGAGAATCTTTCTGATGAGATCTTCATTCTCGTAGTTTCTTCCAAGGCCATCTAACCTGTTAACAATGTCTTGAAATCTATTGTACATAGCAGAAATAAACTCACCTTGATTCATACTGAAAAGCTCAAATTCATGTTTGAGCATATTGATTTTGGAAGTCTTGACAAGAGAAGTTCCTTCGTAGGTAACCTGAAGTTTATCCCAGATCTCTTCTACTGATTTGCAGCCAGAAACTTTATTAAACTCTTCCTGTCTTAAAGCACAATACATGATATTCATAGCCTGTGAGTTCTGTTGAACTTTCTTTATATCATCTGCATCCCACTCATCTTCATTTATTTATACATCAAGAGGGCCTTTCACAACAATCCTCCGGATTTTAGGATTGACTGTCTTAATGAACAGTTCCATCCTATTCTTCCAGTAACCATACTGTGTTCTTTTGAATTTCGGGGGTCGATTCTGTGAGAAACCATCAACAAGGAAAATAGATTTCTCTTGACTTAAGCTCATTATGCGGACAACAGTAATGAACCAGAAAATGAGTTATAGCTCTAGATCGATCACTAGCAATTGTAAGATTGTATCACGATGACCGGCTCTAATACCACGTGAAGTAACCCTTCTTCACTGGTTCACTACACTTGTAAAGAGATGGATGATCTACACACTTAGATAACCTCTCCTTAGAAGATAAACAATGAACAGCAAAAAACAAGGAAAGAAAGATGAACACATGACTTCAAAGTTTTTAACGTGGTTCGGCAATCAAGGCCTACTCCACGTCCCAAGGGAAGTGATCCCTTGAGAATATTTGATTCGAGCCATCGAATCGGTGAGAACCTCGAACTAGTAGTACACCCTGATTTCTCCCCGTAATCAACAGCTATCTCTAACACAGTTTCCCACTGTCTAAAGTGTAGCAACTACACTAGTTCTTTCTTTGTAAGCTATCTAACTCACTCTGAGTAATAGCAATACAAAGTCTGATTAACAATGAAGAACAGTCTTGATATAAATAGGTAGAGGACGTTCAGAAACTAGTCGTTGCACAGGGGAGACTTTGAATCCGTCACAATCTTCAGTTTCCTTTTCAAGTTTCAGGCTTTCCTTGTTGTAGCTTGAATTTCCTTTGTTGGAGCACATGATCGTTGCACAATCAAAGATTATGATTCACCACACCATTTCTTTCCTTTAAAAGACAAAAGCAACTTCGTTCCATAAACAGCTAAGGCAAAGAATGCTTCTCCTTTCCTTCCGTCTCGATCACCAAGAGAAAAAGTGAAACCTGATCAACCCTACACAAGCAACAAACACTTAAGAGACAGGAGCCTAGTGTGTTATATCAGCTAACAGAATGAAGATTCAACAGTTTTATGATCTTGCATTGAGTTACAGTTTTCAAAAGGGGTTTAAAAAAGGGGATTTAAATAGAAACAATGTTTCTTTGCGTCCAATTATTTTGGGGTAAGGAAAAGGGTTAACGAAAAGTATGCCACTCACTACAGATCCGGGAACGGGGAAGTAGGAGTAAGGGAAGTAAAGAGCGGGGGAACTTCAGGTTTGGGGGGGGCACTAAGAAAGGGATCAAGTTTTTTTTTTCAGCTTAAGTTTGGTTTAGTAAGAGTGTAGGGTTTTTGTGAAAGGAATTATGTGTTCGAGTTCTGAAGCATGATGGTGGTGTTCTTCAGGAAACCGGCGTTATAAAGGGCATTAACAGCCGTTGTGAACTTAAGGTAATATGCGTTATGAAGGGTAGAAACGACCATTGTGAACATAAGGTAACAGTCGTTATGTAAGGTGGTAACGAGCGTTGTAAAGGGTCAAAACTCAGCAGAAACAGTAACTATAGAGGAGCGGATGTAGGGATCTGAGTTCTACAATTGTTGTGAAGTTACGCTAGTCATTCATCTCACTTCGTTCGAGTCGATAATACACAAGGAAATCGTTAAAAATGAGAGGGATGAACCATCAAGTATCTGACCAAAAGTTCAAATTAACAAGGAAAATTGAAAATGTTCACAAGTCCAGAAAGGTAAAAGTGGCTACTACTATTGTTGCTCCCGGTCTGGTGGAGGCTCTGGCCAATCGGGGAATTGTGACTGAAGCCCGGCCTGCATCCATTAGCAGCAAGCCTCCATCCCAGATGATTGAAGGGATAGAATGTTTATTGATCCTAAGAAGGAAAATCTCTCTAAGCATCGCCCGAGGCAGCAACAGGACGTTTTGGGTTAGAACCCTCTTTCGGTCCCTCCTCATTTCTGTCACGAAGGCGGGCAACTTGAGTAGCTAAAAATGACTTCACCCCACCTTGATGTCATATTCCAAGAGCTTCATGGCCCTCAGGTTCTTTAGTTAATACTATTATCGCTTTCGCTTCATGTATGATCTCTTTTGATTGTATGATTTCTTTGGGTCAGTAACCCCGGGTCGAGTATTGCATGGGCTAAACCAGTGGTTCAACCGGGTCTTTTAGGACGGGGTGTTACAAAGGTAATCCCATTTCAAAGAAATACAAGATACAACTTTGATTCCAGATCTAAGAAAGCCACCTTAGGCTTTCCTTATTTGATGCCATCTATCTTTCTTAGAAGAGACTCCTCTTCCATAAAGGTTTTCCCTCCTAATCCTCATCCGAACCCTAAGCTTATCTTAGTTCATTCCATTTACTGCTCTTCTTTTGCTTGCTTGATGAAAGTCTCACAAGGATGACTGTCTCCTTGATCATAAGATCAAGATACCGCTTTCCTTTACTAATAAGATAGTTAAGTAAAATTGTTCTCAGCTCCTTATTCGTAAACAGGGGACTTCTCCTCCTGGATATGGAATACCCTACTTTATGAAGGTTGCTTACCTTTTATTCTCTGAAAGAAAAAGTTCTGGTCCTGGAACCACTTAACGTCCATCCGATGCATAAGACACTCGAAGCACAGCTTCATCTCTCGAATTTAAGGTTTACTGGTTATAAGTCTACCATTTATTAAAAACAAAAGAAAAAGAGTAAAAGATCGAAAAGAATGCATGTTCGTCCGAAATTTTACTATCTATACTGACTGGCGTTGGAAGGAAGGTAGCTTGCTCCCTCCCTATAGGGAAGAAGATCATCGACCACCCTAAAGATAGCAGCAAGATGTAACAGGTGGAGAGACTGATAGTACGAAAGAGGACAGTCCTAAACTCCTAATACATCTTATTTACTGATGTAGGAAAAGCGGTTATAAGATGCATTTCTTGTTTGGATTCTTGATTAAAAGAGCTGTTGTCGAGGAGAAGTCCTACGTGACCTTGGGAGAGGCAGGAACCTATCTATATCTCTTGATAGAAGGAAGTTCTTAGCCAGTCCTTAACCTCGAGGTTTCACTTTATAAAAACTTCGAGACCTTAAGCTCTTCCTCTCTTCATACAATATATTCTACTTAGATAGCCATGCCGAACTAAGAGCAGGATAGACCTTCTCTTGGTTAGACACATAGCTACTACAGGTTTAAGAATTCATAACTGCAAGAATGAGAACAGTCTCATGCTCTATCTAGTAGCCCTCGACCATCAGCCATTTTCTCTTAAGCATTTTTTTTTTCCGAGTTTAGCTCTCCTCATAATGAGTATGGAGGTCTATCCTTTTGATTCTTCTCTTCATAGTCAACTTGCAGGTTCAATGTCGCTTGATGTAACAAGAAGCAAATCCGCTACCCCTATCTATCCTCAAATCTGAGCCTAGTTGGTCACTCTTAGCTTCAAAAAACTCAAAGAAGTCCTAGCCGCCTCCCTACCCGTAGATAGGAGGAACTTCTCTTCGCTACACTTACTATAGCTCGCTAACCCCCTTTATAACAAAGTTATGCCAAGAACAGGGTGCCAAAACTTCGCTCATTATTGCCATCTATCTAAAGGAAATAGCAGCCTCATTCCTCTCTTCCCAGCTCTTCCCCTAGCTACAATCTATGCCTTTCCGTTTCTAGGCTCTCAAGCCCGTTTATTAGTATTAGTAGAACCAAAAACCCATATTTATTTCTACCTTTCTTCTCAGGCACAGTCCGTAAGCTAGGAACGGGGGAATAGGCAAGTTCTCAAGCATAGTGGATTCGACAAATCTATATGTCATTAATAGCCGATCAAGAACCTTGAGTATCTCATTGATTGGGGGTCTCAGAGCTAGGTCCCTTTCTTTGGCTTGGTCCTTAAAGTGGGGGAATCAAGATGTTCTCGCCTCCAAGTACTAACAGTGCGACAGAGAAAGTTCCTCTAAGTGTTAGAACAAGCAACTAATTACTTGCTAAAGTAATGCTTACAAAAAAGCCTTAAAAACGAGTGCAAAGGAAAGAGTTGAACCATAAGGAACACTAGCACTCGACCTCCTGTAGGGAAAGGCAATCTGACTTGTATCATGGATACTAATAGGAACTGAAGCATTATCGATTATCGGGTGAGTAATCGGTTGGTAAATGGGTCGAGTGTTTGGATTTGGGTTTGGGGTAGATTTAGTTGATGTGACAATTTAGATGACGTGGTGGTCTAGATGACATCTCCACGTAGGCAGTTGGACGGAAAATGGATGTCCATAGACGCTAGTGACCATTTTGATAATGGGCTAAAGTTCGGTTATGGAAGGAAATTTTTTTAAAGGTCAGTGACTTCCGAGTTATTTGGCCAAAGATCGGTGACCAGTTGTGTAACCAATCCCGTAGAAGAGAGTAAAAAAAGCTATTTATAGTGTTGGAGCTATCTATTAAGTTGACGAAGTAGAGGATGACAAAGTGCTTATTTTCCCATTAATAATACAAAGTTTGAGCATAAAGAAACTAGGCCAAAAACAAATTTGTAGCCAAACCTTTCCGGGAAATGTCAAACATATCCAAAACTATTTGCGTCACACTTTTTAGACCAAATTTTTATTTTTTAGGACAAATTTAGCCGACATCCGTTAAAATTTTAACACCGTTAGTGACTGTACAAACGGAGCTGATGTGGCATACACTTGACCAGTCAACTAGATGCCACATCATTATTTAAATTCGAAAAATATACTAAACCAAAATAAAATAAAATATTTAAAATAAAAACTAAAGTGAGCGACGGCACCACCACCACCGCCGCAACTCCACAACCACCGCCGCCGCATCTCCACCACCACCAGGAAAAAGAAACCTCCCTCTCTGATTCAACGCCTCCGATTCGCACGCTCCTCTCCTCGATCTAGATCTCGATCTGGATCTAGGGAACAAAGAGAAAAAAACCAGGAAGAAGAAGAAGAACACGAAGGAAATGGATTGTTGTAGCTGTGCCCCGATCTCTCGGTCGTTGCCACGTCCCGTCAGACTTCTACCTCCACCGCTAAGACCGGCCTTCTTCCCGCCGCCGGCTGCGTCGTGGCCTTCGCTAATGTCGGCGGCCGTAGTGGAGGCGAGGAAGGTGAAGAACAAGCCTAGAATATGCACGACCGACGAGCTTCACTTTGTGGATGTGTATAATTCCGACTGGAAGCTCGCTCTCTGGAACTACCTCCCTTCATCTTCTTCCGCCACGGTAAATAGCGTTGGATTTGACCTTTGCTCAGAGGTGAGATATTTTGTGTCCATTGAATCTTAACTCTGTAGCCATTGTAGATTAGTGAAGTCACGAATTCGATTAGTTGAGTTGCCATTTCTGGTCATAGGGATTTAGGGTTGGAAGAATAGGGGGCATTGGGCAGGGAGGAAGAAGAAGGAATAAGGGGAGGAGCATCGGCGTAGAGAGGGTAGAAGAAAGGGCACAGTTTTTTTTAAAATTTTAATGTTCATTTATTAATTATTATATTGGTGCATAATTGTAATTAATAAATAATTATGTGGCAAAATATTGACACATCGGCTACGTTTTCCTGCTTAATGGGCAAATTCCGTCGCAATTATGCATTCCGGCGGAATTGGATTCCTGGCAATATCCGGATAATAATTTCATGTTTTCCTGCAAAATAGACCATTTGGAATTGAAACTTAACTCAGTTTGAATTGACGAAAATACCCCTTATCATAATAATCCACTCCTTCCTTATCCCCTTCCTATCTCCTTCTTCGACTTCTTCCTTCCTTGGCCATTCCCATAAAACGTCGACCACCAATTGGCCAACCCAACAAAGCATCAGCACGGACGAAGCAACTCAAAACCGTCCTGCCAAATCATCAAACACCAAATGAGAATCCCCAATGCAGAATTCAATCCCAAATTCGAGAAGACAAACTTTACCCGATGACCCAAATGACGCCGCCGATGAGGGACAGAACCAAGGCAATCAACGAAAAAGAAAGTCTGATCAAGAAACCAAGTGGTCTGCAATAAGGTTGTTGGGTTTCTGACTTTCTTTTTCCTTGCGAAGAAGAAACCTAATTTATGGATTAATAAGGGGTCTTACCTTCGTCCGACGATGCACTTCCGACGAGCGGAATGAAGGATTGAGGCTGTGTCGGTGTTAACGAGGGAGAACTGTAGCTATCTTCTCGTCGACCGTCTGCAATAGAAGAGATAGGTGTTTTGTTCTTGTTTGGTTTCAAAGAGAGAGAAGTTCTGGGTTTGAAGGAATTTGGACAACAACAAACAATTCTGACGGAATCAGACGATTCCGTTCATTTTAGGTAGGAATTGTTAGGCCGTAATTAGGCCTGTAACGGAATTAAATTTTGTTGGAATTGGGCTGCTGAGAATTGATAGGAAAACATGGAATTCGTAGATTCCGCCGCAATTGGATGATTCCTGCACCAAAATCCTTGCAGGAAAACGTAGCCATCATTCTGGGAGTTAAACTTTCGTTAACTTTGATGGAAAATTTAATGAAAAATAAAACATTATTATTTTTGAGATTACAAATAGTTTTTGTTATATTTGACATTTCCTAGAAAAGTTTGGCTACAAATTTTTTTTTTTCCTAAATTTTGAAGGATTATGTATTTATGTTGTGTTGGGCCGGGCCGGGCCGAGCCATCCATTTATTTATATATATTTCACGAGGCTTCGCTGAATTTCCTTCATATCATTAGTATAGCAACTCTGCTGCGATTTATAGGCTCTGCTCTCCTGCCACTATTCTATCTCTGACTCTTTCTTTCAATTTTTTCTCATTCTCTTGACAAACCCTAACTTGTTATCGAGCAAACCTTAGCGATCGGAATCTGAGGATGAAACAAGGCAGGCAATCGCAGCAGCAGAAGGACTCAGAGGATGGAGCGACAACTCCGTCGAACAATCTCTGGGTAGGGAATTTGGCGCAAGATGTTACGGACTCGGATCTAATGGGACTCTTCGCCAAGTACGGCGCTCTTGACAGCGTGACGGCTTACTCGTCCCGGAGCTACGCGTTTGTGTTCTTCAAGCGCGTTGAGGATGCCAAGGCAGCCAAGGACGCTCTGCAAGGCGCGGTTCTCCGTGGTGTGGCGTTGAAGATCGAGTTTGCCAGACCGGTTCGTTGTTCTTATCTCTACGTCTCGTCAGGTTTTTCTAAGCCGGAACTGATTTTGATTTTCAAATTTCGATTTCGTGGTATCTGTAATGGTAGTTTTATATTCAGTAATAGCCATCTTATCCAATCTATCAGCCTGGCAATTTGTGTGAAGAAATTTTGTTTGTTTGTGGCACCCGATCCTACCGCCCTTACTAATTTTTTCGTCGTCGCTGAATGAGTCAATCCCCAACGTGATTGCTTATAACACGATCGAATTCGTTTCCTCATATTCATCCTGGAATGCCTTTTGTATACATAAAAAGGCACAGGATGAATCCGTACTTTCGAACAAGACGATAAATCATTCCTTCCTACCTAAGGTATTTGTTTGTTGCAGAAAGAAATCTCAGCGCTCTTCGTAGTTTGTGTACTGTTTATGCGTCTTGCAAAACAAACATCCGTAGCCTCGATAATGGCTTCATTCCCCGGACGCACTTCAGCTACGATTTCCGACTAAGCATGCATATTCAATCCTTCTTTGCATTTAGCCAGATTATGTTATGTCGCTGTCTCATGGCCAATTGCAGCTCTCAACACTGCAGCGTTGAAACCATCTATGTTGCCCGGCACTCACGACTTATAGGAAGAGCCCTAGCCTTGCGTGTTATTTACCATACATATATACATACATACAGGCAAATGATATAAGTTGCACTCCGAGTGCCTGCACTAATTCATCAATCAAGTTTCCACCTTTCCTGTTAGTGATCGATCTTTCGCTATGGCTGTTTCGCTGAAAAATGATTTATTGTCTTTGATCATTCCTCATTCGTGGCTGTTTTCGTATCCTTCTACTTGGGTTTACATTTGTTCGAACAAAGCAGTTGCAATCTTCCTACCGTCTTCTTATTCACCTTCTTGTTACAGGCCAAGCCTAACAAGTCGTTATGGGTCGGTGGAATCAGCCCCTCGTTATCCAAGCAACAATTGGAGGAGGAGTTCCAGACCTTTGGTAAAATTGAAGAATTTAAGTTTCTTAGAGACCGGAACACTGCATTCATCGAATATATCAGGCTGGAAGATGCTGTTGAAGCTATGAAAAGCATGAACGGCAAACGAATTGGTGGTGAGCAGATACGCGTCGATTTCCTTCGGTCTCACCTTTCCAGAAGAGTAAGTTGATACATTTCTAAACTTGCAGACTGTGTGCTAGGAAAAGTTCTAATCCAGTCATCACAAACCCAACCCATTTATCTAGCTTTCCTCTGATGATGTAACATCATTCATGAGTGACGTTTTGATAGATATCTCACTGGGTTGCGAGATTGGTACTCCCGTGTATTGGGCTCAATTTTATGACTTCTTTTTATATGATGTCAAACTATATACCCAGTTCATGAGTTCACCTAATTGACTCTCAATTTTTTTATTCTTTTCTGAAGTCTAACCTGCCTCCTATTTGCTAGGATCATATGTACGACCATCGTGATTCAAGAGAGAATCAGTTCTCCTCTGGACTAAAACGATCTCAGGTAACTTTTCTGCTAGGATCTAATATAATAGCCAGTCATGGTTCATTCCTCGTCAGCTGAGTAATTTAGTTCTTCGGGCAGGATTTAATATAATAGCCTCATGAGAGGCATTACAAATGAGACTGCTTTGCTAGGAATAATTGGTTTAATCAAATATAGATGGTTAGTGAGTCTCTTTGAACAGATCGACCGACTTTGCTGGTATCGATTTTGATTCTTTCATTTTGCAGCAACCCCTGTCCTCTGGTGGGCGAAAAGAAGGTCCACCTAGTAATGTCTTGTGGGTAGGTTATCCCCCTTCCCTGCAGATTGACGAACAAATGCTTCACAATGCCATGATTCTCTTTGGCGAGATTGAGAGAATTAAGAGTTTTCCTTCAAGGAACTATTCGTTTGTGGAATTTCGGAGTGTTGATGAAGCTCGTAGGGCCAAAGAAGGATTGCAAGGGCGTCTATTCAATGATCCTCGGATAACAATAATGTTTTCGAGCAGTGGGTCAGCACCTGGTAAAGAGTATTCAAATTATTATCCAGGAATGAAAGGACGTTCAGATGCTGCTAATGATGAGGGCATTTTTGGAACTGGGCAATTGGATATGCTTGAGCATCAGCAGTCGATAGGTAGAAGTATCCCACCTGGAAACCTCCACAATTCACACCTTCAGTTGCAGCATTTTGGTCCTCAAGGTGGCTTGGATCATTTAAATGATTTAGTTTCACATCACACATCGCGAGACAGTGGCCCAAATTCCCAGCTAGGGCCGAACTGGAGAAGGCCTTCTCCACCCACTGCTGGCATCCTTCCTTCTCCTGGTTCCAGGATTAGGCCATCAATGAAGTCTGGTTCTAGTGGATGGGATGGACATGATTCAAGTCTTTTTCAGAGGGAGCCCAAGCGATCTAGGATTGGAACTCCGGATGATGATTCTTTTCCACTGAGAAGTGTTGATGATCGTGGCTTAGGATTAAGAACACATGCACTTGGTCCTCTAAACGATAAAGTTAATCGCTTTGCAAATGTCCCTGGAAATAACAGTGTAAGGGGTCCTGTTGAGACAGATTACATATGGCGTGGAATCATTGCCAAGGGTGGAACACCAGTTTGTCATGCTCGTTGTGTCCCGATTGGAGACATTATGGAAGCAGAATTGTGAGTATGGGTGTTCCATTGATTTCTCTCGATTCTTTTGTGATTTTCCTATTAAGAGCGTTTATAACTGAAATTGCTGTTACCAACATTCCTACCGGTCCTAAATAGATGCACGGATACATGGAATGATGGCACTGGAGATGTCCCCGTATTACTCGATGTTTCATTTAAATTGGCTGTTTCTGCTCCTTATGTTGTGCTATATGATGTCAATATCTTCTTGAACCTGTATTCGTAGCACCTCCATCATAGTTCTCTTGTAAAGAAGTCCATTTAATCTCTTTTCCGTTGAGTTTCACCATTAAAAAAACCTCTCTTTTTATGCACTTTAGATTCAGTTCATTGAATTTTTCATTCTCAACATTTTTGGCCAAGCTTTTCTTGAGTTTTATCTAGGATCCTTCTTATATTATCATAACATTAATGGTGTTTCAATGCTTCAGACTTTTGTATGACGAGGAAATGGAGTGATTGTAATATGCCTCAAACTTTTGTCTGAGCACTATAGCTTTTTCTGCCATAAAACAGTCGGAACAGACAAACTCTTTTGCTGCCCTAACATTGGTCCTATGTGTTTTGCAGTCCTGAAGTGGTCAATTGTTCAGCCAGAACTGGATTAGATATGCTCGCAAAACACTATACCGAAGCCATTGGATTTGACATTGTCTTCTTTTTGCCAGACAGTGAGCATGATTTTGCTTCATACACTGAATTCCTTCGCTACTTGAGTTCCAAAGACCGTGCTGGCGTTGTGAAATTTGATGACGGAACTACACTTTTCTTGGTCCCACCATCAGATTTCCTGACAAATGTGTTGAAAGTTGCTGGACCTGAACGCCTGTATGGGGTAGTTCTCAAGTTGCCCCAGCAATTGCCCAGCAACATACAAGTGCAGCAACATTTGCATCATCCAGCTCATCTATCTCAAGATTTTGTTAGGGATCAGTTCCCCCCTGAAGCTCGCTACAACCCTATCCTTCGGAAGGATGAACAAGTCATGCAATTGGAATATAATGATGTTATGCATGATGAGTCGAAGCTTCCATCAAGATCATTTTATCCGCCAATTGCTGAATCCCCCTCTGCAGCATCAGTTTCACGAGACTATCCTACAAGCAGTCAAGTCTCAGCCTCATCCGGGGTGTCCTTGACACCAGAGCTAATTGCCTCTCTTAGTTCCTTGCTACCTGCAAAAGCACAAGTGCCTGGGTCTGAAAGTGTGTCTACTGTTAGGCATTCTTCTTCAGTTGGCCCTGATAGAGGGACTCCACCACAAGGATGGAGACCTGATTATCTTGCAGGAAATTCAAATAATCTACAATCAGGGAATCAATCTAATTCTCAGGCACAGTTTCAGCCTCAGTTACATCAATATCCTTTGGCTTCTAGTACAGCTAGCCACCCTGGAAGCTCAGTCCCTAGTAGCATACCGGTCCAGGACTTCAATGTCAATTTATCACATCAGATGGCAGCTCAATCGAGGCCGTTGACCAGTTTTCCTGTGGCTTCTCCTAGTGGGCAGATGGTTTTTCCTCCCCAGGTCAACCACCAGTATCAGATTGATCCCTATGGTACTCAAAGGAGTTATGGAACCGCTCATGGGTCAGATGCTCCTGTCCCATACAGTCCATCTGTTGTACAACAACCTAATAATCCTGTTCCTCTGCCTAGTAATGTCCCTGGTGGAAACTATTTACCAACACAATCCGGGATTCAACAAGCAGGTGATGTCCAAAACCAGGCAGTACAGTCGCAAACCCCTCAATCTGGAGCTGTTCAGACCACATCAGAGACAGAAGTTGACAAAAATCAGCGATACCAGTCAACATTGCAGTTTGCTGCTAACCTTCTTCTCCAGATACAACAGCAGCAGCAGACAAATACTTCAGGGGCTCCAGGATCAGGGAACCAGCAATGACACTCCATCTTGGAAAATGCTTCCTCAATGCTCATCAGGTTGATTCGTGAATTAGCAGCTGAGCTGTTTACCGTGTCTGTCATCTTTATCTCTCGTATGTGTGCTACCAATCTTTTTGGCTATCACAAATTTTGTTTTGTAATGTTGTTTCTCCATGTACTCTATTAGGTTGATCTTACATATTATCTTTGTCCAGATTAAGTTGATTCTCCCGAGTGTTTTACAAGTTAAAGATGTAGATGAGTAACAAGTTATGGGTTTTTGAAGGTGTGACGCCAGAATTTGAGAAAAATATCTTGGGACATTGTGAGATAGCAGAAAATAGGAATAAGATTGGTGTGAGGAGGTTGAATTGTTGCGTGTTTGGGGTTGGGGAGTGAGTGCAATGGAGATAAAAGGATGGGGGCATGGGAAGAGAGAAGAAAAATGCCTGGTGAAGTAAAAGTTGAATCTAGAATTATGATTGATAGGTGATTATGTGTTGGGTAGTATTAGTTAAGGAGGTTGTTTCATTCATGTTAAAATGATGATATTTATTTGTTCCTCTTGAACTTGTCTGCGTGGGCATTATTGCTAATATGGTATTATTTGAGAGTCTTGGGTAAATACTAACTTGGGATTCGTATGAGAAAAGTCCTTAAATATAATGTTGGTTGTTGTCCTGCTCGAATTCATTAATTCATGCTAATATGACATTGTTAGAGCTGTCGGTGTTCAAGTGTTGAGTTAGAGCTTGTTTAGCTAATCATATGTATTGATGAAGAGAAATAACAACCCGAGTGTTGTTGTTGAAATACAAGTCCAAGTGTTTGAATCTGTAGGCTCTTGCCTAGGAAGTATTGTTGGTGAAGAGATGCATAGAGTAAGTAGTAGCTCAAGTTGTGGTTATAATGAAACAGAAGAAAAAGAATAAGCAGAGTTAAAGTGTGGGCAGACGAATCAAGATTCGTAACCTCGTAGATCAGAGAAGGAGAGTGGTTTGTGGGTCGTGCGGTGTGCTCATTTATTATTATTACTAGATTATTTTCCGCCTGTTGAATGATAAATATATTACTACCAAAACAGCTGATCAAAATATCAAGACCGCTACACAAAAACAAATAGTGGTTATGAGAATTGAACCCGACATTAATCAAATTCGCAACCTTCTGATCTGGAGTAGCAGGAGAGAGAATCAACGAGAAGGCTTAAAACTTGAAAAAATGCTGATATGGCAACTCCAAAATTGAGTTTCTGCTTTGATGTATTTATAGAAGGTTAGCAATTCGAACACCCCTACTTATGGGATTCAACACCACCAGGCACTGAGCGTTCATGATTAATGACTGGTATTCACACTTGGGTTGTTAACACATCTTACTCAGAGCTCTTCTTTTATTGGTCTCTGTAGAAAGAAAGAGTCCGAATAGGAGTTTTATTCCTAATATTATATTGTTTCTTAGTTAGGAAGTTAATATCTTATAGATATCCTAATTAAGGTAGAAAACCTTATAATTCTACTATATATACCTATGTAATCAGCCTTTGAGCAAAATAAGATTCACGGAAAACCCTAAACTACATTTGATATGGTATCAGAGCCGACGGTATTTTGTTCTGTCGCCGGTGCTAATCCGCGTCTGTCATGACCACCGACACGAGGATTCTTCTTCAATCTTTGACTCCATTCCTCCTCCTTCTACCTCTTCTCCTGCCACCTCTGCATCGACAGAGAGTATGGCGTCAAATCCTGACCTCCTCTCCGGAGGTCTCACAATACCGAAACTCAACGGTCGAAACTACCTCCAGTGGTCCAGATCAGTACAAATGTTCATTACTGGTCGAAGCAAAGGAGGATTTCTAACCGGTAAAACTCCCAAACCTGATGATGCTGATACCAAATTCGAACAATGGAATAACGATGACAACCTTGTTCGTTTTTGGTTGATCTCAACCATGGATTCGAAGATCGGGAACAACTATCTACTACATCCTACGGCAAAGTCAATCTGGGACCATGCCAAGAAAACCTACTCAACTACAGACAACTCTTCTGCCTTATTGGAGCTTGAGACTGAGATTTTCAATCTCAAACAAGAGAGATGAACACTAATGAGTATTACAATGCTCTTTCTCATGCTTGGTTACAGCTGGATCACTACGAGACCTACGACTGGGATACCACGAAAGATGCTGAAACATACAAAAAAGCAGTAGAAAAGAAGAGGACCCTCCATTTTCTGCTCGGATTAAATCAGGAGTTGGACGATGCTAAGGGCCGTGTTATGGCCACGAAACCTTTCCCAGCCTTGGAAGAAGCCGTGGCCGAGATACGACGGGAAGAGTATCGCCGACATGTGATGCGGTCGGACTCCAAATCGTCCTTGACGGGTCCGCTCTTCATACTAGTGTTTTGGCTTCCAAACCAGACCCCAAGCAACTCTCGTCAGCAGCTCTCTTCTCAAAGCAGAATAAGCCAAAACCGGACGATGTAGTCTGCGAACATTGCGGAAAACTTTGGCATACGAAAAAGGAGTGCTGGAAATTGCTTGGCGGTAAACCTAAAGATTGGAAATCAAAATCAGAACTACGAGCCATCCAAGCTCGTGCTAATTCTACAGCAATAGTTACCCAATCCAACGATGGTAATCAGTTCTCTGCAGGACAGAAGGAAGCTATTCAGAAAATGCTGGTTGAGGCTTTAAAGGGTGCTCAGCTGTCCACCTCGATGTCAGAAGGGTTCACGAGCATGTTTGCTCAAAATGGTACGATCTCTACTTCCTACCTTTCCCTTAGACAATCATCCCACGTTTGGATTTTGGACTCCGGAGCATCGACACTATGACTGGATGCAGGGAACTAGTTCAGGATATGAAACCTTACCCTAGAGTTGCGGGTGTAAGGGTGGCTGATGGCAGCCTTGCTACAGTTGAGGGTGTTGGTTGGGTTCGGCTGTCCCAAAAGATCACTCTCTTCCCCGTTCTCTATGTTCCGAAACTGACCTGCAACCTTTTGTCCATTAGTCAGTTGACCTCAGATCTTAAGTGTGAAGCTAAGTTTGGATCATCTGGTTGTGTGTTGCAGGAGGAGGAATCAGGGAAGATGATTGGCA
Source organism: Linum lewisii (assembly GCA_034768395.1). Taxonomy (NCBI): domain Eukaryota; kingdom Viridiplantae; phylum Streptophyta; class Magnoliopsida; order Malpighiales; family Linaceae; genus Linum; species Linum lewisii. The sequence goes on from CM068297.1 coordinate 60,285,924, forward strand.
AGATTGAAGTGAAGGATGGTCTTTATGTGCTTAGTACTGGCGAGATGGACAACAAGTTATCGAGTGATAGATTAAGTTTAGCTCATAGTGTTACTAGTATTCCTGCTGCTGAAAAGGATATTTTATTATGGCATTTTCGTCTCGGACATCCGAGTTTTGTGTGCTTGGAACGTGTCTTGCCTCAGTTATTTCAGAATAAAAAGGTTACTTTACCAAACTGTGAAGTTTGTCAGCTTGCAAAGCATACTCGCTCTACTTATTCCAGTATTGGTTATCGTCCTACCAAACCGTTCTCTGTCATCCATAGCGACATTTGGGGTCCTATGAGTGTTAAAAATCTGCACAACACTCGATGGTTCATCACGTTCATAGATGACCATACCCGCATGACCTGGACTTTCCTGATGAAAGATAAGTCTGAAACTGCAAATCTGTTCCAGCATTTCTGTACTATGATTGATGCTCAATTCCATACCCGGATACAAGTGCTGAAAACCGACAACGCAAAGGACTATTTTAACAGCATCCTTGGATCGTTCCTCACTGAAAAGGGTATCGTTCATGCTAGTTCGTGTGTTGAGACCCCTCAACAAAACGGTATAGCTGAACGCAAAAACAGACATCTCTTGGAAGTTGCTAGAGCATGCATGTTTACTAATAATGTTCCGCAATACCTATGGGGAGAAGCTGTCCTCACAGCTACGTATCTGATTAATAGAATGCCCTCTAAACCTCTTGGCTATCAAACTCCGAGAAAGATCCTCCTACAACAGTATCCTCACATCAGCAGCTTCTTGTCTGATCTACCGCCTAGAATATTTGGTTGCACAGCTTTTGTGCATGTCTCGGCAACTCATCGAAGCAAACTTGAACCTCGGGCAATCAAGTGTGTGTTCATTGGGTACTCCACCAACCAGAAAGGGTATAAGTGTTATTCTCCCTCAACGAAGAAACTATACAACACTCGTGATGTGTCTTTCTTCGAACAGCAGCCTTACTTTGCCCAAACTGGTCTTCAGGGGGAGTCGTCTACCACAGAATCCCAGTATTGGGATCTTATTGCGATTGATGCTCTACCCACAATACCACACGAGGTGGAGCAAGAGTCTAATAGCCAGGGGGAGAGTTCTAATGAACTTCTTGTGTATACTAGACGGAAAAAACATGCTGCCACAGAAACAGCCACAGAACCTGAAGCCACAGAGGATAAAGAAGAGGAAGTTTCAACTCCTCCTACTGATTTGGATGCCCCAATTGCCCACAGAAAAGGTGTGGAACTTGCACCACAAAATATCCTATAGGAAACAGTGTTTCATATGACCGCCTTGGGGAAACTTATAAAGGATTTCTCACCAGTCTAGATGGAATACAGTTTCCGAATAATGTTCAAGAAGCTATGAAGCAACCTCAATGGAAAAGGGCAGTAGAAGACGAGCTGAATGCTCTTGAGAAAAATAAGACATGGGAAGTTGTCAAATTGCCGCCAAATAGGCATATAGTGGACTGTAAGTGGATTTTCACGGTAAAGTACAATGCAGACGGAACAATAGAGCGGTATAAAGCTAGACTCGTAGCTCGTGGATTTACTCAGTCTTATGGAGTAGATTATGAGGAGACATTTGCCCCGGTGGCAAAACTAAACACAGTTCGAGTTCTTATGTCCTTGGCAGTGAACTTGGATTGGCCTTTATACCAGCTCGATATTAAAAATGCTTTTCTGAATGGGGAACTGGCTGAAGAGGTTTACATGAAAATGCCACCAGGAATTTCCACATTAGAAGATGGTAGTGTTTGCAGATTAAAAAAGGCTCTCTATGGGTTAAAACAGTCTCGCGAGCCTGGTTCGAGAGGTTTACTAAGGTTGTTAAAGCTGGGGATTATTATCAGTGTCAAACTGATCATACTATGTTTGTAAAGCATGCCTGTTCTGGAAAGATATCTATTCTTATCGTCTATGTAGACGACATTGTTATAACTGGTGATGACGAGGAGGAAATTACAAGTCCGAAGAAGCAACTTGCTAAAGAATTTGAGCTCAAAGATCTTGGAGAATTAAAGTACTTCCTTGGAATCGAAGTAGCTCGATCTAAGAAAGGTATTGTTCTGTCACAACGAAAGTATATACTTGATTTGTTGAATGAAACTGGTTTTCTAGGTGGAAAACCAGCTGAGACGCCAATGGAACAGAACAAAAAATTGAGTCGAGACGGTGATATTCCTTCAGTGGAGAAACACAACTATCAAAGGTTGGTTGGCAAGTTGATCTATCTTGCTCATACGAGACCCGACATAGCATATGCAGTTGGTATTGTCAGCCAACATATGCATAACCCAAACGAAGAACATATGGAGTTAGTTACTCGGATTTTACGTTACTTAAAGGGTACTCCAGGTCTTGGTCTACTCTTCCAGAAACACAGCACGCATGGCATTAACGTTTATACTGATGCCAGCTGGGCTGGTGAGCTCACCAACAGGAAGTCGACTACGGGTATTGCACCTTTGTTTGTGGAAATTTGGTCACATGGAGAAGTAAGAAACAAGATGTTGTAGCTCGAAGCAGTGCTGAAGCTGAGTATCGAGCGATCTCACATGGTATATGTGAGGGAGTCTGGTTGGCAAGAGTTCTAAAAGAGCTTAGAATTGAAAGTGGGAGCCCTGTCAATCTTCTGAGTGACAGCCAATCAGCTATTAGTATGGTGAAGAATCCAGTTCACCACGACAGAACAAAACATGTTGAAGTGGACAGACACTTTATTACAGAGAAAGTGAGTACTGGAGTCATTCATATTGCTTACGTTCCATCGAAGCAGCAAACGGAGATGTGTTCACCAAAGCTTTGTCTAAGGAGATGTTTGACAATTTTGTGTCCAAGCTTGGGCTGGTTAACATCTACACCATCAAGCTTGAGGGGGAGTGTAGAAAGAAAGAGTCCGAATAGGAGTTTTATTCCTAATATTATATTGTTTCTTAGTTAGGAAGTTAATATCTTATAGATATCCTAATTAAGGTAGAAAACCTTATAATTCTACTATATATACCTATGTAATCAGCCTTTGAGCAAAATAAGATTCACGGAAAACCCTAAACTACATTTGATAGTCTCAATAAGGGCCAACAAGATTTTAAGAACAACCAAACAAGGAACAAAATGAAAAATTACAGACAAAATAAGATAACAACACGTCAAATTCATCTATAAACAACTTTTAGCATGGGAGAACCGGTGTTGTTAGAAATCGACAAGCAATACACATAAACAAAAATAGGATCAAGAGAAATGATATAATGATTGGACGAGGAAAACCCTTGCGGGGAAAAATTACGGACACCCAATGGTGACAAAAGCTCCACTATGATGAGAGAGTACCAAATATAGTAATTTTACGAAGTGCGGATTAGGTTTTCCTAAGACTAACAAGATGTATAAATAGGATGTAGGTACAAATCCTAATAGGATTAATAACATAGTGGGCCTAAAGTTAGGGAATTCAACACTCCACATTGAGACTAATTTTTTTTTTTTAACTTCACATTGTGACCAATTTCCTCTTGTAGCAAACTTCATTTTCTTCTAAAAATGAGCATTCGCCACTGTGATGCCAAATTTCCTCCTGGACTAGAGAGTGATACCTACTAAGCCCGAGGGTCAAACTTAGCAGCAGGAACTTCCTTCATCATCATATCAACTAGATTGTCATGAGTACTAACCTTGGTCACCTTAACCTTTCCTTTAGCAATGACCCATCGAATGTAATGATACCTAACATCAATATGCTTTGATATCTCATGATACACTTGATCCTTTGCCAGGCAAATCGCACTTTGACTATCACAAAATATAGTGATGCCTGATCTATCTCCAAGAAACTCAACACATAGTCCCTTCAACCAAACAACTTTCTTACACGCTTCACAAACAATTATATACTTTGCTTTTGTAGTAGACAAGATAAGAGAACTCTGCAAACTAGTTTTCCAACTCACAGCACAACCACCAATGGTGAACACAAAGCTTATGAGTGATCTTCCAAGTCTCTACCATAATCTGCATCAACATAGCCAATAAGTCCACTCTTGGCAGTATTATTATTATTCATGAAGTCTACACAACTTCAAAGGTTGTCGCAAAAGAAAGTAGCAGGATATGTGCCTCAAGCTTAGAGCTGGCAAAAAGCTGACCCGACTCAGCCCGACTCAATTCAACCAAAAAATTAAATAGACTTAAAGCCAACATTTCAAAGTTAGACCAATTTTAATAACTAAAAATCCTTCAAACTAAGCAAACTGCCAAATAATTTACCCATAATATACTGAATAAATGACCCGATAAACCCCCAACCCGATGAGCCCCCTGCCCAACCGCCCGTTTGACAGCTCTACTCAAGCTAGATATGTGTAAGACATACGACCTAGTGGACTGGGACTGCCTCCTTTGCATCCTATCTCCCTACAGTTTTACCCCACTTGGGGTCGCTGGATCCAGGCTTCCCTAAGATCTGTCCAATTTGATGTTCTTTTTAATGGAAGATCATCTAGTTTTTTCCACCCGTCAAGAGGAATCCGACAGGGAGACCATGTATCCCCTTTTCTTTTCATCATTTTAACAAATGCCTTATCGACTTTGATTGAACACAACATTTGCAATAAATCAATTCATGGCATACATCTGGCACACAAAAGGCCCTCTTCTAACCATTGTTTGTTCGCAGATCACACCATCCTATTTGGGCGAGCCTTAGTTCTAGAAGCTGAAAAAAATATGGGTATTATTTCAAGCTACGAATCTCTTACTGTACAGAAAGTCAACCAAGCAAAATCATCAATTCTTTTCATTGCAAATGTTCCTGAGGAAACAAACATTTCTATCACTAACGTTTGGGCTTCTTTAACATTGTAAACCACACAAAATATTTAGGCATTCCCACTGAATAGGGCCGATCTAAAAAAGAATCTTTCAGCAACTTGATCGATAAAATGACGAAACAAGCGCAATCGTGGAAATTTCGGCTACTCTCCCACGCAGGGAAAAAAATTCTCCTCAAATCAGTCATCAAGGTAATCGCCAATTTCATCATGAGGTTATTCATCTTCTAAGCCCATATGATAAAAAAGATGAATTCTTTAATCCGCAAGTTATTCTAGGCGGGCTCAATGGAAAGAAAGACAATTCATTGGTGCAGGGATCCATCCTTTGTGATTCCAAGGCCAGATGCGGACTCAGCTTCCGAGAGTTCAACGCCTTCAATTTAGCTCTCGTCGCCAAACAGGCGTGGAATATCCATGCCGACCCGGAAACCCTCTGGGTTAAACTTCTAAAAAGCTTGTATTTTCCTAGCTCTGGTTTCCTCTCGACTAAGAAAAGGTTCTCTCCCTTCTTGGATTTTGGCCAGTCCTTGTAGTGCTCGGACGGTTATGAACCTAGGTACTTTTAGAGCCCTGGGTGATGGATCATCCACATCTATAGGATCTGATCCTTAGATCCATTCATTTCCAACCATGCGGCACTCCATAGATACATGGCCCTTTGACGTTGTGAGTCACTGGAAAAGTCCACCCCAGAGAGTGGGACCTCAATTTAATTTCCTCGTACTGCACTCAGTTCCAAATTGAAGCTATCAGGTAGATTCCTATTGGTCACCCTGGAATGAAGGGAGAGTAGAAATGAAAGTTCACCAAAGACAGCTCTTTCTCGGTCTGTTCAGCTTAACACTCAAATAGAGATAGCAGAACCATCCTTAAGACCTTTCTCGGGCCGATCATACGATATGCCAGTGGAAATGGCTTTGGAGCATATCCCTACCGCCTAAGATCAGCCTTTTTCTTGCAGAGATGTTGCAGGAACTCCATGTCTACTATTCGTAACCTCTACTGTCACCAATGTGCTCCCTCGGCCATCTGCCCAGTCAACACCTCTTTTTCTACCGTCATGCGATCTCCACTTGGAGGAATGCTTTCCCCGACAACAACCCCCTAATCCGGATGACTCATTTTTTGAATGATTCATGGTTTTCCAGGTTAACGATAACAAGGATTGAGCCACTCAAGCAACAACAGTTTGTTGTAACATTTGGAAAACCTGCAATAAGTTCATCTTTAGAGGCTCATCCCCGTGTCCAAATGTTTCGACCTCCCTTGCGCTCTCTGATTGGACGGAGTGGAAATTAATTCGTCTCATGCATTCCTCTCCACACAAACTAACATCCCCCAAGTGGCCCTCCACCACCATGTTACCCCCTCACTCACACCCATCCTCAAAGGTGTCCCCCGTCACATACTAGCTCCAAGGTAATACATTGTGATGGTTCGTTTCATAACGAATCCCATAAGGCAGGCTACGATATCATTATTTTCAATACCAACAGAAAAATTGAAAATGGAGATCGGGGACTCTCTACTACTCTTCCACCATTATATCCGAAGCAAAAGATGTCCACGAAGCATTTTGTTTACACAGCTCAATCTCTCATAAACTACATGATCAAATATGATTGTTTGGAGATTGTCAATGTTATATATCCATGGCCCAAAACACTGATGGCCTTGGGAATGTATCATTTTTCTGGTTGATATTTTGCGACGTCTCGCCTCTTCTCCAAATGCACAAATCTCTTTCATCCCTAGAGAACATTATTCCCAAGCGGATAGGATTTCTAGACTGGCCTGACACGGAGAACTCACTCCATATTAGACCACTTTGATGTAGCCGCTATTTTGTGCATCTCTTATCGGGGTATTTATGACAAGAGTAGTTTTTATTTAAAAAAGGTTCACTTTTGGATTTCCCAAACTACAAGCAAGCATTAGAAGTGCCACACAAATATCTTTAAATCCACGCACATCTTGCCAATGATCTTTACTAGGGTTAGCCATGTATCATCTCGTATTTGCTCTATTTCATCAAGTATGAAACTTCCTTCCCTACTCTGTTTTCTCTATCCTCTATGTTTCTCTGTTTTGCTTTGTTTCTACTTTCTTTCTATTGTTTGATTATGCAGATCATAAACGTTAATATTCAATTTGGCAATTATCTTCTCACTCTTCTTGTCTTGAATAGTCTAAATTAAGTTTGATTCTCTTCTTTTTGAAGATCATGTCTTGATTTCCTGTTACTTTCTTTGCTGCAGAAATGGTTGGTACCTACACGCCAAAGAAGATCCTAATCACAGGGGCAGTAGACTTCCCTGCATCCCACGTCTGCAATAGGTTAATCTGAACATATCCAGACTACAAGAGCGTCGTCCTAGACAAGCTCGACTACTACTCAAACATCAATAACCTCAACCTGTCTCGATCATCATGAGCTTCAAGTTCATCAAGCAAGACATTGGGAGTCCCGATATGGTCAATTTCATCCTCTTAACCGAGTCCATCAACACCATCATGCATTTCGCAACCCAGACCCACGTCGATAATTCATTCGACAACAACTTTGAGTTCACCAAGAAAAAAAACTACGCACACATGTCCTCCTCGAGGTCTGCAAGCTAGCTTTCGTCCAGGTCAAGAGGTTCATCCACGTGAGTGCCGACGAGGTCTACAACGAGATGGATGAAGATGCTTTGGTGGGTAACCATGAGGCTTGTCAGCTGTTGCCGACTAACCATTACTCAGCAACTAAAGCCGGTTTGGAGATGTTTGTGATGGTGTATGGAAGTTCATACAGTTTTCCTATGATCACAATAAGAGGTAACAATGTGTATGGACCTAATAAGTTTCTTGAGAATTTGATTCCTAAGTATATTTCTTGGCTATGGTGGGGAAACTCTTGCTGATCCATGGTGATGGTTCTAATGTTTGAAGCTATTTGTACTGTGAAGATGTGGATGAAGCTTTTGAGGTTGTTCTTCATAAGGGCGAGGTTGGACATGTGTACAACATCGGGATGAAGAAAGAAAGGAGGGTTCTTGATGTGGTTAGCGAGATTTGCAAGCTGTTTTCTTTGAATCCTGATGAACAGATTAAGTTTGTGGAGAACATACCGTTTAATTATACAACTTCCTTCCCCACTCTATTTTCTTTATCCTCAGTGTTTCTCTTTTTTCTTTGTTTCTATTTTCTTCTCATTTTTTTTTATTAATGCAGATCATAAACGTTAATATTCAGTTTTGCAATTATCTTTTTACTCTTCTTCTCTTAAACAGTCTGAATTAGGTTTGATTCTCTTATTTTTGAAGATTATATCTTGATGTCCTGTTTCTTTCTTTGTTGTACAGATGGCTGGTACCTATACACCAAAGAAGATCCTAATCACAGGGCAACATGCTTCATTCCATCCCACGTCTGCAACGGGTTGATTCGAACATATCCAGACTACAAGATCGTCATCCTAGACAAGCTCGACTACTGCTCAAACCTCAACAACCTCTACCTGTCTCGATCATCCTGAGCTTCAAGTTCACCAAGGGAGACATTGGGAGACCGGATATGGTAAATTTCATCCACCATCATGCATTTCGAAACCTAGACCCACGTCGACAATTCCTTCGGCAACAACTTCGAGTTCACCAAGAAAAAAAGCTATGGCACACTTGTCCTCCTCGAGGTCTGCAAGCTAGCTTCCATCCAGGTCAAGAGGTTCATCCATGTGAGCGCCGACGAGGTCTACAATGAGATGGATGAAGATTATCTAGTGGGTAACCATGAGGTTTATCAGCTGTTGACGACTAACCCTTACTCTGCAACTAAAGTAGGTGTGGAGATGTTTGTGATGGCGTATGAAAGATCGTACAGTTTGCCTATGATCACAATAAGAGGTAAGAAAGTGTATGGAGCTAATAAGTTTCGTGAGAATTTGATTCCTAAGTTTATACTCTTGGCTATGATGGGGAAACTCTTGTTGATCCATGGTGATGGTTCGAATGTTCGAAGCTATTGGTACTGTGAAGATGTGGATGAAGCTTTTGAGGTTGTTCTTCATAAGGGCGAGGTTGGACATGTGTACAACATCTGGACGAAGAAAGAAAGGTGGGTCCTTGATGTTGTTAGCGACATTTGCAAGCTGTTTCTTTGAATCCTGATGAGTAGATTAAGTTTGTGGAGAACATATCGTTTAATTGTAACATCCCCGCCCAACCGAACGGGTTAGAACTCAAGTCTGGGTGACTAGAGTGCCGGAAACGGTACTTAAGAGGGTCTCTTGAGGTCTGGGACGTTTGGGTGTGTGCCGGGTTGAAGTTGCAAAAGAGGGGAACAGTGTACAGTACCAAAAGTGCTGATTTTGGGCCCTGAAGTGCGCAGGCGCACTTTTAGAAGTGCCAGGCGCACTTTTCAATTAAAAAGGCAAACTTTCGGCGGAATATTCAAAATGTGCGCCTTTTTGGGGTCAAAGTGCGCCGACGCACTTTTGGACATACCAGGCGCACTTTTCGTGCATAAAAAGGCGGATCCAGCACGGGAATTCATAAATTCCTTCCTCTTTTTCCCCCAACTTCGTTTTTGACGAACTGAAATTCCCCAAGTTTCAATCCTTGATTCCGGGAGTTGTAGAACTCTGATTTGCGATCCGTTTGTTGCTACGCGTTCGTGGTGACGAGAGGAAGAGATCGCACATCGTGGTTCTGGGTGGTTCGTAGTAGGCTGCTGTCGGTGAGGAGGAGAAGAGCTACGACTTTGGGTGGTAGAGCTTGGTCGTTCGGGTTCCGGGAGTTGTTTTAGAGCCTCGTCTTCTTGTCAGGTGAGGGTTTAGCGTACGATAGGTAGAATTGGTCGACGTGAGGAGTTGAAACTTGACTTCGAAGAATGTAGGGCATTGCATGAAATTGAAAGAGAGTAAAAGGGGATTTCGTTATGTGATTGATTGTTGAGTATTTGCGATTGTTGTTGGTTGTTGTATGCTTGTTGTTATGATGAATTGCATGATGATAGCGGGCTGGTTGTTATGTGCGTTGAATGGGGGAAAGATTAACCTTGATGCTTAATGGATTGGATGTAGTAACGAGTGTAGGAGGGCAGGGGTATGATGTTGTAAGTGAATTTCTGCCTGGAATTGTTAATCTGTGGTTGCAGGAGGGTGGTCCTGCCAATGTGGGGTCGCCCTTAATTGACGAACAGGTGGATGGTCCCACCAATGTGGGGTCGTCCAATGAAGGATGTACAGGAGGGTAACCCTACGACTCATGACATGGCTTCCCCTGTACTTGCAGGTGGGGGTGGCCGGTGAGCTAGCCGTTTACCCTTAAACTGTTGGTGCCGTGGGAGGCTTTGAATGACTTGTGATGTGTGGTTGTATGTGTGATGTTGGTGAAGATGCTATGTGTGTATGTATTGTTGTTGAGGTGTGTGAATGAGTGCAAGTGGTGTAATGTGGGACATGGATAAGTATGCGAGTGATGTTGATATTGGTGGTGGGAATTGATGTGCAACTCGATGGTTGGATTGAATGATGCGAATGAGCTGTGTGATGAGTATGATGGTTGGTTGTAAGTGTTGAGTAATTGGTTGTGTTGATTGAATGATAGAACCGGTAGGAGTCCACACTGCCCACCTTGAGATGTGATGAGTTGTGTCCGGTTCACGTTGAGTGAATCACTCTGGTTAGCTACCAGGGATTTTTGTTGAGTCGGTCTACGTCGAGTGGATCACCCGGGTCAAGTACCTGGGATTATGGTTGTGGTATCGGTCTACGTTGAGTAGATCACCCTGGGTTGTATTACCGGGGATTGTTGGCTGGCAGTGGTGGTGTGGAGCAACTCCTAGGCGCCTAATAACTCACCTAGAATTTAATGAGTCGAGTCGTGTTGTGACAGTATGATGTGTGGAGTCTGTGGGACAGGGGTTGGTAGTGTTGTGCTTGGTTGATGTTAGTAACTGTGAAACTGTGAATTGCGAGTTGTGTGGTTGAAGTATGAAAGTGGGTGCTATTCGTGTTGGAAGATGTATTGTAATTAAGTGTTGTATCGTGTGTATGATGACTCCGTTGATGCTATTATATTGCGGTATGAGATTGACCGGTGTGCATGTTCTAACCCTGATAGTGATGTTGTAGTGAGGATTGATGACTTGTGTACATTGCTGAATCTTATTAATTGTGTGTACTGGTGGAGGTAAGTTCTTGTGTGATCACCTAGTAGCATGCTAGGATTAAAATGATAATGGCTGTGTCAGATTCCGTTGTGTTGTTTTGTGTGCGGAGTTGGGATCACTCCTAGGCTAGGTTCGGCGCACAGGTAGACCCAGTGGGTTCACTCAGTTTCATTAGGAAGCTGATCCCCCCAGTTTCTCTTTTCAGGTGTTCGGTTGAGTTCGGAGGAGTTGCAGGTTGGAGTTGTGAAGTGAAGAATTAGGAAGCTATTGTGGAGTGACCATTGTTTTAAATTTAGATTTCAGTTGACACTTTTGGGTTGGAAGATTTGTAATCGTTTTGAGATTTTGTGATCGGTTGTGATCGGATTTCGGATTTCAGTTGTATTTTCGGTTTTATTAAGTGGAGGCCTCCTTCGTTTTGAACTTGTATTTAAGAGTTGTTTCTGTTTCCGCTGCGTTTTACTCTTTTCTTTTAAAGCTGGTTCTTCAAGTAGCACTCAAACCGGTTCGACCACAGGTGAACTCGGGTAGGTTTGGGATGGGTGTTACAAGTGGTATCAGAGCCTGGTTAGTTGCTGCTGTGTTGGTGATTCGTCTCTTCTTCTAGAGGAGTAATTAACCTCATAGGAGGAAGGGAAGAAGCACCGGCACAGGACCAACTTTTCAGGGATTTTCAAATCATTTTGAAGTGGGTGGGAAGTTTTGAAAGGAAAGTGTTGTGAATTTGAAAGGAAAGTGATTTGAAATGAAATGTGATTTCTGAAAATTGGTCAACTGAAACGTTTTGTGTCCTCATGTAGTGAAGAGGGTGGCAGAGTAGTTGAGAGTGGAAGTAGTAGCAGGTTGGGAAATTGGTTAGAAGAGTAGAGCCTTGTAGAATTTGGTTAAGTGAGTAGAGTGCTTGAGGGTGTGAGTTTTAGTCGAAGGTGTTAGCTTCATAGTTCTTGTTTGTGTGAGTTGTGCTTTGTTGAGCTCTTGCGTTGTGGTTGTGCTCTTGAGTGAGTTTTGTTTGATTGTGTTTTGGTTGTGTTCTTGTTGTGAGTAGTGCGTTGAGGTTCGGTTGTGCGTGTCTGTTAGGTAGAAGTTTGAAGTAGTGTGGGAGTAGTGCCCTTAGAAGGTGTGTGTTGCTAGAGTCGTTAAAAGGGAGTTTCGGGAGGTGATGTGATCCTTGTGTTGCTGCGTTATGCTGTGATTTGTGGATTCGTTGCTAGAGCGAGTTGGGTTGTGATTTCGGGGACGAAATCTCTTAAAGTTGGGGAGACTTGTAACATCCCCGCCCAACCGAACGGGTTAGAACTCAAGTCTGGGTGACTAGAGTGCCGGAAACGGTACTTAAGAGGGTCTCTTGACGTCTGGGACTTTGGGTGTGTGCCAGGTTGAAGTTGCAAAAGAGGGGAACAGTGTACATTACCAAAAGTGCTGATTTTGGGCCCTGAAGTGCGCAGGCGCACTTTTAGAAGTGCCAGGCGCACTATTCAATTAAAAAGGCAAACTTTCGGCGGAATATTCAAAATGTGCGCCTTTTTGGGGTCAAAGTGCGCCGGCACACTTTTGGACATACCAGGCGCACTTTTCGTGCATAAAAAGGCGGATCCAGCACGGGAATTCATAAATTCTTCCTCTTTTTCCCCCAACTTCGTTTTTGACGAACTGAAATTCCCCAAGTTTCAATTCCGGGAGTTGTAGAACTCCGATTTGTGATCCGTTTGTTGCTACGCGTTCGTGGCGACGAGAGGAAGAGATCGCACATCGTGGTTCTGGGTGGTTCGGAGTAGGCTTCTGTCGGTGAGGAGGAGAAGAGCTACGACTTTGGGTGGTAGAGCTTGGTCGTTCGGGTTCCGGGAGTTGTTTTAGAGCCTCGTCTTCTTGTCAGGTGAGGGTTTAGCGTACGATAGGTAGAATTGGTTGACGTGAGGAGTTGAAACTTGACTTAGAAGAATGTAGGGCATTGCATGAAATTGAAAGAGAGTAAAAGGGGATTTCGTTATGTGATTGATTGTTGAGTATTTGTGATTGTTGTTGGTTGTTGTATGCTTGTTGTTATGATGAATTGCATGATGATAGCGGGCTGGTTGTTATGTGCGTTGAATGGGGGAAAGATTAACCTTGATGCTTAATGGATTGGATGTAGTAACGAGTGTAGGAGGGCAGGGGTATGATGTTGTAAGTGAATTTCTGCCTGGAATTGTTAATCTGTGGTTGCAGGAGGGTGGTCCTGCCAATGTGGGGTCGCCCTTAATTGACGAACAGGTGGATGGTCCCACCAATGTGGGGTCGTCCAATGAAGGATGTACAGGAGGGTAACCCTACGACTCATGACATGGCTTCCCCTGTACTTGCAGGTGGGGGTGGCCGGTGAGCTAGCCGTTTACCCTTAAACTGTTGGTGCCGTGGGAGGCTTTGAATGACTTGTGATGTGTGGTTGTATGTGTGATGTTGGTGAAGATGCAATGTGTGTACGTATTGTTGTTGAGGTGTGTGAATGAGTGCAAGTGGTGTAATGTGGGACATGGATAAGTATGCGAGTGATGTTGATATTGGTGGTGGGAATTGATGTGCAACTCGATGGTTGGATTGAATGATGCGAATGAGCTGTGTGATGAGTATGATGGTTGGTTGTAAGTGTTGAGTAATTGGTTGTGTTGATTGAATGATAGAACCGGTAGGAGTCCACACTGCCCACCTTGAGATGTGATGAGTTGTGTCCGGTTCACGTTGAGTGAATCACTCTGGTTAGCTACCAGGGATTTTTGTTGAGTTGGTCTACGTCGAGTGGATCACCCGGGTCAAGTACCTGGGATTATGGTTGTGGTATCGGTCTACGTTGAGTAGATCACCCTGGGTTGTATTACCGGGGATTGTTGGCCGGCAGTGGTGGTGTAGAGCAACTCCTAGGCGCCTAATAACTCACCTAGAATTTAATGAGTCGAGTCGTGTTGTGACAGTATGATGTGTGGAGTCTGTGGGATAGGGGTTGGTAGTGTTGTGCTTGGTTGATGTTAGTAACTGTGAAACTGTGAATTGCGAGTTGTGTGGTTGAAGTATGAAAGTGGGTGCTATTCGTGTTGGAAGATGTATTGTAATTAAGTGTTGTATCGTGTGTTTGATGACTCCGTTGATGCTATTATATTGCGGTATGAGATTGACCGGTGTGCATGTTCTAACCCTGATAGTGATGTTGTAGTGAGGATTGATGACTTGTGTACATTGCTGAATCTTATTAATTGTGTGTACTGGTGGAGGTAAGTTCTTGTGTGATCACCTAGTAGCATGCTAGGATTAAAATGATAATGGATGTGTCAGATTCCGTTGTGTTGTTTGTGTGCGGAGTTGGGATCACTCCTAGGCTAGGTTCGGCGCATAGGTAGACCCAGTGGGTTCACTCAGTTTCATTAGGAAGCTGATCCCCCCCCAGTTTCTCTTTTCAGGTGTTCGGTTGAGTTCGGAGGAGTTGCAGGTTGGAGTTGTGAAGTGAAGAATTAGGAAGCTATTGTGGAGTGACCATTGTTTTAAATTTAGATTTCAGTTGACACTTTTGGGTTGGAAGATTTGTAATCGTTTGAGATTTTGTGATCGGTTGTGATCGGATTTCGGATTTCAGTTGTATTTCGGTTTTATTAAGTGGAGGCCTCCTTCGTTTTGAACTTGTATTTAAGAGTTGTTTCTGTTTCCGCTGCGTTTTACTCTTTTCTTTTAAAGCTGGTTCTTCAAGTAGCACTCAAACCGGTTCGACCACGGGTGAACTCGGGTCGGTTTGGGATGGGTGTTACATTAATTATGCAACTTCATTCCCTACTCTGTTTTCTCTATCCTTTGTGTTTCTCTGTTTTGCTTTGTTTCTACTTTCTTCCTGTTGTTTTTATTAATGTAGATCATAAACGTTAATATTCAATTTTGCAATTATCTTCTTACTCTTCTTGCCTTAAACAGTCTGAATTAGGTTTGATTCTCTTCTTTTTGAAGATCATGTCTTTATTTCCTATTTCTTTCTTTGCTGCAGGGATGGTTGGTACCTATAAGACAAAGAAGATCCTAATCACGAGGGCAGCAGGCTTCATGGCATCCCACGTATGCAACAGGGTGATCGAAACATATCCAGACTACAAGATTGTCATCCTAGACAAGCTCGACTACTGCTCAAACCTCAACAACCTCAACCTGTCTCGATCATCCTGAGCTTCAAGTTCATCAAGGGAGACATTGGGAGTTTCAATATGGCCAATTTCATCCTCTTAACCGAGTTCATCGACACCATCATGCATTTCGCAACCCAGACCCACGTCAACAATTCCTTCGGCAACAACTTCGAGTTCACCAAGAAAAAAAACTATGGCACACATGTCTTCCTCGAGGTCTGCAAGCTAGCTTCCGTCCAGGTCAAGAGGTTCATCCACGTGAGCGCCGACGAGGTCTACAACGAGATGGATGAAGATGCTCTGGTGGGTAACCATGAGTCTTGTCAACTGTTGCCGACTAACCCTTACTCTGCAACTAAAGCCGGTGTGGAGATGTTTGTGATGGTGTATGAAAGGTCGTACAATTTGCCTATGATCACAGTAAGAGGCAACAATGTGTATGGACCTAATAAGTATCATGAGAATTTGATTTCTAAGTTTATTCTCTTGGGGATGATGGGGAAACCCTTGCCGATCCATGGTGATGGTTCGAATGTTCAAAGCTATTTGTACTGTGAAGAAGTGGATGAAGGTTTTGAGGTTGTTCTTCATAAGGGCGAAGTTGGACATGTGTACAACATCTGGAAGAAGAAAGAAAGGAGGGTTCTTGATGTGGTTAGCGACATTTGCAAGCTGTTTCTTTAAATCCTGATGAATAGATTAAGTTTTTGGAGAACATATCATTTAATTATGCAACTTCATTCCCTACTCTATTTTCTCTATCCTTTGTGTTTCTCCGTTTTTCTTTGTTTCTACTTTCTTCCTGTTGGTTTGATTAATGCAGACCATAAACGTTAATATTCAATTTTGCAATTATCTTCTTACTCTTCTTGTCTTAAACAGTCTAAATTAGGTTTGATTCTCTTCTTTTTGAAGATCATGTCTTGATTTCCTGTTTCTTTCTTTGCTGTAGAGATGGCTGGTACTTATACGACAAAAAAAATCCTAATCACAGGGGCAGCAGGCTTCATTGCATCCCACGTCAGCAACAGGTTGATCTGAATATATCCAGACTACAAGATCGTCATCCCAGTCAAGCTCGACTACTGTTCAAACGTCAACAACCTCAACCTATCTCGATCATCCCGAGCTTCAAGTTCATCAAGGGAGACATTGGGAGTTTCAATATGGCCAATTTTATCCTCTTAACCGAGTCCATCGACACCATCATGCATTTCGCAACCCAGACCCACGCCAGTAATTCCTTCGGCAACAACTTCGAGTTCACCAAGAAAAAAAAACTACGACACACTTGTCCTCCTCGAGGTCTGCAAGCTAGCTTCCATCCAGGTCAAGAGGTTCGTCCACGTGAGCGCCGACGAGGTCTATAACGAGATGGATGAAGATGCTCTAGTGGGTAACCATGAGGCTTGTCAGCTGTTGCCAACCCTTACTCTATAACTAAAGCTAGTGTGGAGATGTTTGTGATGGCGTATGGAAGGTCGTACAGTTTCCATATGATCACAACATGAGGTAACAATGTGTATGGACCTAATAAGTTTCATGAGAATTTGATTCCTAAGTTTATTCTCTTGGCTATGATGAGGAAACCCTTGTCGATCCATGGTGATGGTTCGAATGTTCGAAGCTATTTGTGCTGTGAAGATGTGGCTGAAGCTTTTGAGGTTGTCCTTCATAAGGGCGAGGTTGGACATGTGTACAACATCGGGACGAAGAAAGAAAGGTGGGTTCTTGATGTGGTTAGCGAGATTTGCAAGCTGTTTTCTTTGAATCCTGATGAACAGATTAAGTTTGTGGAGAACATACCGTTTAATGACCAAAGTATTACTTGGATGATCAGAAGCTTAAGAGCTTGGGCTTGTCTGAAAGGACTACGTGAGAAGAAGGGTTGAAGAAGACCATGGAGTGGTACACTACACATTCTGGCTTTTGGGGTGATGTCTCTGGAGCATTGCTTCCTCATCCAAGAATGCTCATGGCTGTCGAAATCGAGAATAGTACTATTCCATGAGATATGAATAACAACAACGATGAATCATAAGCTACGAGGAGCAATGTTGTTGCTATGAAATTTACCCGGAAGAGAGGTGGAAGAAGGGTTAATTCGTCAACCCGATGGGTGGAGGACGCCAATTTAATATTGAAATCGATCAAAGACAACCAGTTCCTAAATTTCCAAATACATCACCCCAGGCTAAGACCCAAATCCTTATCTAGTTTGGGGGAAGTCCTAAGAGGCATCACCAAGTTACTGTTGGGTGGCTCAACAAAACTGAGTCAATGGGTAGGCCTATGTAAGAGTAGAACATGCGAGCTAATAGATAGAAGAAAAATTTGTGCTCAATCGAATATTCCCCAGAGAGGCATAACTGGAAAATACTAGGAACCTCTATGTTTAGCAGTCTCATGCCTTCTACCTAGGGCAAGATACGACGACACATACAACAGATGAAGAAGCGCAATTTAGGAGGAACCTATATGGTCCAAACCTTTCTACGAAGATAAGGATCTTTTGGGTCAACCGAGTGATCGAGGAGGTTCTGCAAGTTGGGCTAGAGCAATTGAGTAACTTAAGGAGGTAGAATATTTCCCAGAGAGGGGCCAAACAATCTGGTCTGGGTGTGAATTATGTGTTATCGGGATACTGAGGATTTGCCTTATCATTTTGTCATTGAATAGCTCATGTAATTTCCATTATCCCATGTAGAATTGAGGAAGATAGACGGAAATGAGGTGTTTAGGAGGGCGTGGTTTTGACAACGAAGGGGAGGTATTAGTGGTAATTTATTACCTGGTACCCAAATCCAAAACCATTAGAATTATGGATGGCCCCACCTGCCAACTAAGTCCAATAAGCATTAACTCACATCCATATATAGAGGAGGCGCTGCCATTCCTAGCAAGGTCGAGAAAACAATATTGTGCTTAGTAACTAGCCTTATGGAAAATATATCCATTTTAGGAGGCGAGACATGAGAAGCTCTGGTTCTTTCAAGATGCATTGCATTGCTTAACTAGAAAACCTTTGTTAAAGGACTAAAATTCTATGAATTCCAGCCCGTCATTTTTGGGGATTGGCATAGCTTATGCCAACTCCGCCATTTTTTTTTTGGTATGTCACCTGAACACACCAAAATTTAGACATCTGACCATTAAGTTCTTGATAGAGATTAAGTGATAGGTAGTAGCATGACATAACATGGACCAGAACTCCTGAAATGACTGGTTGTAACAATGTATGCACCCCAGCTGAGGAGAGGGTATTGTGTTTCTAGCTCTACAGCAGCGAGATGATTGCATCTTCCAAGAACTAGAGTCTTTCCTGCTTAGATCCTAAGATAATGCTTGGTTCCCTCAAGTACATTGATGGGCAAGATTGAGGTTAACATTCAAGAAAGACGAGTATTTTCGTCAATGATTCGAAGATGTATTAGCGATGAATGTGACCAAGGATTTGTCGTAGTTTATTTTGTTGGTCACTTAGTTGTTGGTAGTGGGCAAATAAGGACTGGGGTAGTGTAAAGTTGGCCTGAAGACTCTTAAAACAAAATTGTGTCATCCGCAAACATTAGATGGAAAATAAATTGTCATGCAGTGCTCATCTAGCTGGATACTATGTAAAAGTTTGTTAATCGTGGTCTGATGGATAAGTTTGGAGAGGACCTCCGAACATATGGTGAACAATAGAGGGATAAAGGATCCCTTGGCGTAGTCCCCAAGTTGGGAAAAATTATTTGTGAGGTATTCCATTAATCATCACTACCATAGTTGTTTATTGATGGTAGAAGCTTTAGCTTTGCTTTAACATATAAGTCTATACGGGTAGAGGTATTTATACTGTGAATCTCTCATTCAGTCATTTGGATATACACTCATAAAACTAGATTCACACTAACAAATTCCTACAATATTTGAACGTGTATAATTCTTATTATTAGTCCAGTTAAAAATCTTGCTGACCAAATATTACACACTCACAAGTAGGGTGGGAAGCCCGACCCGTTTAACAGGGCTTTGCCTGAACCGGCCCGGTCAAATCGGGATTCAGGCTACCCGGAAGCCCGGTATATAAACAGTCGGTCTAGGTCGGGTTGTGTGAAAGTGTCTGGACCGGGCTTCAAGTTTTCCGGCTAAAGCCAGGATAAAACCCAGCCCAAACCCGACCCGAACCAGTCATACAACGTAATGCCAAAATAAAGAGTTCCCTTGCCCCCGTGCGTCTCCAATCCCTATCTATAGACCGTAGGATCATATATTTTCAGTTTCTCCACTCTTATCTTCTTCCTCCCACCTCACATGGCCATTCAAGATCTCAAATAGAAGAAATACACTTCCAATTAAAAATCTTCCCAGAAGAGATAAACACACCCACATCTCTAACAATTCCCTAGCTCAACCCAAAAGCTTACTTTAGAATCATCATCTCAAGCTCATTCTCTAATCGTTAGCTTTATTTGCTACCAACAACACCAGATTTATATCTCATCTATGGCGGCAGACTCTTCTCCATCAACTAAGAAGCCATCAACGGTTAGAGGAGGGGCTGATATCGCTAGTGCCACAGTAGGAGCTGGAGAAAGAGGAGGGGTATTCGAGCTCCTGGAAGATGGACGGGGAGGCGGCAGAGATCGAACGAAGAAAGTTGAGTGGGAGGACAAGTCGATTTGGGATAACGTCGAAGCTAGCTCTGCCACCGCCGCGAATCGCCAAAAATAGAGCAACCATCGTAGATCTAGGGTTTTGCTCTTGTTCACAATCAAGTAGTAAAGCTCATCCGATAGAGCCATCCGAGAAGGCCCGCACAACGATTTACCAATCCCCACTCCTCGATCAACGAAGAAGAAGGAGAAGAGAAACGAAGAAGATCAAGAAGACAGAGAAGAAGAAGACAGAACCCTTTACTTTTTGGAATTTTCTTTTTCATTTTCAGTCATGCGTTAAAGCTAATTCAGGTAGTCACCCGGCTACCAGGGTACCCTTTTTCCCTATGATTCTCCTACTTCCTCCATTCGCCTCTCCTCTCTCCCTTCTTTCCTCTGCTTCCTCCTACCTCCTCTCTCCGCCTCTCCTTCGTCCCTTCTCCTGGGCCCCTCCTCCTCCTCCTCAGAAACCCAGATTTGGGTTTCTGAGGCGGAGCTAGGGGGAGAAGAAGAAGACAAACCCCTCAACTTTTGAGATTATTTTTTTCCCAATCATGGGTCGAAGCTAATTCGGGTAGTCAATCGTGTACCCGTGCCCGCATTGACCGGACTCTCGGTTACCCTATCACTAACCCCGGGTTAGGTCCGGAATCGGTGAAACATACTTTGGACGGCCCGGAACCCGGTCAACATAGGCCGTGTTGGGTAGCCCGGAGTTCCCACCCCTACTCACACGTGCATAAAATAAATTCTTAATATATTTTGAAATAAGTCACTTTCAATGCAAATATTAAATCTAACAAATGAAGTATTGTCCGTAGTAGATAGGTGTGTTGTGAATTCTTAAGTAACAACTTGCAATGTCGTCGTCGTCGTCGTCGTGGAGCAAAGTTGCATAGTGAGGTATCATTCATAAACTAAGCTTAATTAGTTTCTTTTGTGTTTATATGGCCGTCCACAATTAGCCTTTTCCTCTCAAATTAATTAATGCATCAATCATTACTATGGAAAAATATTGTATTAATTTATTCTCACAGATGAAATTAATTACCATTTGAAAATATATAAAAATTCATGGACGGAGACTCATAACAAACAAATTAGCCTTGAAAAATCTAACATACATTTCATTGATTAATATAATTCGATCCAGACACACACATAAGAAGGAGATAAAGAAATTTAATAAAAATTATTAAAAATATAGAAACAATTTCATTTTAATCCCTCTACTTTTGTTAACTTAACAAATAGTAATTTATACTACAAATCGCTATTCTTACTTTAATTCCTACTTCGGTCATTTCACCTATTGGGTCCTTACGTTTCAACCAAGGTTTTTAGTAGGGGTGGGAGAACCGGCCCGGCCGGGTTTTGCCCGACCCGGACTGGTCAAACCGGGCTCCGGGTAGCCCGAAACCCGGTCAAAATAATTTTGGGCCGGGCCCGGGTTGTATAAATAGGCTATAACCGGGCTTCGGGTTTTCCGCGTAAAACCCGGACAAATCCCGGCCCAAACCCGGCCCGGCCCAGACTCACAAAATATGCTAACACAATCCTAATCTAACCCTAAACTTGATTATCCTTCCCTATTCCTCTGTACCGTATCTCTCTCTGCCTCCATATTCCATCTATTATCTCTCTGCCTCCACCCTCCCCTTTTGGCTTTTTTCATCTCCTTTCTTTATATCTTCTTCCAGTTGCAATAATCAAGAGAGTATGAATCATAAAGTAGCCAAGTGTTTCAACAACAAAGCAGAAAGCAGCAATCAGACCATTTACTGAATATTATTGACTAGCTGCTTGGGAAATCGAACCAAATCAGCCATCTCTATTGCAATCCCATCTTCAGCAGCCGCAACCCTATCTCTTCCACTCCCCCATCTCTTCCACTCCCCCATCTCCAGCGCCGCCCCCATCTCCCACCCCATCTCCGGCCGCCGCAACCCCATCTCCGCCGCATACCCATCTCCTCCGTCCCCCATCTCCGCCGCACCCCATCTTCGCCTTTTCACTCTCTATTTTCAGTTTTCATTATCTTTCTCTTTCTTCTTTCTTCTTGGGCTAACAGAGGTCCACATTTGTAATCGGGTTTATGGCCGGGTAGCCAGGCCCGACCCGGGCCCGCGTTGACCGGGCTTCGGGCTACCCGGTCACTTTCACGGGCCGGGCTCGGGTTGGGGAAAATGTCATTCGGGCGGCCCGGAACCCGGTCAACGCGGGCCGGGCCGGGCTACCCGGACTTCCCACCCCTAGTTTTTAGAGCCGGACCGTAGGTCGAGCTGACAAGTTCAAGGGTTCAGGATTTAATGAAAAAAACGAGGTTGAACCGGGATTTTTTGGTGTCGGAGAGGTGTCCGGCTCACAGTCAAACCGCCCGGCCCAATCCGACATTAACAACACTGGTTTCAACTATCATTTTCTTAACATTAAATATAGACACATTCACACACCGACGAAGAGAGATATCAGAGGTAGAAGACGAAGAGTTGCAACTACAATTGGTCATGAAGGTAAATTGGGGAGGTATCACGAAGAGTATGGTGAAATACGAAGGGTTTTAAAACCACATGTTTTATTTGTTGATTTCATCCTATCTAATTATATATATATTTATATTCCTGATTAAAAACCGCATAGTAAGCTAAGACATGACTATTAGAGCTAACATGGTGTATCGAATGCGCATAAATTAACGCCAGGAAGACGAAAGTTGGAACGGGAGGACCCAAACAACAAAGTGGTCAATGTAGGAAAGAGTGAAAAGAACGATTTATAGTTTAGTGGACTATCTGTTAAGTTGGCAAAGTAGAGGAGATGATAAAAGTAGTATATTTAATTTGCAAAATATAATATACAATTAAGCGATAAAGACGTTAATTAAACTAAGTTAATATATGAAGCAGAATATTAGTCTAAGTTCTCTCTCTCAAGAGAGAAGGAAAGTAAAGAAAGAAGAAGAAGAAGAAGAAGAAATGGACATAACTCTTAATTTCCCAACAAAAAACAACAACCACCACCACCACAGTTTCTTCCCTTCCTCCGACGACCCCATTCCCAACACCTCCACTTCCCGCGGCAGATCCACCGATTCCCTCGACGCCCCCACCGCCGCCGCCAACAACAACAGCAGCAGTGATAAATGGGCGGCTCCATTGTTAAGAGAGTGTGCTCGTGCAATAGCCAACAAGGACACTCCAAGGATTCACCACCTTCTATGGATGCTCAACGAGCTAGCCTCCCCATACGGCGACTCTGACCAGAAGCTTTCAGCCTACTTCCTCCAATCCCTCTTCTGCAAGGCTACCCGCTCCGGCCCACGTTGCTTCCGAACCCTCACCTCCGTCTCCGACAAAAGCCACAGCTTCCACTCCGCTAGAAAACACATCCTCAAGTTCCAAGAGGTCAGCCCATGGACCACCTTCGGCCACGTGGCAGCCAACGGCGCCATCCTCGAGGCACTCGACGGCGAACCCAGGCTCCACATCATTGACATCAGCAACACCCTATGTACCCAGTGGCCCACTTTACTTGAGTCCCTCGCCACCCGCCACGACGACACCCCTCACCTCAAGCTCACCGTCGTTGTCCCCGCTGCGGCAGCTTCGGCGGCGGCTGTGATCAAGGAGATTGGTCAGAGGATGGAGAAGTTCGCCAGACTGATGGGTGTCCCCTTCGAGTTCCACGTGGTGACCGGAGTTAATAAGCTGACGGAGCTTACAAAGGAAGCACTGATGATGGATGGTGAGGATGCGGGTCCGGCTGCGGCGGTGGCGATAAACTGCATGGGATCGTTGAGGAAAGTGGAGGTGGAGGAGAGAAGGGATGTGATTGGTAGGATGTTCAGATCACTGTCGCCGAGGGTGGTGACGGTGGTGGAGGAGGAGGCTGATTTCGTGGCTGAGGGTGATTTCGTAAATAGCTTTGAAGAGTGTTTGAGGTATTATACTGTTTACTTTGAGATGTTGGAGGAGAGCTTTGCTGCTACTAGTAACGAGAGGTTGTTGCTTGAGAGGGAGTGTGGTAGGAACTTGGTTAGGGTTTTGGGCTGCGATCAACGACAACAACATCATCTTGATGATGAGGAAGATGATCATCATATGAATCCAAAGGATGAGATATTAGGAGATTGGGATAACAAGGAGAGAGGTAAGCAGTGGAGCGTGAGGATGAGAGAAGGAGGTTACTCTCCGGTGGGATTCAGTGATGACGTAATTGATGACGTCAAAGCATTGCTAAAGAGGTATCGACCTGGCTGGTCACTTGTGCAGAAGCAGCATGATCAATTAGGAGATGATAGTATTAATGACACCCATGAAGGTCTTTTCTTGGCATGGAAGGAAGAACCTGTGGTATGGGCTTCTGCTTGGAAACCCTAGCTAGCTAGCTAGCTAGGCTACATTTTACGTAGTAACTAATCCTTCCATGCACGACTATGAGTACTAGTTTTGATTTCTAGTTTCTTTGTTGTTAGTTGGTACGTTATTTAAAAACATTGTTATGGTTGAATGATGAAGTCAATAGAATAGAGTAAAGTAAGGCTCCTTTTTTTTTTTTTTTAAAATTTTTATATATGTGTGATTTATTAATGAATATATATATTATGATGCTGCTAGCCTATCATGTACCCCGTCACGTCAATGTGTATATATTATACCCTGGCCTGGCCTGGCCTGGCCTATATGATCGCACACGTCGCGTCATTACTTTATGAAGCCTATGGTTTGGAATTGTGTGATTAGGTAGTTTATAGTCATCGTCTAGTGTCTAAGTTTTATCTGTCCCGACGGCTATTGTGTTGCTATATATATATGTGTATCTATATGTTTGCCTTTATATGTGGTTATACAGTGATGATGAATTGATGATCACTTGCATCGTCAACCTCTTTTAAATGTTCAAAAACTACTAGTATATTTCTATCTTCATTTCAACAGTCGAACGCCGGCCGGGCACCCCACCAGCATAATATAATTTAGAGTTAATTGATTATGCCTAACTACCCTAACTCCCAACTCTTGTTCAACTGGAAGACCCAATTCTCTAGTCTAAATCTTCAACCCAATTCTCTAGGCTTGGCAATGGGTATCCGAAAATCGGTTACCCACCCGAAATCCGGCCAAATTGGGTGGGGACACTACAAAAATATTGACCTTTAGCTACTGCAAAATTACAACGGTATGAAAATGCAGTAGCAAAATGCGGGTACAGGTAATACCCATTTAATAAACGGGTCGGTAGTGGAATATGATATTCGAACCCATGGGTCCCTCATTGCCAAGCCTAGTCTTAACCAATATATCTCACTAATCTTTTCTGCTTCACCCTCGTATATTGTTTGTCCTCTTCATTAACAACCTAATTGTCCTGATTATGTCACATATTCCTAGAATAACTAATATACCCTGATCATAAATGAACATGTACTCATAATATCTAAAAAACATATATAAGCATTTTAACTTTAAATGTCTTGCAACATTAGCTTTTGAAAGTCTCTTTGTGAGTCTCGGGTGAAGTCTTATTCAATTTTTTGATTATTTGTTTTTCCTCTGTACTCTATTCTCTTTCTTCTCCCCGCGTTTATTCTCACAATCAACAGTCGAAAAAGTAACACTCCTCGCACAACCTTCTCTCCTTAGTCCTTAAATTTGTCATCAACCTAGAAAACTCATATGCTCCTACTACATAACTTCAATTTGATTTATCCGATTTAGACATCCAAGCTCATTGTTTTTTTATGAATGATAAGAATTGTCATTAATAATTCGAATCGACCAAAATATACATGGATGACACCACAATTTGTGGCTCCAACCAAATCAAAATACCTAAGCTGCAATTAACCCCACGTAGAGTTGGGCCGAACTCAAACCCAAAAGAGCGGGGCAAGGAGCCCCGCAACCCCCCCCCCCCCAAAAAAAAACTGACCCCTAAAAATATACAGCCCCAAACCTGTATATCCCCAAAAGAGCTAAATACCATCAGCCAGGATAAAAAATGTGATGCCACATCGACATCCAACTCCTCACCTCCTCCGAAGTAACACGACCATCAACCCTAATTCATCTACCCACCAAGACAACAATCCTCCATATCACTTGCTCCCTCGAACAACCTCTATCTCTAAAGATCCTCTCATTTCTTTCCCTCCAAATGCACCACCACACAACATGAAGCAAAACAACTCTGAAACTGTGGAACTCATCCAAACAGTTCCAAGCTTGCTAATCCCGCAGAAACATAATGATATGAACTGATCCGCAACCGTGGGTGGTGACCCTATACCAATAAGCTAATGAACAAAGACGACGAGTCTAACCTTAGAAACCTGGGTGGATAGGACTTGGGCCCGCTAGCTATAACGAGCTAGGAACCTTAAGTATCAAGACGACGGTGTCACACCAAGGGATGAATGCCCTAGATGATAAACCAACCTTTAGATGATAAAATCCTTCCTTAACAAGGACTTTGTCTTCTCCGTGTTTCCTACTCCTAATAGGACTTGGAAACATGGGTGGCGCTCCGTGGCATGGGTTTTCCTGATCAGGAAAGGAATCTTGATCACGGGTGGATTGCTGGGCGCCATTGGGTTTTGGTCACGGTGCTGGCGCCGGCCGGTGTCGTGTCTTTGGTGACCTCCTTTAATCCTTCTCCGACTTGGACTAGACTTGATGGAGGTTTGTCCTTGAACATTAGAGAATCCTTATAGTTGAAGGATTCCTGAAAAGCATGGCTGGAAAAATGCGTCAGCCCTGATCGCGCCTCATACGAGCTCCGGCTTCGGCCCTACGCCTGGGCGTGTATCGGCTTCGGTCTCTTGGTCGGCTCGACCCTGTGCTCGGTCATTGGGTCTAGTTGGGTGTCAGCATCATCCCAGGGGCGTCTTTAGGCTCTAGCACTTTAGTGATCTTCGGCTCCTGGTGGGGCCCCGACATCAGCGCTTGGCTCGGCGCTGGCATCGGCCCTGGGCCGGTACGGTGTCGGCCCGACATCAGTGTTGGGGGTGGGATCGGTATCAGCATCAGGGCTTGATGTTGGGGCTCCGGGACTAGAGTCTTCCTCTCCAATAAGGTGTAGCCAGTCCGGATAAACCTCTAATCGTCCTCTTCATGGCCACCTTTGCTCCATGACTCCATGTACGAATTAATCCGGTTCTTGAAGGCTTTGACTTGGCTCCGGGTCAGGGGTAGCTCCGATCGTGTCGAGGGCACGGTTGGCTCATCACATAGACATGTCTAAATGATGAGCACCCCAAATGGAAAGCTTGGAACTGAAAGTAGACTACATCTGAGCTGTAAACGAACATGACACCAACAAATGCGACACCAATTCAAGGTCGGCTCTGCATAAAACACAGCAATTCGGGCCAACAAATCCACTCCTCTAAAGGTTGTCAAAAGTGGAAATGCGTTTGTAAAAAACCTGCCAAAGAAAACACGCAACCTTAATAGGAACATAATCAATCCACACATCCTCCGTCGGAAATTCCTCCACACCAATAATACTATGCTGCGACAAGACGCTGAAAAGGAGCTAATAGAGAACACTCCTGTAGAAGTGAAGCACCAAACAGGGGTAGGGGGCCCTGTGAAATCCAGCCTGGTTTGACCCCCTCCAGGACCACCATTAGCCTCAATGTCTCCTCTTCAGCCCCTCCTCTAAGCATGGAGGACATGGAATATGCCAATCGTACCTGTCAGAAAATACCACCATTTCGGATACAAGTGTGTCCCTATCCAGAGCAGTTGCAGCTATCCTACGAAAACTACTAGCAAAACACTCACCTGGAACCCATACATCAAACCAAAAAGACACCCCCTCCCCCCATGATCGATATAAGCGTATTCCGAAAACCTTGGAATATTGAAGACAATATCCCTCCACACAGACCACCCCGCGTTCTGTAACTCCCACCTCAGTTTCCACTCAGAATGCTCAATACCACACTTCTCCACAATCAACCTCCGCCACCACCAATTCTTCTCGATAATATATCTCCAGCCCCACTTTCCCAAAAGAGCCTGATTCAATCTTCTCAGATGAGTGCATTTGAGATTAAAACGCAAATGTATTGAATATACTGATTGCTCACTCACAAAGGCCACATTTCGGGTAGCACACAGCTGTACGAAGACCACATTGTTTTTAAGGTAATGTTAGACATGGTGTATTTTGGTCTTTTATTATGGTTGTGAATCTTTCTCCGAGCATGTTCGGTCTTTCAATTGGACTGATCTTTATTTGTCATAGAAAACACTAGAATTCATGTAATATATGTTTACTATGTTCCATCTACTAGGTAGTTTGGGAATTTTCATCTTATATGTATATTTACTTTAGTCTTCTTGCTTTGGCCATCATCATCATCATCATCAATATGGACGATTTCTTGAATACTTGGCCAGTGGATTTGGTTGGGTTCATCTTGGAGATCTAGTGATGGCCCCATATTCCCCCCATGTCTCTATGAAATTTATAACTACCTTCTCTGGTGCTCTCTATCCTAAAAAGATTCTTCATATCCAGATAAGCATATGCCTTAAGCTTATGCATTCTACTATACTCTTATCTTCTTCTTGAAAGAAACTAAACATAAATAAGTTCTTACCAATAGTTTCAACCTCAAAATCACTTTTAATCTTCTAAACGCATTGATAATCTTCATGGAACCGAATATTTTATTACCGATAGACACGACATTAATTCATGTTATAGGTTTTTTTCGTCTACTAGGTATTTTCTGGAATTTAAATTGCTAGGCATATTTTTTGGAGACACTGGCTGTAAGTTTTCTTGCTTCAAAGTTTTCTCTTGTCCCAGATGTTAAGCAACTAACTTAAGTATTTGGAAATTTTCCAAGTCCGCCTACCTGAATGCCTGAGTTGAATGGGCTTTTTTAGGCTCTTGGTTGTTGAGGTACAATGGAAATGTCATGTTAGCTTGAGATCGGCAATAATTTTTACACTATCTAAACATATATCCTCAAGCTTATCAAAAGATTCTTGCAGGTTCAATTGCCATATTCCAGGAGGATATGACATTTATTTTAGGCTCATTGGTTAATTCACTAAAACCAATTTGCGACTCCTATCTGCCAACTTTTACAATTAATATGTAGGGCTGTTGACGAGCCAAGCCACTCGTGAGCGGCTCGGAGCTCGGCTCGGTAAAATGACAAAAAAGCTCGCTCAAAACTCGGCTCGTTTGTAAATGAGCTGGCTCGCGAGCCGGCTTGAAAGTAAATGAGGCTCGGCTCGTTGACTTGTTGAGCCTTGCTCGCGAGCTGGCTCGAGTAATATAGCTAGCGAGTTGGCTCGTCAAAGACTCATTTAAGAGCTCGTAAACAAGCTCGATTACGGGCTCATCATTTTTAGAGTTACTTATTGGGGTTTGGAATACTGATTTAAGGTTGAGGCCATAGAAATTAAGGTTAATAAGGTTTTGTGGTGTAAGAGTAACGATTCAATGTTTAAACTCGATATATTAATAAGGTTTAGGGATTAATCATGATGATTTTGGTTTATACTTTATTGATTAAAGTTTAGAGTTACTAATTAGGGTTTGGAATAACGATTGAACGTTTAGGCTATGAAAATTAAGGTTAATAAGGTTTATGGTGTAAGACTAACATTTCAAGGTCTAAACTCGAGACATTAATATAGAGCCGGACTTTTACAACCTCTCCATCTTCAACCACTTCAATATCATCCTCCAACCATAACTTTCCCATTTACCCATTCAAATTTCTAAGAAACAAATAGTAATTACCATTGATATTTTCTCCATTCAACCACAATGAATCTTGTAGAGAAGTTGTGAAGGAAGTTCAACTTGGGAAATTGACTGTCCCTAAAAATACACAATCACCATGGATACAACATCGCTTCATAAAGACCCTGAAATTGGGAGAGAAGATGCACATCTTTTCAATCCAGAAAGCTTCTCTAAAAGAGTTGTGAAATCCCCATGAAAATAATCAATCAGTGTTTCTACCGTTTCACATAATTTTCTAATAAGGTATTGTTGTAGGCTTGTAGCCCCTCAATAATAACACAATTGTGGCTTAGGTGAAGGAATACCACATTGGTGGTTTAAGTGAAGGAAGGAAGCCATCAAGACTTAAGAATAACAAGGCTTAGACATTTGAATGAATAGTCTCACATAATGTAGAGACTTAGATGGCCCATGGATCATCTAGTTTTAATAATGAGTTTGTATTGGGCTGAACTCATTTTAAGTAAATTATTATGGGCTTTGAGCCTAACTTGTGTTCGTTAAGATTTTATATCGAACTGAACTCGAATCGAGCTTGAGTTGAGCTTGATCTTAAATTTTTTAGATTCGAGCTCAAGCTAAGCTCGACAAGCTTATCGAGCTCGTGCTTGTGAACACTCATTTCAAGCCGATCTCGAGCTTGAATCGAGCCTGAATCGAGCTTGAATCGAGCTCGAGCCGAGCTCGGGCTCATTAATGCTCATTCCGGGACGAGCTCGAGCTGAGCCCGAGCCGAGCTCGAGCTCTAAGATTTTTTAACGAGTCGAGCTCAAATCTTTGAGCTTGAATCGAGCCTGAGCCGAGATCGAGCCATCCAGCCACCTTATCGAGCCGAGCCTGAGCCTGGGCAAAGCTCGGCTGACTCGGCTCGGCTCGGCTCATATACAGCCCTATTAATATGTAGCCTTTTCCATTATCTACAACCTTTGATAGAATAGAACATTCCTCAATGATACATTCATGAAAGTTCAAGAATTGTTAATTAGTTCTGATTTCAAAAAAAATAAATAAAAAAATAGTCACTCACCCTTCTTCATAGCTATAATAAGCATATATACTTCATGAGACAATTTGAAAAAGAAATCAACTCTTTCATGTACCCACTCACATTCCAATAAATTATAGAACCCATATTCTCAAACTACCATCCTAGAGAACAAACACTACAAGAAACAAGGTATGTTGTAGGCAGTGGCGGAGCCAGGGGCTCCAAGAGGTGTCCTCAGAACCGCTTGACTGATCAAATTTTATAAAAATATATGTATAATTTGTATGTTAATGTTTGTTTTTAAATTTCGGACACCACTTGAACTATATATAACTCTTACCAAACGATAATTACTGAAAATAGTTAATATATTATATAAAATTAATCAAAACATCATAACCATATCAAAAAATATTTAAAAAATGTTAAGTTTATCAAATAAAAATAATATTATAAATAATTATAATAATATTTTTATTTTAATAATTATTTATTATGGACACCGTTTGGCACAATTTCTGCCTACGCTAATGGTTGTAGGGGTTTACCAACTGCTATAGTGATTTCAAAAATGGGTCATTTGTAGGGGTTATTTAAAACCCCTACAACGGGCTGCGGTTGTAGGGGTTAAATAAAAATTGCTACAATGGGTTGTGGTTGTAGGAGTTATTTAAAAACTCCTACAACGAAAAATTACATAATCAAATTAATTAATTTCAAAATATACATAAAATAGTGTTTAGTTATAAATTAAAAAAAAACTAAATTAATAATTATTACATAATTTAAGCCATATTAGAAAAAGTAGAAAAAATTTACTTATCAAAATTTTAAAATTCAGATTGTATAATTTGGAAACCGGAATTATGAACTTTTTGTGACCCAATATTCAAGCCCCACTTCCAACAACACATTCCACAAAATCCTAACAGCCAACAATAAAATATTTTGAACTTCAATCCCATCAGCTACCCTTGCTGATTTATCGCCTAACTTTAAAGTCAATCGTTCTGTAATCAAAAGTCAACACAATCGGCATAAACGACAATTTGACTAGGTAAACAATATCCAAAATGCACAAAATCATATCACAACACTCCTATCATGGTCTGGAGCATGTATGTTCAATCGGAATCACAAAAAATCACACCGAATTAGCAGGCACGCAAAACTAGGGCTGTTAACGAACAGAGCCGCTCGAGATTCGCTTGGCGTTCGGCTCAGAAAAATTGCGTTCGTGACTCGATTCGGTTCACAGCGAACATGTTCGCGAATAGGCTCGTTTATAAATGAGCCGAATCCGAGCGAAGGGGAGTTCGGCTCGGCTAGTTTGCGAACATGTTCGGCTCGGAAGCTCGACGAGCCTTGTTCGCGAACATGCTCGTTTATTATTCACGAACAGTTTGTTAATGATGTTCGTGAACATATTCGTGTAACAGTTCGCGAACTGGTTCGTTTATACGTTCGTGAACAAGCTCGTTAATTATATTTGCGAACATATTCGACAAGAGTTCGCGAAGTGATTCGTGAACAAGCTCGTTAGTAACATTCGCGAACATGTTCGATAAGAGTTCACGAAGTGAAAAGTGATTCGTTTATAAAGGTTTGTGAACAAGATTGTACGTATATATGTTCGTGAACAAGAACATTGATAGAATTAAGGCTAATTAAGATATGTGTAATAAGATCCTTTAACTATTATTAAGGTTAATCGAACGAATCACCCTTTTACCACTAAATTATACCCATCTATATTTGGATTATGTGTAGAAAAGAACCTTTTGTCGTAAGGCAATTAGACATTATCATAAAGTTCAATAAATTAGAGAGTTGATAACAAATTATAGAGTTTAGTGAATTGGGTTTTACGATAATACGATATATGGTATAGTGAATTAGGGTTTGACAATAACAAATTAATAGACTTAGTGTATATGAACTTAGTATTTTGTAGATATGAATTGACGTTATGCTTACTTCTTACTAATCTTAAGGTTTAGGGTGCAGGATGCATGGTGCAGGGATAGGGTGCAGGGTGTAGGGCGCAGGGTTTAAAGTGTAGAGTTTAGGGTTTATGGTGAATTTTGTTGATATGAATTGACATTTTATCTTACTAATCTTAGGGTTTAAAGCTTATGTTTAGGGTTTAGGGTTTAAAGCTTAGAGTTTAGGGTTTAAAGCTTAGGGTTTAGGGTTTAGGGTTTAGGGTCCTATAAACGAGCCGAACTATAAATGAGCCTAATTTTTTTAAATGAGTCGGCTCGTTTAAAGGTTCGTTTAGGAATCTTAACGATCGAGCTCGAGCTCTGGCTCGTTTAAAGGTTCGTTTACGAATCTTAACGAACGAGCTCGAATCGAGTTCGACCTCTGGCTCGTTTCAAGGTTCGTTTACTGATCTTAATGAACGAGCTCGAGCCGAGCCCGAATTAGGCAAAATTTAAACGAACCGAGCTCGAGCTCGATTTGAATCCGAGCCGAGCTCGAGCCGGACAAAAAATAATCGAGCCAAACTCGAGCTTGGGTAAAGTTCAGCTCGATTCGGCTCGTTTGCAGCCCTACGCAAAACGATTAAAGTAAAAAACTCAACCGAAATGAAACTCGACGAAATAAAGCAAGCTATATACCCCTAGATTCGTATTGAAAAACTCAACAACTAACATTGAAGACATATAGCCAAAAAGTCGACGAAAACTTCAAAAACTCAAAAATTGTTTTCGGGTGAAACTAGGGCTAGAGAGCTCTGATTTGGGTGATTCAAGGCTTGGGACACTCGGAAATTGTTGGGGTACTGAGCGGGGGCAGTCGCTGGAGTCTAGGAGAGGCGGGGGCAGTCGTTGGAGTCTAGGAGAGGCGGCAAAGAGAAGAAAAAACCTTGAGGTTCTCGGCGAGAACCTCTTCAGAAAAAATTCAAAAAAACTCGACGCAGGTTTTAGGGGTCATTCGTCAGGGACAATTGGGGCGGGAGAATTGGGTTGAATTGGGGCCTGTTGGAGAATTCGTCGAAATAGCCCGTTCGGCATGTTGAATTGAAGAGAGAATTGTGGAGATTTCAGATTCTCCACTATTGGACCTACAGAGAATTAGGGTGTATTTCAATTCTCCAATGGAGGGGAGAGAATTGGGGAGAATTTGAGAGAATTAGTTATTTTAGTATTTTACAATTTAGTTTTGATTTTTATTTTATTTTATTAATATCAATTCTCCACCCCACAATCTCTCACATTCTCTCCTACGAACGGTCTACTTTCGAAACATACAATTCTCTCCAATTCTCTATCTAATTGAATTCTCTAGCTAATTCAATTCTCTCTCTCCCAATTCCACTTGACGAACGACCCCCTAATTCAAAAGACCCAACCTTCTCGCCGAGAAGTTGAAGGTTCTCGACGAGAACCTCTTTGAAGGTTCTAGAAGCATGCATAATTATTTTTCAACTCAAAGTAATGAACACAATTATTATTTTAAAATTATATAATTTCAAATTTTACAAACCAACAAGTAAACAGAATTCATTATTATTTTATAATTATATAATTTCAAATTTTACAAACCAACAAGTAAACAGAATTTCAGTTATGAAGTATAATTACGTAAATTTTAAAATCCCCTCCATTATAAAATTTAATATAATTATTAGTAAACATAGCCGATCATTCCCAGATGCGTGCATGGGTTGTCATGTGGCTTCCCTTCAAACTGGACATCTCTTGAGATCATTCCGAGGAAGGGAATTTTGATCTCATAGTCAGGATCTGCTTCATTAACCGGGACGGAGATGCTTGACCGAACATTAATAGCGTTCGGCTTGTTATAATTCGCCATGGTACGTCGAGCAGGAGGTGGGGTGGTAGATTATCCATTCTGGGAGAAGGTGGTGGTGAATTTCAAGACGTGGATGATGTGGAAGAAGAAGAGGAGTTCTCCTTCAACTCCTCAACTTTGATGGGGGTAAAGGATGGGGGTGAATCGATTGTCACTTGCTTCTTCGCCCGCGGTTGCTTGGTCGGTAAAGAAGTACCGGAATGTCTGAGCTCTTAATCTTGTTAGGCTTGAACTGAGAATGAGTGAGTGGGCGGTTCATATACCTGCATTCAACCTGCAAGTCAACAAAAACAAGAACAACCGGTGTAAAATAAAAGTGTGATGGAAAATGGTAATATGGAAAGTAGAAGAATAAATGTCAACTCTTCTTTCAAACAATAGAGAAGAGTCCCCGGCAACGGCGCCAATTTGATAACGATGTAAATAGGGTATCAAATCCTATCAAACAAGAGTAAGGTAGATCGTATTCCACGAGTTTTTTTCCTGTCGTTTACTCAAAGGAATTGGCAATTTATTCGGGTTTAAACAAGTTGCGTGGTGTGAGTTCCACGACTTCTATTCTAATAAGCTAAGGAAATTGAAATTGAAATTGAATTAAAAACAAGATTGATTGATTAAGGTTGACTAATGATTTGATAGACAAAAGCTTAGACTCGAATCCCCCTAAGATTACTAGGACATTGGCGATCACAAAACCGGCGACTTACGATTCTAATTCATTCAGTTCTCAGACACCACCATAACTCCTTACTCTTAGGTCTAAGTCTGTGAACGTTCGCTCTATCGGAGCTAACTACCAAGATTAATTAACCACCCGTGCGTTCACTTCTGCACGGATAACTAACTGTGCACCTAATTGATTTTAGTGAGTTATTCTAGAAGCGGATTAACCCTAAACGGTTCCTACGAAAGGCATAATCCATTGAATAGGTTAATTGATTGATTTGAGGTTCTAAACAAGGTGGACGTTCGCTAACTATCCTTATTTTAACAAGAATCTAATCTAGGTGATCAAGCTAGAAAAATAAAAATTAAGAACAAACCAATTATGAATAAGAAACTGTCTGAATTAAAATTAATTACCGCCGATCCGTGACCGCTTTAAAGCCCCGGTGACGTGCAAGAATTAACTCACAACTATCAAGGTCTTATTTCACGAGGTCCTTTCATAGACTAATACTCACAAGGTTCATGGACGGTCTAAACATTTAAATTGAGATTTGTTTTTGGTGACAAAGATTCAAAATCATAAACCAAACAAGCAAGTAAAGCAATAGCTAACAAGGTAAGATGAGGATCAAACAAGAGAGAAGGAAGGTTAGCTTAGCAAGGGGTTTCTTCAAGCTCAAGGATCATGAAAGTTGGATTGAATCTCAAGCAACGATGTATAAACGGATGACCATGCAATTCACTCAAGTAGAATCAACGAACTCTCGCACAATTGACTCTCTACTCCTAGACCAAATGCACCATGCTTTCGCTATGTGAACAAAGGGAAAAGAGTGCTTTACCTAGCTCAATGAAATGCTCAACACTGATTCTCTTGGCTAAAATTCATTTAACACAAAGCAATGATGCAAGATACTCTCATGTCAATCATAGAACATTAGGCAATCGATCAATAGGTCTTTCAACTACTAGATGAAAGAAAACCAAATGCACACCAAGTGTTCGACAAAATGTCAACAAGGAAAACAAGCTTAAAATGGTTGCAATTGAAGCGTTTAATCTCTCAAACAATCAATTACAATCCTACAACCTTAGATCAACATCAATCAATCATTCTCATGTATTGAAAGACATAAACAATGCACCAAAAGAACAAGTCAAGCTCCCATGGACAACAAGCACAAGGTCTAGGATCATCATCTTACACAAATGGCTATGAGAAACTCAATCCATACAATCAATCACCTATCCTAGCTTGATCCATCCCCCATTAAACTAAACCCTAGGTTTAGCCTAGCATAACCATGGAAGAAACCTGAAATTTGAGAAGAGGAGATCATCCTTGTTTCCATGGAGGATCTTGCAACTTGGCTCTTCAAGCTTCAATCCAAGTATGGCTTCTTCTTTCTAGATGGTCTTCACTTAGCTCTTAGGTTGAGATGGAGGAGGATGATGGTTGATTATGGGAGAGGAGGAAAATCGTGTTTGGCAATTGGGAGGAAGTGTCGAAGGTGTTGAATGAATAATGATCCCCCAATTTTTGCCAAGACTTCAACTTAAATAGGTCGCCGGTTCTCAAATAAGTTTTCGCCAAAAACTTTATAAGTTTTCAGTGAAAACTTTAGGCAAAATCCAACTCCAGCCTTCTGTAAGTTCTGCTGTCCAATTGTGCAAAAGTTCTCGGCGAGAACTTTAAGTTCTCGCCGAAAACTTCTTCAGAAATGCTGCACATTTTTCTCAAACTTGCATCGGCCATAACTCCTCCGTCCTAGCTCCGATTGACCTCCCGTTTGATCCTACATGCTCCTTGTCACCAGTAAATCGATGTCATAACCTGGGAATGCACAGAAAATACTCTAATAGACAACGATTTTGGCTCCAAAGTAGCAACCGGACAACAAATAGGCACTTTGCACAAAACTTCAATAAAAGCACATAGAGCATGGCATTTCACGATCAAACACGGTCATTTCATAGGTCAATCATAAGCTCAAAATGCAATAAATAAAGTCACATCAAATTCCCCTACGACTAAGCTTTGCTTGTCCTCAAGCAAATGAATTAGAAAACATCCAAGTTCACAAATGACAAGATCGGTCCCATTGAGAATCAAGCAATAACAATTTGACTTAGACTGTTCCACGAACAAACTTAACCTACACATGCAAGAACGTCAACCGAACAAGTCTAGACCTTACTATTTGTCGCACACTCCAAGTAGTGGTTAATTGGGACACAGAAAAACTGACCACGACAACATCAACTCTAATCAAAAGGGCTTGAACTCGGGATATGAAACGGATTAGGTGGGGGTAGGGAAATTTGGAAAGTGGTGAGTGATCGTGATGTGGCTATCGACTCGACTTCGTACACCTCTAGATCTGCACTTTACACGCTCTAGCTAGGATCACCACAACAAAGGCCACTTTTAAGAACTCTTTCTTTTTTTTTCTTCTTCTTTTTTCTACTGCATACTAGTGCTCGATCCAACATTTCACTTAGGTGTTGGACCTGCCTAGCTCACAGCCTTTGCCTTTGCTAGTGCTCAACCCGACACTTCACTTAGGTGCCGAGCTTGCCTAGCTTTTCTTTCGGCACTTCAAGAACTTGAGCAACTTGGCCACTTTCTTTAGAGCATTTTCTTTTGAATATTTTCTTCACATATTAGCCACTTGATCCTTAGCCCCTTACAACTTCCACACAAGATTTCGATTTGGATCTCTGTCTAATCTCAAGCCACAATCACGAGGGACCAAAAAGGTGATGAAAAACATGGAATAGGGTGAAAATGTGTATGATCCAACAAACAGGCCAAGGCTCAACGGGTTATCCTATAGGAAACTGATTCGGGTAGGCTTTTTGGCTGAATGTGGCGAAATTCCTAATTTGCCTTTATCGAGCGGTACAAAAATACGTATCAAACCAATCAACCAACATACAAGAGTGATAAAATCTCTGTTCTGGCCTAGACTCATTTGATATTAGTGCTAAC
The DNA here is from genome assembly GCA_034768395.1 of Linum lewisii. Lineage (NCBI taxonomy): Eukaryota > Viridiplantae > Streptophyta > Magnoliopsida > Malpighiales > Linaceae > Linum > Linum lewisii. The sequence goes on from CM068297.1 coordinate 60,323,973, forward strand.
ATGCTGGTTATAGGTTCTAAATGGAACAGTCTAAACATCATTGTGAAAGATTGAAGTCAATTAAACACCAAAAGTCAAAAACCGAATGATTTCTACGATAGAGGAATTTGACATTCAATCAAGATCACGCACATAATCACAGCATAACATTCCACTTCTACAACAAATAATCACACCAAACCTCAAATTCCCCCTACGACTAACATGAGCATTGTCCACAATGATCAAGAGAGATAGGGTAAGGTGGAACGAAGTTACCGCGTTGGTAGAGAAGAGCATAGGAGGCAATAGTGGTGAAAGAGTTCCATGACGATCATTGGTGAAGAGTGATCCTCCTAAGTGCTTGCCAACATCTTATTCAAAGAGCTAAAACAACACAAAAACATAAAAGCGAAAAGGTAAGGATAACATGGGGTGCCTCCCATGAAGCGCTTCTTTAACGTCTCTAGCTAGACGATAGCACAAAGAGTAAGCTAAGCAAAACCATCCCAACTCATTACCTCCGTGAAGTCGATGTCATTACCTTCGCATGGCACACGAAACTTGAATTGTACCTTACCAAGTTCGGGTGGAATGAACACGGATTTCCCGGATGGTGAAGTGGGAGCAATGGAGAAGGGGCCAAACCACTTGGAGTTGAGCCTTTCATCGGGTGGCTTCTTAGTCTTGCTCGTCTCACCCATTGGTGCGGCTTCCTTGCCTTTCTCAGTTAGCTTCTTCACACCTTTCTTCTTAGCCTTAAGTGGTGTCTTTGGGAGCACGAAAGGTGGGGCCTCTTTTACTTCATCTGTCTTCTCCTGCACATCACTAATGGCAAACAACTCCGCAAGACTATGATGACTAGGATTAGTGCTCTTAGTAGCCGAAGAAAAATCATTTGGACTCCTAGGATCATAGTGACTAGCATAAGACAAAGTGAACTACATGCCATTTGAACGGTCAAAAATCATGCATTCATTATCGACCTAAGGGTAAGTCTACCACCATAGACATCAATCAAAGCACGAGAGGTTGCTAAGAAAGGTCGTCCTAAAATCAAAGGCACGTCGGTATCACCCAAAGCATCTAGAATAACAAAAATCCACAAGGAATTCAAAAGCACCGACCTTAACCAACACATCTTCAACAATACCACGAGGAGATTTCATGGACTTATCCGCTAATTGAACATTCATGAGGGTTGGTTTTAGTTTCCCTAGGCCTAGCTTCATAAACATGCAATATGGCATAACATTGATACTAGCACCCAAATCGGCCAAGCCTCTACTTATTGCATGCTCACCAATAGTGCAAGGAATAGTAAAGCTACCTGGATCCTTAAGCTTCTCCGATGGTTGCTTAGAGAGAATGACGGAGCATTGTTCGTTGAGCTTTGCCGAATTTACATCCTTAAGCTTGCGTTTGTTGGTGAAGATCTCTTTCATGAACTTCGCATATTGAGGCATCTTGGTGATTGCTTCTTTAAAAGGCATTGTGAATTGCACCTTGTCAAGAATCTCAACAAACCTCTTGGAATCTTTCTCCATGGAATCCGGCTTCAAGCGAGAAGGGTAAGGGGCTTAGGCTTGTACGGAGGCACAACCGGTGCGGGAGGAGAGACCGGAGTAGCACTCGTCGTAGCCTCTTGGGAGCCATCCTTGGTGGTAGTCTTAGAAGCTTCTTTAGTCTTCGCCTCTTTCACTATGACTTCAATTTTTTCCGTATCATCATCGGAAACAAAATCCTCAACTAAAACATAGTCATCAACTTGAGCTCTTACCGCTTTAGGTGTGGAATCTTGAAGTTGCTTACCATTCCTCAATGTTACCATCATAAGCTCCTCGGGAACCTTGGGGTTGACCTCGGTGTTGGAGGGTAGGCTACCCTTTGGTCTCTCCGAGAGTGCCTTAGATATTTGACCCAATTGAGTATTCAAATTGGTAATTGAAGCTTGTTGATTCATGATAAGTTGAATCATTGCCGCATTGGTGTCTTCTTGGGAGATTGAAGAACCACCTTCTTTGTGTTGAGAAGGCTTGTTGAAGCCGGGCGGTCCATTACCCTTATGATTGTACATCCCTGGTGGATTAGAACCTTGCTCACCACCTTGGTTACCTATTGTACCTCCTTGGTTCCATTGGTTTCCTCCTTGGTTACCTTGGCTTTGGTTTCCCCCTTGAGTCCATTGGTTGCCTTGATTGTACCCTTTATAGCCTTGGAATCCACCTTGATTACCTTGGTTTTGGTACCCTTGGTTAGGCTTTTGTACCCACCTCCTTGGTTCCAAGGGCGGTTGTAGTTACCCCCTTGATATTTTCCTTGAGGGTTGAAGTTTCCATAGAATCCTTGGCCTTGTACAAAGCTTACTTCCTCATTGTGGTTGCCTTGGTTAAGCTCGGAAGTGGCGGAAGGGCAAGCATTGACATCATGGCCTTGGCCTCCACAACATTCACAACAATACACCGAAGCAACCGGTGGATTACCCAAATGAGATGATGAAGCCTTAGAGGGATGCTTAGGCATACTAAGATTGCTTACTTGAGAGGCCATGGTCAATCTTGGACATAAGGAGAGCGATCATGGGATCATCTTCATCACGATGTCCAGGTAACTTAGGCTTCTTTCCATAGCTAGAGGAATCCTTTGGTGCATCAAAACTTACGGACCGAGAATCATAGTGCGTGTCACTTCTATACTTAGACTTAGGAGTTTGTTGTCGAGACCAACTCCTTGTCTTGTTGGCCATCTCCGCGAAGAGTTCTAGAGCATCTCCAGGAGTGAGCATCCTTAAATCACCTCCGGCGGCTTGGTTGATCATACTTGTATTCTCAAAATCAAGGGACCTAGCAAAGATGTTGTCCAAGCTCCATTCGGCGAAGTTGTGACGAGGACAAGACCGAAGAAGGGCTTGGAACCTATTCCAAGTCTCATGGAAGAGCTCTCCCTTGTGTTGTGTGAAGTGGTTGATACGATCTCGGATTGCATCCGTCATATAAGGGGAAAGAACTCTTCGAGGAAAGCTTCGGCTAGGCCCTCCCATGTGGTGAATGCTCTATTAGGTTGGTTCTCTAACCAAGACTTGGCTCTACCTTTGAGGGAGAAAGGAAAGAGTCGGAGTCGCACACAATCCGGATGAACCTGATCATTCTTCACCGTATCGCATATCTCTAGAAAGTCCTTCAAGTGTCTAGACGGGCACTCTCCATCTATACCATTGAACACCACTCCATTTTGCACCATCTGAATCATATTTGGCTTTAGCTCGAAATTTCTTGCATTCACTGGTCTTCGCACGATGCTCGAGGCTGCCCCTTCAAGGGTTGGGCGAGCATAATCAGCTAGTGTGCGCCTCGCACCCCTTTGCGATTCATCGTCTTCATTGGTGTGATGTGAATGCTCCGAGTGGTTATCTTCGTCCTCATGGTGAGACATGTTGTTGCGTGTGGTGCTATGAACTAAGTGAGGAAGAAAACGAGTTGGTGGTTCAATCACGACCTTGATGCCTTGGAGTCATGCTTGAAGGCGGGTGATTCGCCTCACGCACTAGTGCAAGGTTCCTACACACAAATCAAACAACAAATACCAACGTAATACGACGATGTGTGATAACAAGTCAAATAACACGCAACAAGGGAGCAAAAGTAAAACAGAATGAAGTGTAAAGAACGGTCCACTAATGATTGCTTTCTTAGGAATGAGAGAGTCCCCGGCAACGGTGCCAAAAACTTGACGTGCAAGAATTAACTCACAACTATCAAGGTCGTATTCCACGAGGTCCTCTCATAGACTAATACTCACAAGGTTCATGGACGGTCTAAACATTTAAATTGAGATTTGTTTTTGGTGACAAAGATTCAAAATCATAAACCAAACAAGCAAGTAAAGCAATAGCTAACAAGGTAAGATGAGGATCAAACAAGAGAGAAGGAAGGTTAGCTTAGCAAGGGGTTTCTTCAAGCTCAAGGATCATGAAAGTTGGATTGAATCTCAAGCAACGATGTATAAACGGATGACCACACAATTCACTCAAGTAGAATCAACAAACTCTCGCACAATTGACTCTCTACTCCTAGACCAAATGCACCATGCTTTCGCTATGTGAACAAAGGGAAAAGAGTGCTTTACCTAGCTCAATGAAATGCTCAACACTTGATTCTCTTGGCTAACATTCATCTAACACAAAGCAATGATGCAAGACACTCTCATGTCAATCATAGAACATTAGGCAATCGATCAATAGGTCTTTCAACTACTAGATGAAAGAAAACCAAATGCACACCAAGTGTTCGACAAAATGTCAACAAGGAAAACAAGCTTAAAATGTTGCAAATTACAATCCTACAACCTTAGATCAACATCAATCAATCATTCTCATGTATTGAAAGACATAAACAATGCACCAAAAGAACAAGTCAAGCTCCATGGACAACAAGCACAAGGTCTAGGATCATCATCTTACACAAATGGCTATGAGAAACTCAATCCATACAATCAATCACCTATCCTAGCTTGATCCATCCCCCACTAAACTAAACCTAGGTTTAGCCTAGCATAACCATGGAAGAAACCTGAAATTGAGAAGAGGAGATCATCCTTGTTTCCATGGAGGATCTTGCAACTTGGCTCTTCAAGCTTCAATCCAAAGCATGGCATTTCACGATCAAACACGGTCATTTCATAGGTCAATCATAAGCTCAAAATGCACTAAATAAAGTCACATCACCCGGGTCACTTAGGACTCATCTAATCTAAGCTTAACAAGTTTAGCTACTCATGTTCGAAATCAGAGAATCGAAAACAACAAGGGAGTTCATCTTAACAAGGAAGAACAGAGAAGAACTGTAAAACCTAATTTTGACGACTCTGGCGAAGCTTTCAACCTCGAGAAATCTTCACTCTAGCTCCGAGCACTCCGAGATGGAAAGATAGTGTTAGGGGGAACTCCTATTGTGAGGACCCTATAAGGGTCCTTATTTAAGGACACCATTCGTAGCCGTTGGATCAGGATCCAGATCTGAAACTGTCCATAACTTGTTCCCATCGTTAGAATAGGATCCTCATCCAACGGCTGCGAATGGTGTCCTTATATAAGGACCCTTATAGGGTCCTCACAATAGGAGTTTCCCAGTGTTAGGATCTCTCCGAGAACTCTGAGATATGCTCTAAACTCTCTCTATCACCTCTCTAAGTCGAAAATTGAATATTGTTTTCCTCATTGAGTTGGGGTAGAGCCGCTGCTTATATAGGATATTGTATTCCCAGCTGGAAAAGAACCAAGTTTTTGGCGAGAACATTGAAAGTTCTCGCCGAAGTATACTTTGTAAAGTAATTCTAAAAGTCGACAAGAGTTTTTCATATCTTTCTTCACAAGTTCTCGCCGAGAACTCCTTTGTAAACTTTTATAGAAATTCGACGAGACTTTTGCTGACTTTGAGAAGATATATAATATCGCCGAGAACATTGACATTCTCGGCGAGGACTTCTTAGCTGGGTGGTGATATTTATTTCTTCGAGTAGTCTGAGTTATGGATTTATTCCGAGTCATTTCTTGGTGCTCCATTGCATCCCGAACACGTCTGAAAGCTACATACTTGACGGCAAAAACCTGTGTACTCAGTAAGACACTAGAAAATACATCAAATAGACCCGAAACGGGCCAAAGTAACCAATTCGGTATGATATAGCGTTAATGAATGAAAACCCACTAAACTACCCAAAAGTCGTGTTACAAACAATGAAATGTCGCTTAAACGGGGCTAAAAATCACGATAAATCTAGTGTCATCAAATTACCTCACACTTAATTTTTTGCTTGTCCCAAGCAAATTAAATCAGAACGCACTAAAGTTCACAAATGACAAGATTGATTAAATTGAGATTCAAGTTTGACAGTGAATTTTAAATTGATACACTTAGAACAATTAACCTAACATGCATACATATCAGCCAAACAACCCGGTCATCACTAATTCTATGCACACAATCAAGTAGAAATCACCAATCATGCCCAAAACCGACCTAACCGACCAGACTTCCTCACACATAAAATATTTAGTAAATGGGGGAACTCTCACACTCTGTGTTTAGGGACGTGTTTATGCTCTCAATCACTTTCTCGGCCGAATTATGTCATAAGTTTTCATTTCGACCACAATCTCCACCACTGTGACAACACGAGAAACTAGTCAAAAGGACTTTGCAAGGGACTGTAACGATCCTACACTATAAGGGCTTATGATGAATGGATGAAGGGATGTATGATGATGATGGGTTTGGTGCGGTGTAGTAATCGACTAATTTCCCTCGAATCAGAATCTATGGATTCCTACCGTTTAACCAGACACGGGTTGGAATAATGTACGCTCGCCCTATGATACCCTCAAGCAAACTAGCACTTTTATTATTTTTTTGGAATTTTTTCTTTCTGTCTACATTTGCTTATTGCTTTCATTCTTCCATATGTAGGGAGAAGAACGTTTTGAAACTAACTAACTTCTACTTGACTTGAGACTTTTTGAAATTTTTCTTTGTATTTTTCTGTTTTTCTATTTTTTTCATTTTTTCTTTTGGTGCTAAATTTTTTTTAGTTGCTAGAGGGTTTACACGTCTGAACATGGTTTACTGGTTATAGCACTACAACAAAAAGGGAAATTAGTGGCAGGCGGCGGGACTGTCTACGAGTAAGTTACTCGCAGACAGGAAGCGCCTGCCACTAGTGGCAGGCGGCGGCGTCTAGGGGCGGGCGTGAAGTAAGCGCGGCCTGCGAGTAAGCGCGGCCTGCCACTAGCTAGTGGCAGGCGGCCTGCGAGTAAGCCCGACCTGCCACTAGCTTGTGGCAGCGGCCTGCAAGTAAGCCCGGCCTGCCACTAGCTTGTCTGCTCCTATGAAATTCACTTTCGCTGAAACAAATCCTCCCTCCGCGCCTCCATAACTTATCTTTCTTTCCATTTTTCTTCTTCCTCAAATTCCTCCGCTTCACTTCCCTGATTCCCATCCTCTTCAATCAAAACTCTCATCTTTATTTTCTTCTTCACATCATTAATGGCGTCCCGCTACAATTCCTACCATTCTTCCCGCTCTTCCGCATCTTCTTTCACCTCTGACCCTGCCTCCCTTCCGAATTCAAGCCTTCTTCTTCTTCCTCCTCCTTCTCAAGAGCCCTCTTTAAATCCAATAAACCATCCGATCTCTCCCAATTGAAACCCATTTCTTCCAAATCTAAGCCCACAACACACAATCTCTCTGCACTGGTGAAGAAGTTCATGGACTATAAAGATGGATTGTTAAGGCCAAAAATTGACATTTGAGGAGCTTTTCCAGGAAGGCGACTTAGTTCATGTATCTGAAACCACCATTGACATAGGGTTTCAAGATGGGGATGAAACGATTGGGATAACTAGAAATTTAGTGACCATATAGCAATGATAAAAAAGTTAAGTGACTACCTATAAACGAAAAGGGATGAAACAGAAAAGATCAGAAATTTAGTGACCAGATAACAATAATCAGAAAGTTAAGTGACTGCCTAGAAACAAGGGGATCACACATGAAAAAAAAGAAATTTAGTGACTAGACAGTACTAATCATAAAGTTAAGTGACTAATATTAGTGGCAGGCGGCCTGCGACTAACCACGCGCCTGCCACTAAGCTTAGTGGCAGGCGCCTGCCACTAACCTCATACCTGCGAGGAGCTTACTCGCAGACAACGCCTGCCACTTAATGGGCTTCCTCGCAGCAGCTTTACTCGCAGGCCCATATGTGGTTAGTGGCAGGCAGCGCCTGCGAGTAAGCTCCTGTTTTAGTGGCAGGCTGCCTGCCACTAACCTCGACGAGGTCTGCCACTAAACCATCCTTCTGTTGTAGTGTAGGCAAGTCACCATATACCAACTTTCGGTTAGCTAATCTCAAACTACTACCACATGGGATCAATGGGGTGTGAAGGAACATGGGAATTGGCTGTAATGTAATATCAAACCGAAAGAACAGGCCAAGTACAAGGGTTTACACCTAGATGGATTAATGTCGAGATAGCTTCTGGTTTAAGAGCGATTCTAGGTGCCTTTATCCTCCTAGTACTCGTGTTATCGTGTGGTCTTGAATAGGCCTCGTGCAAATTCTAACTCATTCAAAGTACAAGAAAGTCACTCAAAAAAATAAAAATTGCAAGTTATGTGCAATGGATCAAAAGCTCACAATTGGTTGCTAGCCGGACTCGCTCATTTTCGTGCAATTCAAGGTGACACTACAAGCGTGATTCTAATTTCTATTCTGACCAAGTTAATTTAGCATCAATGCAGGCAAGTTGGTTACGGGTTCTAAGTTAAGCGGTCTAAGCATCATTGTGAAAAATTCAAGTCAACTTAACATCAAAAGTCAAGAACCGAGTAATTCTAGCTAGAGGAATTGAAATGAACCACGGAATCACAGATAAGCAAACAAATTCATGCATTAATTCTTCTAGAATCCTACCCCACACTTAGAACGTTCTGTGTCCTCACAAGACTAAAAGAGAATAGAGTTATCCGGAAAACCTGGAGGTGATGGTCGATGTCAATGATGAGGTGGAGAACCAAGAATGGAGTGAAGCAGCTACACAAAATCCTACAAAACAAAAACAACAGAAAGATCAAAAGGAAACCGGGACAAGTGTCCCAGATCCACACATAATAAAATTGGACCAAAATCCGAAAAGAACATATAAAAGACAGGGAAAGGATACAACCTGATCAATGGTCCTCAGGTGGGGGTGGTGATGGAATGTGGAAGTGGTCCCTCATCACCTGACGCCAAGCGAGCTCCTCGTCATGCCACGCCCACTAGGATTCATACTGGCGTTGGGTGAGAACCCATCGGGCATCCTGGTCAGCTCGCCAACTATCTAGCTGCTCTCCTCCATTTGGTGAGCTCGCTCTCATAAGCCACGTTGTCCTTCTGCCACTAGTGAGATCTGGTGGAGAAATCTATCTGCCACTGCTGCATTTGGTGAGCATCTGACCGTACTGGTCAGTAAACTATGGTGGCTGCTGAGGGACGTGATGTGGCTCGTCTTCATGAGGCTCCTCCCAAGGTGGTCCTCGGGCGGGGACATATGTTGTCGGTGGAATTGACAAATCCACACCAAACTAAATGGAGAGTTGAGCGCCAAGGCTTCCAATCCTGATACGAAGGATCTCTAGGTCCCACCTATCAGTGAGGTGGAGGCGGTTGATAAGCAATACTATGAAGGGCCCTCCAGGAAGTGTCGTAGGCCGCCTCTTAGACGTTGTGCGCTTGTGGAAGAAACGTGCAAGCCACCACCCGGGGTGAAGGCAGTGATCCTCATAAATGGATCAAAAGAGATGCATCTCCTTCATGGAGACATGGTGTCGACCGCATCCTTCCTCACTTACATAGCAGAGCGACTTTTCCACACATAGTGTAAAAACTTAAAGAAGGGGTGGGAGATCTGACCGATAGTGGGGTTGCGGTGGTTGCCGTCCGGGCGGCCGGAGATGTGGCACTAGAGATCGGGGTAGGGCAGTTGGTTGGTGGAGTTCATTCCTTCCCACCCATGCGTGGAGTCACGGTAGTTGAGTCGGTCAATGGCGAGCAGCTCAGCAAAGTCATCGTAGGATGCCTCATGGTGCATCCCGCCAAGGGGGAAGGTGATGCACTTCAGATGCTGCCTAGACTTGTGGTCGTCCAGGACGAAGGAGCTCCGGAACTCCTGTAATGCGGGCAGAGGGTAGCCAGTGCGGTGGTGGAGAGTCTGAAGAATCCCGCTCCGAGGAGGCAACGACGGACGTTGGCGTGCCACTGCTCATTATGTGCCCGCAAAGATTCCATGCAAAGGGCGGCTAAGTTAGCCGGGGGAATGCCCTTGATCCTCCAATAGTTCTCAAAACAAACGGGTGGAAGCTTGGCAAAGCAAGGGTGGAGGTCCGGGATAGTGCGGGGATCCGGGATGCCGGATTCATGAGTCGCATCCGGGGTAGGGATCTCCGGAGTGGGTGTGGCGAGGGGAATGAAATTTTTATCCACTGGTTGTGGGGCAAAGGAGAAGGAGCCATGACCTCTCGCTACTATGGCCTTCTTCCTTTTCTCATGATCAGATGTCGTGGTCTTAAAAGTACATGGGTTCCTACAAGATGAGACTCAAAACAACACCATAATCAGATAAACCAACATTATACCCCACACTTGGTCGAAAAAACTCAAGTTTGCTAAGAAACGAGGAATATCGAGTGGGGGTAAGCTAATGGTCATTAATTACAGGGAATGCGTAGGAATTGACGGAAAAGCAATAGGATACTTAGAATGCAAAGTCAACCGTTCGGTCAACCAACGTCAACATACCCGACAAAATCGAAAATTCGGCAATGAAAACGAGCTTCAATTAGCAGAAAATCAAGCACAAAAATCTAGCAAGGTCTAGAGCATCTAAGTTCAATCAGTAACACAAAAATTCACACCGAACAGCGGGCACGCAAATCGAGGTAGACCGAAAAGTCATCTGAAACAAAACTTTTCGAAACTCAACAATCAGCATGTCAAAAGACTCAAAATTTAAAATCCAATGACTAACCTTGAAGAAATATTACGAGAAAATGGACATGAGTTGACGAAATCGGCAAAAAACTTGAAAATCTTAGTTCGGGTGAAACTAGAGCTATAGAGCTCCGATTTGGATGATCTAGGTGGGGTTGGATTCGTCTTGGAGAGGGCAAGGGATCGGAGATGGCGAAGGTGACGGAATCAGGGCGGAAGAAGAATAAAGTGAAAAGGGGGTGGGGTTTGGTGGCGTTTTAGGCGAGAAGATGTGAAGGGGAGTGGGTGAAGGGAATACTGCTACAGGGGGTTTTAAAATTTCTTTGACCAAAGTTCTTGCCGAAAACACCTGTGAAAACGTTTTTGCAAAGGGGACGAGAGTTTGGTGGTAGAAATCCAAAGTTCTCGCCGAAAACTTGTTTGAAAACACTTTTGAAAAGGGGCGAGACATTTTTGTTGAAAAGTGGCCAAAGTTCTCGCCGAAAACTTGTTTGAAATGATTTTCGAAAATCGGACGAGAGTTTTGACACATTAAAACGGCAAAGTTCTTGCCGAGAACTATAAAGTTCTCACCGAGAACTTGCTACCTGACACAAAAACTGTCTTTTGAAAACACCAACGAACTGAACTTCAAAAATTCAAAACTAAAATCGACAAAAATAAAAAATACCAAATAAATTGGAACTGCGATACCCACAGACCAGAAAAATTACAACCATGAATTGACACTTTGGGACCCTTTCTGAAACTGACTCAAAACACAAAGACTGACTCAAGCTGTGGGTTGCCTCCCACGAAGCGCTCTCGTTTAACGTCCTTGAGATGGACGATACCTGGATGATGATCAAAGAGCCGAAGTGAAGAGATATACATAACCTAGGCAACAGCTAGGCCTTGGAGGTACTTCTTGAACCTATGACCATTAACCACAAATCGTTCTTGATTGGGGCCTTTAATCTCGACACCTCCAAGTGGTGTTTGCCTAATCATCGTGAAGGGGCCGAACCACGGGACTTCAGCTTTTCCGGAAAGAGCTTCAACCGGGAGTGGTACAGAAGGACTTCGTCACTGGCATAGAACGTCTTATGCTCCTTGAGGTGAGCATCGTGGATGTGCTCTCGTAGGCATGGAGGCGATGCTCTTCGAGCTCGTTAATCTGCATTAGTCTTGAATCTCCTGCAAGCTCATGACGAATGGTTAGATCTTTAACAGCCCAAAATGCCTTGTGCTCAAGCTCGACCGGTAGATAGCATGCCTTGCCATAAACAAGTCGATACGACGTAGTGCCGATAGGAGTCTTGAAGGCAGTTCGATATATCCATAGGGCCTCATCAAGATTATATGACCAGTCCTTGCGAGGCCGGCCAAATGTTCTATCAAGAATCCGCTTGAGCTCACGGTTTGTCACTTCTGCTTGACCGTTAGCTTGAGGGCAATAAGTGGTGGACATTCTATGGGTGACACCGAAGCGTTTGCACACCTGGTGAACCGCCCGGTCGTTGTGCGGACGTTCAGCCAAATAACTAACAAAGCTAACAAGCTAGGGTAGATCGTATTCCACGGGTCTTCTATGATCGACTACTTAAATAAGCTGGCAAATTACTCGGATTTAAACACTTCGTGCGTGGTGTGAGTTCCACGACTTCTAAATCTAAGAAATGTAGAGAAATTAAAAATTTAAACTAAAGACAGAATGGAAATTGGTTGATTAAAACAGAGATAACAGACGAACTTAGACTTTGAATCCCCCTTCGTTCACCAGAGCATTGGCAATCAACAAATCAGCGGATTTCGATTCTCATTCAATCAATTCTAAGACACCACCATAACTCTTTACCCTTAGGTTTAAGACCGTCGAACGTTCGCTCTATCCGTTCTAGCTACCAAGATTAATTAGTCGCCCGGGTACGGTCGCCTCTCGCAACGACTTAACTTAACTGGTGGAATTACTAACGATTATTGAGTTACTCTTGCAGTGGATTAACCCTAACCGGTTCCTACGAAAGGCACGCTCCAATTATAAGGTTAATTGTTCAATTTGATGTTCTAAAGTAAGGCGAGCGTTCGCTTCTATCCTTAGCTTAACAAGAATATAATCTAGGTGATCAATCCAGATAAGAAACATGAACAATGAAGAACAAACCAAACATGAAAGAGAAACTGATTGAACTTCAAATCTAATCACCGCCGATCCGTGACCACTTTAAAGCCCTGGGTCACTTAGGGTTCATCTAGTCTAAGCTCTAAGAGTTTAGCTACGCATATTCAACACGAAAGAATCAAAGACAAAGAAAGAGTTCATCATACAAAGGAAGAACAGAAAAGAATCTGAAAAACCTAATTAAGACGACTCCGGCAGAACTTCGATCTTCCGGTAGACTGCAATCCTAGCTCCGAGTCTTCGAGATGGAAGGGATGGCGTCACGATATCTTTCCGGCTCTTCGAACTCTAACTCTTTGCTCCAGAACTTGAGAGAATTCTGAAGTTCGGTAATTATGATGTATTATGAGGTATTTTTCCCAGTATCTGATTTTGGGCCGCCGGTTAAGTATTTATACTTAACCCCAATTCAGCCGGATTTTGCCTGATATTTTCGCCAAAAATACTGAAGGATTTTCGACGAAAATTCTCCTGTAAATTTCGGTCCCGTAGTTTTTGGTCGAAAACTTAACATTTTCGCCGAAAACTTCTGTTGATGAGCATCGCCGATTTGTACTGATATTTTCGCCAAAAATGCTGAGGTATTTTCGGTGAAAATTCCTTTATAAACCGGGCAGGAATTGTTTCGACTTGATTGGCTCCTTGGATCGATTCCGATGCAATTCCTCGAGGTTCCAACGCCTTAGACACGTCCTTGGCTACTTTATTTGACGGCAAAAACCTGTGCTAACATAAAAACACTAGAAAACCATCAAATAGACCCGAAACGGGCCAAGGTAACACAAATGGCAAGAGATAGGGAATCGATTGAATATTCGTTATTCTACCTAAAAACCATGTCTTAAGCAAGGAAATGTCGCTTAAATGAGGCTGATAATCACGTCAAATCGAGTGTCATCAAAATACCCCACACTTAACCTTTTGCTTGTCCTCAAGCAAACTGAATAGAAACGCTCATGTTCACAAATGATAAGATCGATTAAATTGGAGTTCAATCAAACACAATGAATTATTAGACAGATAGATCCTAGAACAAGAAACCTAACATGCATACTGATCAGCTCAAACAACCTGGTCTCACTAATAAACTGCACACGACAAGTAGTAGCAACCAATTATGCACGAATTTGACCTGACCGACCAGACTCCTCACACAGGATATATTTGTACAATAGGAACTCTCACTCTCTGTGTTTAAGGACGTGTTTCTGCTCTCAATCATTTTCTGTTACTGAATTTTGTCATAAGTTTGCAATTCAACCACATCTCCACCACTGTGACAACACGAGTATCCAGTCAAGAAGGACTTCCCTGCTAGGACTTTAACGAATTCTACACTACTTGGGTTTATGATGCGATAGATGATGGGAATGTATGATGATGGCTTTGTGCGGTGTAGCTTTCGACTAACTTCCTCGAATCTAGCCTATGGCTTCCTACCGTCTGACCAGACACGGGTGGAATAATGAATGCTCGTCCTATGATACCCTCAAGCAACCTAGCACTTTTTATTTTTCTTTACACAATTTTTTTTTCTGACTGTTCTTTTGACTTCGTTCTTCCATTTGTAGGGAGAAGAACGTTTTATTGAACTAAAACTTGAAACCTTTTCGGCTTTTCTGATTTTTCTTCTTTTCATTTTTTCGAAACTTGCTTCTTTTCTTTTCTTTCAATTTTTTTTCTTTTGTGCCGATTTTTCTTTTAGTTGCTAGAGGGGTTTACACGTCTGGACATAATAGCTAAGACCACCTGTTTAATGGCTATAGGTAGGTTACCACAAACCGACTTCCGGTAGGTCAATCTAGAACTACAACCACAGGGGATCAACGGGGAATGAAAGAATGGGAAATGGCTGTAATGTATTATCGAACCGAAAGAACAGGCCAAGCTCAAGGGTCTACACCTAATGGACATTTTATCGTTAGGTAGGCTATCTGGCTTAGTAGCTGAATCTAGGTGCCCTATCATTCTAGAACTCGTGTCATCATGTGGTCTCGAGTAGGTCTCATGCAAATTCTAACTCATTCAAGCAAACAGAAAACCACTCAAAAATAATTGAAATTGCAAGTTACGTGCAATGGATCAAAAGCTCACAGTTGGTTTGCTAGTCGGATTCGGTCATTTTCATGCAATCAAGGCTACAGACTACAAGTGTGATTTTAAAAATTCTGTTCTGACCAGGCAATTTAGCATCAAAGTATACAAGTTGGTTCTCAAGTTCTAGGTTAATTAGTCTAAGCATCATTATGAAAGTTTGAACAACAACTTAACATAAAAAATCAAGAACTGAGCCATTCTAATGCTAGAGAGACTGGAATGGAATCACGAGGCACACAGAAAACACAATCAAGGGCAATCAAGTTCATGCAAGGTTCTCTAGCATCCTACCCCACACTTAAATCGGATTGTGTCCTCACAGGACTAATTCTAGAGTTCAAAGTGAAGTAGAAGAACCTGGACCGAATGGTTGGCGTAGGGGATGAGCACGGGTCCTCGGAGCGGAGGGAATCTACCGAAGCGAAGCAAAGGGAATCTCCCTACTGCCTACAAAACAAAAACAAATGAAACATAAAAAGGAAACCGACACAAGTGTCCGGATCCACACAGAAAAAAGTTAGGATCGGAATCCGAAAAGAATAAATAAAAAGAAGGGACAAGAAAGAGGATACAACCCGGTCACTGCTGGTCAGGCGCGCCGGGAGGTGGGAAGTGGAGGAAATCGCCGAGCTGACGTTGCCACTCCATCTATGCCTCATACCGCCTATCAGCAGCGCGGTGCATATGTTATTGCATAATAGTCCATCTCGCCTCTTGAGTGGCGTTGTTGGTGATGCGCCACCCCTGCAGTCGCTCATACAACTCACCAATGTCCGCGGGGTGCGGTCGGTGCTGAGGGTGAGGCGCCTGGTATGGATCTGGAATGTGCGGCGGCGCCTGGTGTGCATACCCTGCCTGATGATGTGGCGAGGGTATATGGTCATGAAACTCTGGTTGCGGCTGCGGCTGCGGCTGCTGCTGGTCATAATCATCTTCTTCCTCCGACTCGTCCTTGTCCTCGAGAGGAGGATCCGCTGCTACCAGGGGGCTGATGTCCAGATCGAGGTTGTACTCGACCGCCAAATCTCCTCCAACGGTGCGTACTCTGCGGCGTGGGATGTTCGGGCCATATTCCTGGCTGAGGCCGAATGAGATGATGAGTCGGCCCACAAAGTTGCCTCCCAGGAGTGAGCGGGCGACCTGATCTCTGAGTCTTCTTGCGGAGTAGGCGAGCAAGCACCCATCCGGGATGAAGTGGATATCGCTCCCGGATGGTGCGAAGAAGAAGAAGCTCGTCCTTGCTGATATGGTGGCGGTCCTTCTCTGGAGCATATAAAAGCGATCTACGCCAAACCATATGAATGTATCTAATGAAAGGGTGAGAGAGCGACTTAACTGAGTTATGGTCCCCAAGGCGATTGTCGGGCACTCCACCATATGGCTCCATAGCGCATGGTACTCCTCTCCGTCATCCTCGTCGTCCGCCCAACCAAGGTGATGTCCGTGGTAGTGCTCGTAGGGAATGCCTTGATGAGCTGCAAACTCATCATAGGTGAGGGAACCTGTACACCCGGCCCAGATAGAAGGAAACAACCTTCCTGTGCTGCCTCCTCTTGTGCTCGTCCAGCTCGAATGTCGCCGAAAACTCCTGGAGAGCGATGTCTGGGAAGTCGGCGGCGAGCGTGGTCAGCTCCAGCAGGCCGGCATGGGTCAGTGCATCGAGCACGTTCCGGTACCAATCATCATCGTGCTTGAGAGCGACTCCATGGAAAGAGGGAGAACATCAGCTCCAGGGGTGTTCTCAAACCCCTGGTAGCGTGCAAAGTAGTGCTGAGGTAGGCGAGCAACGGTGCGGTGATACCCAGCACAGTCAGGGAAAGCTGGTGGAGGGCCCTGAACGGCGGGTGTGACGGGAGCGGGGGCTCCGGAGCTCGAGGCGCCATCAAGTCGTGCCTTGGTCCTGCGCTCATAAGTGGTGTTCCTAAACAAGAAAACAAACCAGATTAGTCAAACTAAAACCCTACCCCACACTTAGTCGAAAAACTCAATTTCACAAAGAAATGAGGAAAACCGAGTGGGGGTAAGCAAAGCAGATTAACCGGAAATCATGAACAATAAAATACATGCTCAGGAACAGCCTAAATGGATTAGCACCATCAGAGTACAGAAGTCAAACCGACATTCAAAAAATCAACAAAATAGAACATTGAACCCTAATCATGGCAGGACTATCACAAAGCGGGAAATGACGGTATAATATGCTCTCAGATGGCAAACACAATAATCTGAACGAGAATGAGCACATAAGGCAGCCAAATGATCAAAAACAGTTCATGGTCAAACCGACATTTCTCAAAAGTCAACATCACAAGGAATAGGACTTAGGCATAGCAAAACATGATCAAACGATATGAAAATTAAGCACAACACTCCCTAAGCATGCTAGAACAGTTCAACAAGTTCAGCTAACCTAGTTCACACGAAATCAGTCGGCACGCAAATCGAGGCAAACCGAAAAGTCAACCGAAAGTCAACCCCGACGAAATTCAGCAATCAACATGTTAAAAGATTCGTAATGAAAAGTTCTACAACTTACCTTGAATCCATGGATGCTAAAAATAAATCGGATTGGGAGAAATCGGTAAAAAATCGCAAGTTTTAGGGTTTTGGTGAACTAGAGCTTTAGAGCTCCGATTCGGCTGTTCTAGGGTTTAAAATGATCGGAAAAAGGAGGGGAAGGGAGCGGCGTGGTCGGTGACGGCGGCAATGGTCGGCGGCGGCGAGAAATGGTGGCGCGCGGTCGGGTTTATAAAACAGAGGGGAGGTTTTCGGTTTTTGTTTCGAAAATAGAAAGGAAGAGAGAGAGGGTGAAATCCGGATTTTAAAGTGAATAGTTGGTTGATTTTCAAAGAAATTTTCGGCGAAAATAAGTGCAAGTTTTCGCCGAAAATTCTAGTTAAAAAGTACTGCCGGTTTTCAAAAGAAATTTTCGCCGAAAATATTAATACATTTTCGCCAAAAATGTAAAACAGGAACGTTTGGAAAACTCTGTCGTGATTTCAAAGAGAATTTTCGCCGAAAATATGGGTTGTTTTCACCGAAAATATTGAACTCTACGATTGAAAATATTTTCGCAATCCCGACAAACTTCAAAAAATCACAGTTAAATCCACAGAAATTGGAAAGACCTCAAACGACTTTCAACTGACATTATGACACACAGACTACACACGAAAAATATGAAATCAAACAAACTGACACTTTTGGCTCCCCCGAACCGACTCTAAAATAGTAAGGTTGACACAAATCAAAAACTGACTCCAGCCGTGGGTTGCCTCCCACGAAGCGCTCTTTTATTAGCGTCCTTGAGTTGGACGATACCTGGACGGTATTAGGAGACATCCCAACTCAGATTCTCCTTAATGCTAGCATCGGAGTTCATAAAGTAGAGCTTCGAGGCTTCTCCGGTGAGCATGAATTTCTTCCCGTTCGCGTGTAAGAGCTTGGTTCATCCGTCGGGAAGGTGGTCAGTAATCTTGAATGGTCCGAACAGTTCTGTCAAAGGATCATCTTCTACAAGGAAGACAGTGGACGGAATGAGAATGATCGGCTCCTTCTTTTCTTTGACCTCCGGCTTAATATCACCAGGATCGGTGATCGTCAGTATTTCCTTAGGAGATGCTTTTGGCTTCTCCTTCCATACTTGTTCCGGCGTCGGTAGCTTGGAACGAGTTGGCGGTGCAGCTGGCTCAGTAGAAAGTGGCGACACAACGGGTCTCCAGACCATGTGAGTCTTCGTCTTCTTGTTCTTTCCCCGAGGTCTGCTAGGTTTTGTGCTCGGTGGCTTAGAAGAGGCTTTCAGTTCCTTCTTCTTTGGCGGCTTTTGAGGAGCAGATTTCGGCTCCTGCTTGGTAATCTGTCCAGCACCTGCAACAGCAATTGATCTAGGCACACTAGAAGAGACATCAGTAACGGAGTTGACCGGAGTCAACTCCACAGTTTCAACAGCTAAACAATGAAATTCTTCACTCTTAGGATTATATTTCATTCCGTTCTTAAGGCGGAACGTGACAGTTTCTTTACCAACTCTCAAAGTTAAAGAACCATTTGGAACGTTAATTTGCATTCCAGTAGTGGCCATGAAAGGTCGTCCTATGAGAATGGTAGAATCATCCTTACTAGTGTCAATGATAACAAAGTCAGCTAAGAACGTGAAAGGACCACATTTAGTCACAACGTCTTTGATTTCTCCCCTAGGAGTTTTAAGTGATCTATCAGCAAAGATAAGTTGCATACTAGGCGGTTCAAGTTCTCCTAGGTTCAATTTTTCATATAGACTCATAGGCATAACATTAACAGACGCGCCAAGATCAACCAAACAACGTTCTATCTCAACATCATTAATGACAAGAGGTAGAGTGAAAGAACCGGGATCAGAACACTTAGCTGGATATGGAGAGGACGGTTTCTTGATACGAGCATCAGGATATCCTTCTTTATTTCCCTTCATGACAGTCTCGATCCTTGCATTCGGCAGCAATGCTCTTGGAAAAGGAGGCTTCACGACGTACGGTGCAAGAGGAGGATCTTCCTCCTTAGGCGCCACTTGTAGTGCTTCCTTCTTCTCTGAGATTCAGCGATCCTGCGTAAAACAGCACAAGCATCAGCAGATAAGCTTGGAAATTTTCTAACAGATACCATCTTGGCTTGCTCCTTTCTCGGATTCAGCTCTGTCTGGCTCGGAAGTTGGCCAAATGGTCGACCAGATGCTAGCATGTTCGAGATGTTGTTCACAGCTTGCTCAATTCTTTGACCGGCTGCAATCTGTTCTTGATTGAGAAGAGCTTGAGCTTTAAACTGACTGTTATGATCGTCGAGTCTGGTGATGATCTGACTAAGCTTCTTATCCAGGTCACTGACATTGTTTTCCTTCTGGTACTGCTGCCCTGGATAGGTGTTATTCAAATATTGGTTCTGGCGATTGCCAGGAGCAGTTCCATAGTTACCCGGATTGCAATGCGGCGGCTGGTAGACACCGCCGGCGGATGGTTAGGCTTCTGATCCTGAGCTGGACCAGCTGGGCGGTTATTCTGGTTCTGGTTATGGTTGGTGCTAGCATTGTAGGGAGGTCTGTCTTGATAGTTCCCTTGCTGCCTGAAGTTGCGGTAGCCAGCATAACCATTCTGATTATTAACGAAGCCTTGTGAACGAAATTTACCTCTTCGGCGGACCAGACTTCTGTCTTACCAAAATTCTGGCATCGGCCTCCGTTATGTGCGCAAGCTCCACACCACTACGCAATCGACAACATAGACAGAAGCTGCCGGCGGTTTGGCTGGTGTGGTAGACTTCTTCAAATGCTTCTCTACTTCGGCCTTGATAGCTGCTTCGAGATCGAGCTTGCTCCTTGATCCTTCAGATTGTCGTTTCCCAGTTCCTTAACTTGGAAGCACAGTTTGCGAAGTGAAGAAGAGTAGCTTCAGGTGTGAGCGTAGTGCAATCCCCTTCAGCTAGGGAATTGACCCACTTGGCAGATCTCTCGAAGACCTCGAGCAAAGATTTCAGCTAACTGCCTCTGCTCGAATCCATGTTGAGGGCAGTTGTAGAGGAGTTCTTGGAATCGATTCCAAGTATCATATAAGCTTTCTCCTTCTTTCTGGGGAACCTGGCAATGTTGTCCTTGATGGCTGTTGTTCTGGCAGGAGGAAAGTATTCTTCAACGAAGTCCTGAGCCAGAGTATCCCAATTAGTGTAATATCCAGGTGGTTTGCCAGTAAGCCACCTTTTAGCAGCGCCTTTAAGAGAGAACGGGAAAGCTCTCAAACAAAGAGTATTCTTGTCGAGTTTTCCGTTCTTAAAAGTGTTGCAGAGATCAAGGAAATCTGCAAGATGAGTGCACGGATTGTCTAGGGGCCTGCCTTTGAACTGTAGATCCCTAGAGATCATAGTCAAAAATGGAATCTTGATCTCATAGTCAGGATCTCCTTCAATGCGCGGTACGGCAATGGCAGATCGAACGCTAGTCGCGCTCGGCTTGTTGTAATCGGCTAGACTTTTCTGTGCGGGCGGCGGTGGTGGTGGATTTCCTGCCTGGTGGTGGTGGTGGTGGTAATTGATCAGCCATGGTAGGAGATGGAGGAGGTGAAAGTGACTCAGTGTATGAAACGGATGTAGGTGACGATAAGGGTGAAGATGAGGGACTCTCCTTCAGTTCCTCAATCTTAATCGGAGTGACGGGTGGAGGTGGATTGGTTTCTGCCTCTCCTTGGAATCTGTGATTGTCGAGGTGGAGCAGAACTGCTTGGTCTCTCTATACTTTAGCCTTGTTGGTTTGAGAGCGAGTCCAAGGGCGGCGATGCATACACCTGTGAACAACCTACGAATAACAAAAACAAACAAAAACTAGTGTAAAATCGAAGTGGGTGGAAAATGAAAGATGGAAAGTAGAGGAATAAGTTGCCAGTTCTTCTTTCAAACAATCAAAAGAAGTCCCCGGCAACGGCGCCAATTTGGTGAACCGCCCGGTCGTTGTGCGGACGTTCAGCCAAATAACTAAAAAGCTAACAAGCTAGGGTAGATCGTATTCCAGGGTCTTCTATGATCGACTACTCAAATAAGCTGGCAAATTACTCGGATTTAAACACTTCGTGCGTGTGTGAGTTCCACGACTTCTAAATCTAAGAAATGCAGAGAAATTAAAAATTTAAACTAAAGATAGAATGGAAATTGGTTGTTAAAACAGAGATAACAGACGAACTTAGACTTTGAATCCCCCTTCGTTCACCAGAGCATTGGCAATCAACAGATCAGCGGATTTCGATTCTCATTCAATCAATTCCAAGACACCACCATAACTCCTTACCCTTAGGTTTAAGACCGGCGAACGTTCGCTCTATCCGTTCTAGCTACCAAGATTAACTAGTCGCCCGGGTACGGTCGCCTCTCGCAATGACTTAACTTAACTGGTGGAATTACTAATGATTATTGAGTTACTCTTGCAGTGGATTAACCCTAACCGGTTCCTACGAAAGGCACGCTCCAATTATAAGGTTAATTTTTTCAATTTGATGTTCTAAAGTAAGGCGAGCGTTCGTTTCTATCCTTAGCTTAACAAGAATCTAATCTAGGTGATCAATCCAGATAAGAAACATGAACAATGAAGAACAAACCAAACATGAAAGAGAAACTGATTGAACTTCGAATCTAATCACCGCCGATCCGTGACCGCTTTAAAGCCCTGGGTCACTTAGGGTTCATCTAGTCTAAGCTCTAAGAGTTTAGCTACGCATATTCATCACGAAAGAATCAAAGACAAAGAAAGAGTTCATCATACAAAGGAAGAACAGAAAAGAATCTGAAAAACCTAATTAAGACGAC
This sequence comes from Linum lewisii, assembly GCA_034768395.1. Classification (NCBI taxonomy): domain Eukaryota; kingdom Viridiplantae; phylum Streptophyta; class Magnoliopsida; order Malpighiales; family Linaceae; genus Linum; species Linum lewisii. Next base: position 60,346,054 of record CM068297.1, read on the forward strand.
TCCGCAGAACTTCGATCTTCCGGTAGACTGCAATCCTAGCTCCGAGTCTTCGAGATGGAAGGGATGGCGTCACGATCTCTTTCCGGCTCTTCGAACTCTAACTCTTTGCTCCAGAACTTGAGAGAATTCTGAAGTTCGGTAATTATGATGTATTATGAGGTATTTTTCCCAGTATCTGATTTTGGGCCGCCGGTTAAGTATTTATACTTAACCCTAATTCAGCCGAATTTTGCCTGATATTTTCGCCGAAAATACTGAAGGATTTTCGGCGAAAATTCCTTTGTAAATGGATGGTCCGCCGGCTGATTTCTCTTGTAAATTTTGGTCCCGTAGTTTTCGGTCGAAAACTTAACATTTTCGCCGAAAACTTCTGTTGATGAGCATCGCCGATTTGTACTGATATTTTCGCCGAAAATGATGAGGTATTTTCGGCGAAAATTCCTTTATAAACCGGGCAGGAATTGTTTGACTTGATTGGCTCCTTGGATCGATTCCGATGCAATTCCTCGAGGTTCCAACGCCTTAGACACATCATTGGCTACTTTATTTGACGGCAAAAACCTGTGCTAACATAAAAACACTAGAAAACCATCAAATAGACCCGAAACAGGCCAAGGTAACACAAATGGCACGAGATAGGGCAATCGATTGAATATTCGTTATTCTACCCTAAAAACCATGTCTTAAGCAAGGAAATGTCGCTTAAATGAGGCTGATAATCACATCAAATCGAGTGTCATCAACACCCGATCGAATTGTCCATGGAAGTGGGTACCCCTATCGCTTATGATAAAGCGTGGTGTACCAAAACGTGTGAAAAGACGTTGGAGAAACTTCCCCACCACTCCCGAATGGTTAGTAGGCAAGGCTTGCGCCTCGGCCCACTTGGATACATAATCAACGGCGACAAGTATTATATATACTTCTCTTTTGGGTATCATGTATCCTATGGTTAAAAGTTCCTCTCTCCATGCTCTGAAATCTCTTTTAACTCGTAAGCTTTCCTCTTAGAAAGTTGATTTCATTTATTTTGTAAGCACCTTGGAGGAGATCAAAGAGGCTATGAACTTCTGGAGACAAAAGTCATGGTCTAGATGGATAAGTGTGTGACAAAAACCCTCACTAAAAGACTTGGTAGTTGTCTTCCTGAAGTAGTTAGCAATAGTTGGTCGACTTTAAATAAAGCTAGGTAGATCAATGATAATATCTTAAGGACTCCGAATTGGTTAGTTCTTATCACCTGAAAAACACAACTCCCATATTTGCGTTAAAATTGATCTTAGAAAAAGCTTTTGACTCGGTGGATCATTTCTTTTTACTCAACATTATGATTGTTGTGGATTTCCCAACTAAATTCATTAATTGGATACATGATTGTTTGATGTCTATTGTGCTCAACACTTGTCTCAATGGAGGCTTTGTTGGTTATTTTCATTGCACAAAAGGCTCCGCCAAGGAGATCCATTATCTCCTTCCCTTTTTGTATTAGTGATGAAATGACTTCATTGTTTGTTTTGAATGTTGCTATAAAAGGGAAGATTTATTCCATCCTAAGTGTAAGGCTATGAGATTTATCATCTTTTATTCACTAATAATCAATTAGTTTTCGCTAATGGATCTCTGTTGGGTGTTAATTGGGGAGAGCAGAGGCTAATATAAGGGGAATTATGTCCCTTAGACATAATGAATTACAACCCTTAGATTTTTATAGAAACAGATCAAATAGTATGGGAAAAATAGCAATAAAAGAGACATTTACTACCCATTTATTATATGAATTACTGTAATTAATGTCCTACCTTTGATTATCCCCAATATTTTTTATTCTTTTTTTTCTTTTACCGCACTTAGTTTTACATTAAATATCTTTATTATGATAATTAATATATTTAAAATTCCAATTAAATATTACTCATAATTCTACAAATCCTACAACTAACTAACTTTTTTGCTACTACTACACTAATACTAGTATTTAAAATCCACTTGTTTTTTATGGATCTTCCCGACGAAAGCAATCAAGCTAGCAATCTCTCATAGTTCAAATTTTTTTATTTTAATGTTATTTTAGATGATCAAATCAATAATTTTTTTTCCGATGAATAGTAATTTTCATTCAACCAAAATGAAGAGGAGATTATAAAAATCAACCTCAAAGTTCAAAGCTTACAACCCAACCAAATCAAACTAAAATATTTACACTTGTAAAGAAAAGCCAAAACTAGCAATGGCTACTGAAAAATCTTTACTACCCAAAGCTTGTAAACCTATATCACGAAGCACCTTGGAAACAAGTGCATCAACCAAAATTGGTTTGCAACAATGGGTACGGGCACATCTCTCCCTCCATATACTAGAAACCACCGAATTCCAGGCCGATTGGGATATAAGCCCTTTAGCAGACTTAGCACAAGCAGCAATACCAAACTGAGAAAGCAAAGAATACCATCATCTGTGCTAACCTGTCAATCCTTCCAAGTACCCGAGACATCAACTCAAAAGAGTATGGACAAGTAAAAAAGAGATGCTTATGCGTCTCCTGAACATTACCAGTACAAAGCACACATCTAGGATTGACAAGATCCCCCACTGCTGTAATTTGTCCTACGTTGTGAGACGCCCCAGCACAGCCAACCATGAAATAAAACTGTTACTTGGCCGATTTCCACTACCCCAAATAAGCTTGTACCAAGGAACCAAAGGCTTTGTAACTCGAATTGAATTCCATAAAACTGAGATCGAAACAGAATCATAAGGAGAGTTGTCCCAATGCGGGGCTTCCATTGACCAACGAGAAATGAGCAAGGAATGAAGTACAATGCTTAAGCATCCTGCTCCATACCCATGACCCAGAACCTGTAGACAAGGTAGCAAAATCCCTCACTTTGATTCTATACAAACGAAGCCAAGCAATCCAAATAGATCCCTGACTTGCAAATATATCCCAAAGCTGACGGAAAATCAAGGCCTGATTCCATATTTTCATATCCCTCAGTCTCAATCCTCCTTCCTTTTTAGGATATATAATATGCTCCCATGCCACTTTAGCCTTGCGACCAGAAGAGTCATCACCACCCCATAAATAAGAAGAACATAACTGCTGAACCCTCTTAATAACTTTTAAGGGTAGAGAGAATACACTCATCCAGTATTGGGAAAGACTAAGCAGAACCGAGTTCACAAATTGAAGCCGCCCGCCAAAACTTAACGTTCTAGCACTCCAACCATTAATTCTACTTGTGATTTTAGAAATCAAAGGATCACAGTCTTGTAAAGATAGCTTACCAGCAATTAAAGGTAAACCTAAATACTTAACTGGGAGCTTACCAATCCGGAAACCTGACCTGCCGCTCATGAAATTTAAAGCAGAAACAGGAACACCAGCACTGAATATATTGCATTTGTCAGGATTTACCTTCAGACCGGACCAACTAGCAAACTTATCAAGAGTGGCCAGCAAGACATCAAGACCATAAACACTTCCATTGGTAAAGATCATCATATCATCAGCAAAAGCTAAATGAGTCAATTTTCAATTTCAGACACTGAGGATGATAAGGCAGATTCCTTGCAACTCCCTCTATATCCAAGAGCCTCGATAGCCCTTCGATAGCAATAACAAAGAGATAGGGGGACAGGGAATCCCCCTGTCTCACTCCTTTACGAGCAGGGAAGAAACCATGTAAACCACCATTCACCGTCACACTATAAGAAGTAACAAAACACAAGCTTTCAACCAGCTTATAAAAATTTCCGGGAATCCCATAGCAATGAACATATTAAACAAGTAGCCCCAATGAACAGAGTCGAATGCTTTCATAAGATCAACCTTAATAGTACATCTAGGAGAAATTCCCTGACGATTATAAGACCGAACCAGCTCCTGTGCAAGAAGCACATTATCTACAATTTTCCGTTTTTGACAAAACCTGATTGAGATTCACTAATAATGTCCGGAAGAACCAGTTGCATTCTCGAAGATAAAATCTTAGCAATGCATTTATAAAACAGCGAACAACATGAAATTGGCCGGTATTCCTTAACCTGGGAAGGATTCTTTACCTTAGGAATAAGTGTAAGAGAAGTCACATTAAGCTCACGAAGCATTTTCGAAGAAGCGAAAAACTCCATAACTGCATCCGTGAAATCATCACCAATTATCCCCCAAGCAGACTTGTAAAAGTTGGCACTAAAGCCATCCAGACTAGGAGACCTATTACCATCCATTTTGAACATGATGTTTTTGATCTCCTCTCTAGTAACCTGCTTACAAAGAGATTCACAATGCTCAGCGGTAAGGAATTTGTTCAAAACCTTTCTCAAATCATCAACTGAAGGAGGAGTGATATTAATGTCTTCCGTCCCCAGTAGAGATTTGTAAAAAGTAACAAATTCTCCCACCACCTGATCAGGGTCAGTCAAAAGAGTACCATCAGCAGAACAAATCTGTCTCACCGTATTAAAAGCCGTCCTGACCTTGACTGGTCTATGAAAATACCTAGTGTTCAGGTCACCTTCAGCAATGTGCCTGACACGAGCTTTTTGCTTGAAATACAACTCTTCAGCCTTCTGTAAATTTATAAGAGATTCAGTAGCTAGTTTTTCTTGTTCAACTGCAGAAAAATCAATAAACTTCAATCGACACTAATACAAGTATTTTTAGAAGGAAACAAATTCATTGATGTTTCAATACTAGAATGGACGTTATGTCACCTAAAAAAATACTAGTCTATGTTAAGGTTGATTTTGTTATTAAGATGGTAGTAGTATTTCAATAATAATATTCTGGCACACTAGCACAATTTTATATTTTTAGATGTGCATTGTTAAGGTGTATTTTGTTATTAAGATACTAGTACTTTTTCTATTTATATGCATTGTTCTATTCTTTGTATTTCTTTATATGCTTGTGAAACATTAGTAAACATTTGTAAACGTTATTAGTTTTGGATTTGACACGTTCTGAAAAATATTAGTATTGGTATACTAAGTATGTACTGTACTGTGAACTAAATTAGTAAATTGGCTCGGCTAACCATACTAGTATTGATCCCTGATATAAAATGCTAGTATTCATCCTAGAAATATTACTTCATAGAAACAAGCAGTGTAACAAACTTTTTTTAATATGTTTTCTTTCATCTGGCCGACCAGGCGGTAGGATTAGTATTATTAGGTTTATTTATGTGATTTTTTATGTTTGTGTTTATTAGGTGATTTAAATATGATAGTTTTTATATTAATATGAATTTAATGAGAAGATAAATGAGGAAAAAAATATGGAGATAATGATTGATGATGCACAATTAATATAATTAATTATCATAAACAATTAAACAAAAAAGTAATAGAATGAAGGCTTCTGATTGGTTATGTCTAGGGGATATAAGAAAAGCTTATGTCACCTTAGAAAATCACGTGTTAATTGTATCTGCGAAGTTTTAAAGAACTTTCATAGTTATGCGGGTTTGTAGCTTAACCCGAAGAACACAAAAAAATTATTTTCTCGTTCAGTCTATTTTGATGTTCGCTCTTCTATTAAGCAAGTTATTGGCTTCAGTGACGGATCTCTGCATGTTAGATACTTGATCTGTCCTTTGATTTCTGGGAAGATTTGTGCTAAGGATTGTGAAGTTCTCGTTGCTTAGCTGATCACCTCTAAAGTTAGTGGTTGGAAAGTTCATACATACCTTAAGCTATGGAAGATGTCTCCAGTTGGTTGCTTTTGTTCTCTCCTTTGTGAGTCAGCTTTTGATGGTAGTGTTCCTCCTTCCAAAGTCTGTGATAAAAGTAGTAAAAAAAATGCAGTGACATCTTTATGGTCTATGGATAGTGGAGTTCGTAAAAAGGCCAAAGTGGCATGGAAGTATATAGCAACGCCTAAAAATGAGGAGGGGATTAACCGGAGCTTGGTGGGTGACAAAGTCTATACTTTGTCCCCTATACAAAGTTTAGTTTTGGCCGTCAGATCTCCCTAATTTAATCTAACGGTGGATAATATAGTATAAAAGGGGGTAAATTAATTAATTTTTTTTATTTTTTCCATTAGCCTAGGGTAAACCGCCGCCCCCCACTACCTCTCTTATCACGAAAATTCTACCTTCCAGACGGCGCCGGTGATTTCTTCGTCGTTCGGGAGGCTCCATCTGCAGCCACCTTCCTCCTCCACAAAGCACTCACCGCCGGTCACCTGTTCTCTCCATTTCGTTTAGCAGTCGGTGGAGGGTTTCAGATCAGTCGTTCGCGTCAAGCGTTCTCCATTCGGTCAACCGCTGTCTCCTCGGAACTAAGGTTGGCGCCGGCGGTAATCAACTCTTGTCTTTGCCGGCGGTAATCACTTTGAGTCTTGTGCCTCTTCCTTTCCCTAGTTTAATTTAATTTTTTGCCTCTGCTCACTGTGCAGTCAACCAGCGAGCCAAAAAAAGGGGTGAGTTATCGCCGACGAGGTCAGCAGAGAAGGTAAGATCTTCTGAAAATTTTGGTGTTCTGATTTTGTGCACTTAGTACTAATATCTGTATTGTACTAGTTCGTGATGAATACTAATTGTGTTCAGACTAATTGTGAAATTTCATGAAATTCGGATTGCAGAGCTCTTCTTTTCCTATCGATTTTACAATCCAGGTGAGACACTGTTTTTTTCTAGTGATTATGTTGTGTTATTGGTTTTTAGTAGTAGCATAGGTCATGAATTGTGTGGCTCGTTTATCTTGGATGAATACATGTATCTATACAATACTCGTATGCTTGTAGGACTAGTATGCTTGAGTATGTTTGGGGTTGAATCAAAGTGAATTGTGGTAGAATAGGTTTTGGTTTAGGACTTTTGTGGGAGTTATGGTAAGTTTCGATTTTTGTTATTTCTAGTTTATACTTGGTTGAAGTTAGTTCGTATTCAGTACCATGATTGATTAAATATTTGCGAGATTGTGTAATACTGGTTGTTTAGAACTTTCCTAGATCATGATCGGTGATTCCTGTATGATGTAGACACTCAATGTGGCTGTTGAATTAGTGTACATGTGGTTGTTACGATTTTAGGGATTGTGCTTATATACCTTTTTTGGAAGTTGGATGTTCATGGAAGTATGAGCGTTTGTCACATTCATGGCGTATGTGGGTAACTAGAATGCTCGTAAGTCAATGATCTATACTTGTATGTTGGGAGTACTAGTATGTGGTTTACTAATTTTAGTTAAGCTGGTTCAATAATGTGGGAAACGCTGCGAATAGTTAAATACCCAGTACTAGTATCGGTGCAGTACTAGTATCGGTTCAATACTATTTCATTCTTGAATTAGCTTGCACCTTCTTCAAACTTGTTCTAAATACCAATTGATTTCTATTTGCACATCACTTGTTGTTAATCTGATACTATTGCTTGTTGTTAATCTGGTACTCTTGTTGGTAGGTTACCTACAATAATTAGTTCATGCAGTTAGATAGTAAAGATAGATGATAGATACCTTAATATGACTCCAAAATAACTATAAAGATAGTTGCATTACTAGTATATAGCTTTTTTAATATGATACTCTTGGTTATGCATTTTTGTGTCCATATCAATGTCACTATGACTCCAAAATAGCCAAACTAAGATTGCATCACAGTCTCACCTGCATTACTAGCTTACAATTCATAACTTGAAGTTAGGTGATCCCACTACCTGTCAAACAAATGAGATACAGTAAGTACTAGTATTGGTCTGGTACTAGTTTTTTGTTTAATTGGATTGTTTATTGAAGTATGATGTTGTGATTGTGTTTACAGGGTTTGTGGACGATTGAAATTTCAGCATCTGAAAAATAGAGATGCAGCAAGCAAAGAATAGGTAATATGGTAGTTCTGATTGATGTTATTGAGTCTGATACTTGTTGTCCATTATACTCAAGAATCTAACAGATGTTCGGCTTGATAATTCCGATTACAGGGCTGAAGGGACAATCATATGTAGGTGCAGCCCCAAGAGAATCAATGAAGTGGTTTCACGGAGTTCTGCGGAACAAATTGCCAGAATCACTGCTTTGGGGTTTGGAGGCACCACAAAAATTGGCATTATGCAATTGCCAATTGAGATGAGGAAGTGGGTTTTGGCTATATACGACGTGAGTTCTCAGACATTCAGAGTTGGGCCGGAGATGACACTGAAGCTAACTGAAGAAGATGTGTGTAACTATATGAGCTGTCGAAGGTGCAAATACAATAGAGCTGGATAAGACATCGAGGCACGACTCTTTAACAATGGCTAGAAAAGATACAAGATTCTTTACAATGTCAATCTCTGTGAATTTTTCTTCCAATGCCAATCTTTACAAAACTCTTTAACAATGAATTTAAACATATCAGTGGTTATTAACAAAGATATAAGATTCAAAGGGAAAATCATAATCCTATACAAAATTGATTTCATGGAAGATATTAATGGTTATTGCGTTCAAAAAAATGAAAGTTAAAGCTTTTGTTTTCAATGGCGTAATTAAAAGAGGAGGAAGAAGATTAGGATTAAAAAAATTAGTTAAGAGAATATTTTGATGCATATTTTGAGGGGAGATAATTAAAAATTAATTATAATAATTAACCATTACTAATGAGGTGGTTATAGTCATGCAGCCGTAGGGAATTTTTTAATTACTATTATTAAATTCAAGTAAATTATTAATTAGGAAGTGGAGATGAGATCAAGGGTCCGGATTAAACTTTGTACAAGGGACAAAATTTAGACTTTGTCACCAAAAAAAAGTTACGGGGATTAAGTGTTGGTGATCTTGCTAGCTGGAATCAAACTTGTATTATTAGGCATATTTGGAACATTTTACTTCAATCAGGCTTTCTATGCAGCATCACCTAGATTAAAAGATTTTGTGTCAAAACTGGTTCTATTTGGGACTATTAAAGTGCCCCCAATTATCTTTGGGTGTGGCGTAGGGTTTTAAAAATCGACCTGTTGTTGCTAAGCCTTATTTTATTTTTTTTCTGGGAAAGTTGACCTTGTTGGCAAGGGTATTAGATGCCTCGTTACTCTGTTTCTCAAGTCTGGGAATCCATTCGTAGCAAAAACCATGTAGTTAACTGGTCCAAGCTAGTTTAGTTGTCTCCAACTATCCCTAAACATTCTTTCATCACTTGGCTAGCACTTTCTGATAAAATGGTTAATATAATAATGTTGATAAGACAAACTAGGGTTTATCCCTAAATATCTCCTGACCCTAGTAGTGTCTGATGTAGGGACAGATGACATTGATCATATTCTGTGCTCCTTCCCTTTCGTGATTAGAATGTGAGACCTCTGCAAATGTGGTTGTAGTTGGCAAACTTTGGCCAATGATATGGACATCATGGTTGCTGCTTACTCAGGCACTTCTGAAGCTTGTAAGTATTGTCATCTATTGTGGAGGGCTTGATCTCAATGTTTGGTATGAGAGATGCATAAGAAAAGCCCATAGGCATGAAGTTGAGTTGAATAGGATCATTGTTTTCAGAAGTTAAAACAAAAATGGGTTGTTGATGAGTTAGTTTTCTGTAATTCTAGGTAGTTTGTAGCTTTTTAATTTTTTTATGATTTGTACAGTTTCCTTCTCTTTAGCTTGCAAAGATACCAGCTTGCTCTTTGATAAATAAAATTCCACATTCATATAAAAAAAATTGTTCATGAGCTTAGCCGTTTAAATACTAAAAACCCTACAATTATTCATCAGCTTTGCTGTACCTTGGCATTGGTGTTTTGATTATCTTCCTTCAATAGGCTCTTCTGTCGCCTCAACAAGATACAATCTTTTATGACAACTCTGTCCATCAGAAATCTGTCTTCGGATACAATGGATGGATTTAATCCAAATCCAGAGCTAGTTACAATTTAGGAAAGGGTGAATGCAGATCATATAAATATTTGCTCTTACAACTAAGCAACCAATCTCTTAAAGGAAAACAATCGATACCTCGTAAAAAAATACTACCAGTAAGAACTGAATGACTGACATTAGAATTGCAAACAAGAAAAATAATCAATTCGGGATAGAATTAGGTTCCACCCTCAGTTTTCTAGTCAGCTAGTCAGCTCTGAAAAACGTGTACCCTTTCACTCTGGCCTCCTCACAGCAATCTGCTTAGGGACTTGATAAGTGCTTTCAAATTTCTCCTTGTCGCCTCATCCCCAGTGAATCCCAGAATGTCTGAGCTTATATTCTGATCAATTTGAACAAAGAATCAAAAACACCCAGTTAGTTCAAACTACAATCAGATGCACTTGAAGCAAAGGAAAAAAGGGGTAAAGGGTTTCAATTCCAAACTCACCTCGACATTCTTCAATGTGAAAATGAGGCTATATATTGATCTTTGTATCAACTCTGTGTTCTCCGGCGTCAAAACGGAGGTATGTGCTTTTCTACACAAACGGAAAATTTACCACTTTGTTAAGCTTACAACACCAAAAGGCAATCAAAGTAACAACACTCATCTCTACAATGCTTGAACCGAGTGTATCAGCAACAGTCTGTCCTGAATATTTCCTGAATGTACAGACATCTAATAAACTATGGTATAATAACTTTCTACCCGAAGTTATTATATTTGTTACGAGTTAAAGCCTTCCACCCGTTTCCTTGATTGTAATCAAGGAGGCGCTGCGTATTGGTAATCTCCAGTCCTCTAAACACCTTACCAGCCCAGAAGAACCACGGGAACTAACAGAAATGATTTGCTATGAAATTGCAAGTGATTGAATTTGATGTGTCCAAATCAAAACAAAGACCTGTTTCAACCTAGTCAGGCCTGTTACAAACTCTGAGCAATCACAAGTTCAGGAGGAAAAAAACATCACAAGAATCCTGGGAACCTCTGCTGTTGGTATTCGTGTTTTCTGGTGGGTGATTAGAACAGCAGTGTTTAGTTTTTAAAATTTTCCAAAGTGCTGTAACTGTCATGGTAGTGAAATCTATGTCTGGTTCAAAATGGCATTAGTACTTAAGTAGCTTAAGAGATTGACCAATCACCATGGATTCCAATTAGGGAAACAATGGTTCATGTCTGACGATGGTTCTTCTAGTATTGAGGATGTGGAGGTCACTAATACCATTACCCTATTAACATACAACATAAGAATCACCTCCTATTGGCTGACACCATCAATTATATCCTGACAGCGATGCCTAGTTTCAAACACGGGTCTGTACCAACTTGTTAGTGAAGTACATGAAAGTTGATCACCCACCTTAAGGAAGCAATTCAATGTCTTCCAAGCATTCATTTAATAGAAGGAAAGAGAAGGGCCAAGAAGTGTGCGAACGGACACTACTAGAATAGTGATTCATGACAATATGAGAAAACATGGAGCAGAGCAGAGAAAGCGATTGCAATGCAAGTAATCAACTGAAGCCACATAAAAATGTTAGAAGAATTGACCTTAAATCTTCAGAGGCTTGAGTGAGGCTTTTAGTTAAAGATTCAACTTCCTTCACAAGACCTCTTTCACGAACTTCAGCCAACAAAGGCTTCACATCTTCTGCCATGGCTTTGATCTGAGATATCACTAAATCAGGAAAAAGGTGTGCATTACTATATGTTTTTTTACTAAATACATCTGACAAAGAAATGACCTTGGAACAAAATTAGGGTGTATAAGAAATTATGAAGGGCACTTCATGCCTTAGCAAGTAGCGGTTGTGCATCTTCAATAACAGCAGCAACACGCTCTGCTAGTGAATAGGTATTGGCAACACCAATCTCCTCCATCTCACGTCCAAGACGAGTGAATATTCCTACTAGTGCATCCAAACTTACACCTTGATTGCCCTTTAACTTTTGCCTGTCACAGACAATAAGACCTTCTTTGACACAGTCCAAATCTAGAGGTCCTACAGAGGGTGTTGGAATTGGGTCACGAGGAGTAATATCAATGATAGTTTCCATTAGAAGACCAGACTGATTGACCTCAACCAATGAATTTCTTGGTATGATTATCTTATCATCTTCAACCTGCAGAAATAATGGAGAAGATGAAATAAACCAGCCAAATCAAGAAATACAATATGATCTCTATAGTACGAAAAGAACAGAAGAGTCACTTTTGAGACAACACACCTCCACTACTGCTTCGATACTTCTCAAGGAAGGGTTCACACGAATGACATTGCCAACAGTCACCCTCTAATCCTAACTGGTGTCCCAGTGCAAATACCACAAGCCTGGGTAAACTCCAATACAGCATGGTACTTTCTGAATTTAGAGCGTAGTTGAAACCCTCTCAACCAAGCCAAACTAAGTGCAAGCAGCACTGCACCTGACACCAGAAACAAGCCCACCCCACCTTCCCAAACGCTTCTCCTGCCAAACCCAAAATCACTAAGTGGTTTTAGCGTTTGTCTCCAAAGGGTTTTGGGAACCTCCAAAACAAGTGTCAGTGGATTCCTTGTACTTGAGGATGGTAGAGGCTGGCCATGTTCTGTATCTGAACTCGTAGCCCTTATCAGTGGCATCTTCCTTTGAGGCTTGTTGGGTAAATAAGGCAAAAGCTTGGAAGAACGATGAGGGACAACCACCATGGATGAGGACAACATAGTAGAGCAAACTGTAGCCGCAGATGAAGGCGACATATTGAATGCAGGATTCAACTATAAGATAGCACAGTTTACTCAGGCCACCGTTGGTAAAACCAGTTCAAAATGAACCTGCAAGCAAGAGGAGAACTTTTTTAATCAAGAAACAAAAGCCTAATGCAGAGCACCCACATAGAAAACTCGTTAAAGAGCCCTCCCACTCTTGTACCATATTTCTGCTCCCTTTTCCCATTTTCATTTCTTCTGGGAAATGTTAACTGGATTGCTTAGTAAAGCTTGGGTCATGCTTAAGCAGGAAAGCTTGGGATATAGTGACTAAAATTACTGACAGCACATTTTAGGTAGACCAAGTCATTCATAGCAACAAGTAAATGAAGAAAAGAAGATTTTGAAAGCAATAACGAAAAAAAAAGCCATCACAACTGCTACAATAATAACTCGAAAAACCTTGGGAAATGCATAGATGAGAGTACAACATATAGAAATAGATTCACTTCTATACCCAACTAAACCAGTAGACAAGTAGACGAATACAATGAACAAAATTCAAGGACTTTCTGAATCGGAAAAAAAAAACAGTAGCTACATAGTTCATTCAGAAACCGAGGTATCATTTCTATCCGCAAGCTCAATTTCAGACCTACAGATACGCTGTTTGTGTCAAGGACTAACCTGCAACAGAAGATAGGGCTCTAGAAGCCACACACAGTATCACACAGTCAAAACGAAAGCGAAGTGATCTCATACGAGAGTAAAACGACGGCTACTGAGTACACACTGTTTCTGACATTGACACTATTCGCACGGTCCTTTCATCGAAACGGGGTAAGTAATCAATGAAGCGAACCCAATTCAAATTCAAAGAAGAGGGAAAAGATATCAAATTTCGACGGAATCAGATCACACACAACCGAGACCCGTTAGGTGAAGCCGATGCCGGGAATGATACGGGGTTAGACTACGGAGTGTTGAGTTTTCTGAAGAGATAAATCAGGAAAAGGGGAGACAGAGAGGAAGTAGAGCAAGACTTACAGGCGAGGGGGTTCCGCTGTGGTTATTTGGATGAACGGCCGCCGGAAATTGGTGAACGGAGACGAGTAGTGGGGGCAGCTGCTGGCTGCGTTGGAGAGTGGACTGGGAGATGTTTTTTTGGGAATGAAGGAAGGAATTAAGAGAAGAAACTATCATGGCTACAATCAGTACGCCAACACGGCGTCGTTCAGTTTTGGGATTGTTCGTTCGGCTTTGGATCTCATTCGAAAAGAGCATGTTCTTTAAATATTTCAAGCACAATCTCACCCATTGAATTACAAGTCTTATGCTGATAATCTAGATTAAAAATGATAATTCGGACTAGTTTCACTATAACCTACTACTTTAATTCGGACTGCAACACCACCGACATCCAATTTCGCTAATGGGCTGATGGCCTTTTTTTTCAGCTCCAGCTGAGACGTTCATTGGACGGCCAGGATTGCTATCTCAGATGGAAATGACATCCGACGGATGGGGGATTGGCGGGGGTAGTAGGGGAAAAGTTTCCGTCTGACACATGTTTAATATATTTTATTTATCTGAAAAGTTGTGGTTTTGAAGCGTCCCATATCTTCTTTCTCTCCCATCTTTGATTTGTCTCTCTCTTATCTCAGACGCCTTTTTTTCTCTCTCTCACCCTCATCTAACCGTGTTACGGCGGCGAGAATCAAGGAAATTAAGTAACCGCCTTCGAAACTGCTTAGTGGTCCGAAACTTATGTAAATGAAAAGGAACGAAACTCCCGAAGGTACGTTGTGGGTAGTTTCATCCTCACTTTCCCATCTTCCATCTTCAACCGTCTGGCGGTTTTCTATAAATGCCTGAATATTAGGGTTCTCGAAACCAGATGTGTGTACTGTATTGTGTTCTTGGCGTCGTCGTAATAACCTCTGGTTTATGCACAGCTATGGCTCGAAGCAAGGCGAAAGCTTCGAAGAAGAAACATGGCCAACCCTTGGAGTCTTCCTCCCCTCAATCCCCACCACCAAGATCCTCGAAGAGACTTCAAGAGCTACATTCCCCTAGTAAGGAAGGGATCCTGGCTTAGCCGGAGGAGAGGAGGCTGAAGAAGGCCAAAAAAACTGCATCGACGAACTCCGATGACGATTTCGACGAGCCGCTTGTATGTAAACCGCCTCCTCATGACTTGAGATGGATGCATGTTTAAATTCTGTTTCTCAGCTAGCTTGTAGGATGTTTGAATGCTGTTACGACTGCGGTATGAGTATGTTATGAGTGTGGGATGGTTGAATGCTGTTATGAGTATGATATTGGTGTGTTATGACCGTGCAATGAGGGAGTGTAGCATGAGTATGATATTTTTGTGTTATGAGTGTGGAAATGAGGATGTTCTGACCTTGTACGGATATTATTATGTGATGAGTATGTGATGTGTATGTATGAGTATGTGATTAGTATGTGATGAGTACGTGATGAGTATGTTATGGGATTGTTATTGGTTTTCACATTGCTTGTGGTCTTGCTAGATTTGGAAGAAGACGAAGAACTTCAAGGGACCTGTTGGGGAACAATCTGGACAGAAGAAAGAAAATCATGCATTGTAGAAGACGAAGGCACCAGAGAAAAAAACAATGCCTACTGGTGAGGAGAAGAAGTCAGGAGATAAAAATGTAGAACCTGCTGAGCAGGAGAAGAAGTCTACATATAAAAAAGGGAAGCCGATTGAGGTGGAGAAGAAGTCAGCAGAGATAAAAAGAAAGCCTGCTGAGCTGGATACAAAGAAGAAGGGAAAGATGGCTGAGCAGGGATCGCAGAAGAAGGGAAAGTCGGCCAACGCCAATAAGGGAAAGGTTGAAAAGATTAAGGCGTTGCCGGCTGAACAAAAGGACAAAAAGAAGGGTGATGTAGTGGCTGAGTCCTCTAGTAACTTCAGGATTGCATTCAGGTGCAAGACATCTCCTGTATGTGAAGTGAACAAGGCAATCCTATCGAAGATAAGATGTAAGCAGATCCAACTGGGGCTCTGTGATGCGCAATTTCATGGACTGTTTGACATCCAAACTTCTGTGGTGAACAAGGACCTTTCAGACCTCCTGATCCGAGCATACTCCCCGGAGAGAAAAGCCTTTATATTTCCAAATGGTGAGGTGCTGACTGTCAGAGAGACTGATGTCTCACGGGTGTATGGGCTAATGGCACACGGTGATTCAGTTGTCCTCGATTCGTGCACAAACAGGGAAATGAAACTCTTCTAGAGACGTACCGGAGTTAGAATCAACAAGTCCCACTACAAAAAATGCTGCATTTAACAGCGGCAGAAACAACGTTTAACAGCGGTCGTGGCCACTGTTAAAATGACCAATGCTAAAACAATTTAACAGCGCGACTGCCGCCGTTAAATAGGCCGCGGTTAAATTGATTTATTTAACAGCGGCCTATAGCCGCTGTTAAATTACTCCGCCGATTAAAGCAATAGCCGGAGCTCCGGCGATTGAGCCGGAACTCCGACGATAGTCCAGATCCCCCAGTCCCAGGAACTTCGGAACAAGGCGAGCTCCTCCTCCTTCCGTCGCTGCTTCTTCTTCCCCCTCCGTCCGTCACTACTTCTTCTTCCTCTTCCTTTTGTTCCGGCGAGCTCCGGCGATTTTTCTTCTCTCTTTCTTTTGTTCCGGCGAGCTCCGACGATTCTTCTTCCTCCTCCGGACGAAACCATGATGGCGACGGCTATGGGGGAGGAACCCCTTCGATTCTCGAAGTTCGGCCGCTATTAGCAAAGAAGAAGAAGAAAAAAGAAGAAGAAGAAAAACGAAGAAGAAAAAGAAGAAGAAGAAGAAGAAGAAGAAAAAATAATCAGCAAAGAAGAAGAAGAAGAAAAAGAATCAGCAAAGAAGAAGAAGAAGAACTCCGGACGATCGGCGAGTTCTGTTTTCGAACTCCGGCGGCGGCGGCTCCGAAATAAGATTGGAGTTGATTAGGGTTTTTAGTAAATCGACGGCTGAGATTGACCGTGAGTAAATGAACGATGAGATTATGATTTAGGGTTATCCGCGTCTAGCGGTTTCAACCAATCAGAATGTTTTATTTTAACAGCGGCCACGGTCCGTTGTTAAATTAGACGTGGCCGCTGTTAAACTGTCTAATTTAACAGCGGCTAAGTGGCCGCTGTTAAATTACACGAATTTAGTAATTTAACAGCGGCCAAAAAATGGCCGCTGTTAAACTGTCGCTGTTAAACTAACATTTTCTTGTAGTGTACCAGAATATTGAATGCACTGGACTGAAGGTAGCAGCTAAGGAAACTGAAGATGTAGAATCCAGCTACAAGCTTTACATCCTCCACGCTTTAGGGACTCTTCTCGTTCCTGGGAATTCGTGGAAGGTGTCAGCTAAGTATGCTCATTTCCTAAACGATAGTAGTCTGTTGGAAATTGTTAAGTACGATTGGGCCGACCGTGTTCTGGATGTGCTGCTAAAGGGATTGGAAATGTTCAGTTACGGTGATCATTTGACGTTTTCATGTGGGGACATCAATTTTTTGGTGGTACTTTCCTTAACCGATACTCATACATGTGTTATACGTAACGCGTACGAGCCTCTGATGGCAACATTTTTTGTTTTACAGACCCATTTCCTTGACATGCTGGATCTCCCAGAAGAGCTCTGTCCAGATGTGAGGCCGACCTGCAGTTTCTGGGATGATGGGAGAGTTAGGAAAGTTGTGGCCCATTTTCGGAGAGGTGAGTCTGGGTGGACGTTCAAATTTAGGGACCGAGCTGATGTTGAGGGAAGCTTGTCTGCAGTTGAGTATGAGTGGACCGAGAAGATGTTTGAGCTGCCCACCCAGGATGCCACCCAAGGAGAGGAGAGTCGAAGATTTGGAGGCGGACGAGTTGTGGAGAGCAGCAGCGGCTTCTTGTACCGCGTCTGCAGCCGTAAGTGTACCGTATCATGTGTATAAGACCATTATCGTAGTCGTACGAACCTGATATGGTAGTGGTACTCCCATAAGATGAACTTAATTTATGTTTGTGTCTGCATCCGTAAGTGTACCGTATCATGTTTGACATATTTTCGTTTGTGTCTGTTGTGGTAGTAGTTGTAGGGGCTCTTGGAAGTAGCACGTACAGAGTGGTGCAACAGGGAAGAGATCCTGAAGAAACTGTGAAATGAGTCCGACGTTTGGCGTGCCAGACATGCATACTTGGAAGAGAAGCTGGTAGAGACAGAGGCTGCAGAGGAAAACAGGGAGGGTTCACAGAGCTGTTGCTGGTTCGAGGTTGCGGTATGAGTCTGCAGAAGAAGAGGATGGCGATGATGAGTCTTCCGAAGAAGAGGATGAGGGTAAGGGGGATGATGATTCTTCTGACGAATCTGATGATGGTAAATGGGATGATGGTGACAAGTCTGATGATGGTAAGGGGGATGATGATGGTGATACGGATGATGGTGATGAGGGTAAGGGGGATTCAAACTGATGATGGTAAGGGTGTTGAGTCTGACGATGGCAATGGTGAAGAAGATGACGATGCTAATCCTGATGGGAACGAGGAAGTCGATGAGGAAGAAGACAATGACCCAAATTATCAAGCCGAAGCTAATGTGGGGGATGATGATGAAGAGGACTCAACTCCCTCTCGATCAGAAGAAGAGGAACCTGATGACGTGGCTGGTGCTAATCTTGCAACTCCCAAGGAAGTGGATGCTGTCCGACTGATGACACTCGAATTAACGTGATTATCAGCCTCATTTAAGCGACATTTCATTGCTTGAGACATAGTTTTTAGGGTATAATAACGAATATTCAATCAATTGCCCTATCTCGTGCCATTTGTGTTACTTTGGCCCGTTTCGGGTCTATTTGATGGTTTTCTAGTGTTTCTATGTTAGCACAGGTTTTTGCCATCGAATACGGTAGCCAAGAACGTGTCTTAGACGTTGGAACCCCGAAGAATCACACATAAATCAACGGAGAAATCGCTCAAGTCAAAGAAACTCCTGCTTCATTTTACACATAGATTTTCGGCGAAAATACCTTTGGATTTTCGCCGAAAATACAAGAAGGAATCCACTGTCCCGATCAAGAAGAAGTTTTCGCCAAAAATCCTCTATAATTTTCGGCGAAAATATCAGAGGAAATCAGAAAATCTCGGGTAGGTTTAAATACAGAAATCGGCGGCTAAACAAAGGGGGGATATACACACACAACTGACAACACACATAGAAACTGGGAGAAAGGGAGAGAACGAGTGGATAGAGTTCGAGGAGCCAGGAACGGATTGTGACGCCATCCATCCATCTCGGAGAGCCAGTGCTAGGAGTTGAAGATCCAGCAGATTGAAGCTGCCAGGAATCATTGAAATTAGGTTTTACAGTTCTTCTCTGTCTACCCTACCAGAGATGTATTCTTTCTCTATCTTCGATTCTTATGTATTGAATATGAGTAGCTAAACTCGTGTAGCTTAGATTAGATGAACCCTAAGTGACCCAGGGCTTAAAGCGGTCACGAATCAGCGGTGATTAGATTCGAAATTCATTCAGTTTCATCTTTCATGTTTGATTTGTTCTTCGTTCTCTGCGTTTCTTGTCTGGTTTGGCCACCTAGATTAGATTCTTGTTAAGCTAAGGATAGAAGCGAACGCTCGCCTTACTTTAGAACATCAAGTTGAACAATGAACCTTATAATTGGAGTGTGCCTTTCGTAGGAACCGATTAGGGTTAATCCATTGCAAGAGTAACTCATTAATCATTAGAATTTGCACCAATTAAGTTAAGTCATTGCGAGAGGCGACCGTACCCGGGCGGCTAATTAATCGTGGTAGCTAGATCGGATAGAGCGAACGTTCGCCAGTCTTAAACCTAAGGGTCAGGAGTTATGGTGGTGTTTGTGAACTGAATGAACTAGAATAAAAATCGCTGGTCTGTGACTGTTGTTGCTCTGGTAATCTAAGGGGGATTCGAAGTCTAAGCTTGTCTGTCATCTTTCTAGTCAAACAATCAATCTTCAATCTTTCTTCGCTTTAATTTCATTTCAATTTTTCTTTACATTTTAGTATGGAAGACGTGGAACTCACACCACGCACAACGTGCTTAACCCTGAATTATTTTGCCAACACCTTTGAGTAAGGAAGTAGAGGAAACCCCTGGAATACGATCTACCCTAGCTTCACAGCTTGGTAGTTATTTGATCGACCGCTATTCTGCAGCTCATCAAATTGGCGCCGTTGCCGGGGACTCTTCTATTTCATTGAAAGAAGAGTTGGCATTTTTATTCTTCTACCTTTCCATCTTTCATTTTCCATCACACTTGGATTTTACACCGGTTGTGTTTGTTTTTGTCTGTTCCAGATCATAGCAGGTACAGAAACGGATCACTTCTGTTCCATCTTCCTTTACCGCAATGGTTAATCTTAAGAGTGTTGCGGACTACAGTAAGCCGCGTGCATCCAACTTTCGATCCCCCATCACCGTGCTTTCTAATGACGATGATCCTGACTATGAGATTAAGATTCCTCTCCTAGAACTGATCTCCAAGGACGTGCAATTCGAAGGGAGGCCAGATGATAACCCCTGCACCCATCTAGATGACTTTTTGGCTGTCTGTGACACCTTCAAGTCTGGGAACCTCAACAAGAACGCTTTATATCTCTGAGTTTTTCCTTTCTCTCTCAGAGGTGCAGCTAAGCAGTGGCTTGGAAGCAAGCCGCCGGGTCATTACACTAACTGGGAGGCATTAGCTTAAGATTTTGTTGAGGAATACTTTCCTCCCGCAAGGACAACTGCTTATAAAGACCGCATCTCCAGATTCACTCAGAGAGAGGATGCAAGCCTCTATGACACTTGGAATGAATTCCAGTCTCTTCACTTCAACTGCCCTCACCATGGGTATGAACAAACACAACTGGCTGAATTCTTTGCTCGTGGTATGCGCGAAGAATCTGCAAACTGGGTCAACTCTCTAGCTGGCGGAGATTGCACCGCCCTCACTCCTCAGGATGCTCTTCTGCATTTTGCTAACTGTGCTTCAAAGTCTAGAAACTGGGAGAGGCAAATAGAAGGAAACAAGAGTCAGAGTCAGATGAGTGTTGCAGAGCAGATCAAGGCAGAGGTCCAGAAACATCTACAAGCAGCTGGTATTCCCCTCGATCCCCCGTCAGCCACCATCTTTTCAGTTGACTGTGGATGGTGTGGGTCTTGTGCTCATAACGGTGGAAGCTGCCTCAATTTCGGCACAACAGAAGTCTGGTCTACAGAAGAGATAAACTTCATCGATCAGGGCTTCGCAAACAATCAGAAAGGCTATGCCGGTTACAGAAACTACGTGCCACGGAACCAGAGCAACCGGTAGTAGATCCTTATTATAGACCTCCGGGACTCATTGGAGGACAACACCAGTTTCAAGCAACGCCGTACTACAATAGAGACATGGACTATGAGAAGAAGTTCGATCAGATTATGAGCAGACTTGACGACCACGACATTCAACTAAAAGCTCAAGCTGCACTCAATCAAGGACAGAGAGCTCAGAGCCAGAGGATAGAGGATGCTATAAGTAATATGACTAAACTCTTTACTAGCAATCCTCTCCTTAATCCAGCAACATTTCAAGCAGACTCCGGTGCAAAGAGCGAACACGCTCAAGCTATTACAACCAGGAGCGACAAGCAAACAACTGATCCCAAGGCTCCAGAACCTGAAGTAATACCAGATACTAGTGCCGCCATGGATATGCCAGAAATTGATATCACAGAAGAGGAAGAAGAAGCATCTGCTCCTTCTCCTCCTCCGCCCAGGACAGCTCCTGAGCCTGTTTTGGCGCCATATGTTCCTCGGATTCCCTTCCCAAAAGCTGCAATGAGCAAGGCTAAGGATCACGACACTCAGTACAAGAAGTGGTACAATGTTCTTAAGACTGCAGAGATCAAGATACCAGTGACTGAAGCTGTGGAAATCATACCACCACTTGGGAAGTTCTTTAAGGATCTCGTGAAGAAAGTGAAGAACGGGGAGGCGTACTCTATCACGCTTACTAATGAATGCGCGTCTATTCTCGGTGCACCATCTCCAATTCGACAGTAGCCACCACCCCCAACTAAGTGTCCTGATCCCGGTTCTTTTACGTTACCGTGCATTATTAATGGCATTAAAATTGATCGCAGTCTGGTTGATTCTGGTGCTTCTATTAATGTTATGCCTATTTATCTATATGAAAAGCTGAATCTAGGGCAATTAAAACCGATTACTCTGCATCTCGTGTTAGCCGATAGGTCTGTCAAACTACCTAGAGGTATAATAGAAGATGTAGCTGTTTGTTGTGGTCCGTTTACTATAATTGCAGATTTCGTTGTTTTAGATACTCGTGAGTTAGATGGAACACTTATCCTAGGTCGACCTTTCTTAGCAACTGCTGGTGTAAATATTAACTGCAAACAAGGCCTGTTAACTTTAAGTATAGGACAAGAGAGTGTTGCATTCCACATTAAAGATAGCATGAGATATTCTGTTGCTCAAGATGATAAATGTTATACTGTTGATCCCCTAGAGTTGGCCTCGGCCGACTCCCTTACTAATGCTTTATCTAGTGATCCGCTAGAGTTGTGTTTGATTTCAGGGATTGATAATGCGTTAGAAGATCCAGAGCAGCGCCTATGGCAAGATGAGTTAGACGAGCAGAAGGCGACATTCACACCCATCACCGCGCCTACACATATTGAGCCAGCATCGAGTTGGATTACTACCTCATACGAGAATCTGCCAGAACTTACTTTGAAGGAGCTGCCTGACCACCTAGAATACGCATTTCTGGGGAAGGACTGCCAGTTACCAGTCATCATCAGTTCGAATCTATCTCCCGAGCAGAAAGAGCAATTGATTAAGCTACTCAAGAAGCATGTCCGAGCTATTGCCTGGCAGTTAGCAGACATCAGAGGCATCTCTGAAACCTTCTGCAAACATCGGATAGTCGTTGATGAAGAATTCAAACAAGTTAGACAACCACAACGCCGACTTAACCCTTTGATGCAGGAGGTTGTGAAGAAAGAAGTACTCAAGCTTCTAGATGCCGGTATCATCTATCCTATTGCCGACAGTCCTTGGGTCAGTCCGACTCAAGTAGTTCCGAAGAAAGGAGGGATCACAGTCATCCCTAATCCGAAGGGTGAACTCATTCCTACCCGCACAGTTACCGGATGGAGAGTCTGTATCGATTATCGACGACTCAATGATGCCACCAAGAAAGATCACTTTCCACTGCCGTTCATTGATCAGATGCTTGAACGATTGGCTGGTCATGAATACTACTGCTTCTTAGACGGGATGTCCGGTTACTTCCAGATCCCCATTGAGCTTGATGATCAAGAGAAGACAACCTTCACATGCCCGTTTGGTACGTTTCCTTATCGTCGTATTCCTTTTGGTTTATGTAATACTCCCGCTACCTTTCAGACATGCATGCTTGCTATATTCGGAGATCTGGTAGAGAATGTGGTGGAGGTGTTCATGGACGACTTCTCCGTCTATGGAGATTCATTTTCAAAGTGTCTGGCTAATCTGGACAAGGTGCTAGCTCGTTGTGAAGAAACCAACCTAGCTCTTAGTTGGGAGAAATGTCACTTCATGGTTACCGAAGGCATTGTTCTGGGCCACAGGATATCTAAGACAAGTATAGAAGTCGATCGTGCCAAGCTTGAGACCATTGCCAGCTTACCACCGCCGACCTCAGTTAAGACAATTCGAAGTTTCCTGGGCCATGCTGGATTTTACCGAAGATTCATCAGAGATTTCTCCAAGATCACTCTTCCAATGACGAAGCTTCTTCAGAAAGATGTTCCTTTCATCTTTGATAAAGCCTGTCTTGAAGCCTTTGAAACCTTGAAGACTCAACTCACCACCGCACCAATTCTTACAGCACCGGATTGGAATCTTCCATTCGAGATTATGTGCGATGCTAGCGACTTCGCCGTTGGCGCGGTTCTTGGTCAGAGGAAGGAGAAGAGATTTCATCCTATCTACTTTGCGAGCAAGACACTCAATGATGCTCAGAGAAATTACACTACTACGGAGAAAGAGCTTCTAGCCATCGTCTTCTCCTTTGACAAGTTTAGACAGTATCTGGTTTTGTCACATACGATTGTCTACACAGATCATGCTGCCCTACGCCATTTATTAGCCAAGCAGGACTCGAAGCCACGTCTCATCCGATGGATCCTTCTCCTCCAAGAGTTCGACATAGAAATTAAAGATAAGAAAGGAGCAAAGAATCTAGCAGCGGATCATCTTTCCCGACTGGAGGAATCGCAAACAGGTAAGTCTACTACCCCTATCAATGATTTTTTCCCTGACGAGATGTTGCGTGTTGAAACATATGAACAGGTTAACAGCATAGCTATCGAGCCTTGGACAATCCCTCACGCTCAAGATCTGAGTAATGCCGCCGATTCAGAGGAGCCTTGGTATGCAACTCTGGCTAACTATCTCTCACACGACATTGTACCTCCTGAGCTGGATTTCAATGCACGCAAGAAGCTCTTTAAAGAAGCCAAGTCATACTTCTGGGATGAGCCTTTCTTATATCGCATCAGTCTTGACGGAATGATCCGGAGATGTGTCTCTTACACAGAAGCAGCTGACATCATGCGTAAGTTCCATGAAGGACAGTTCGGAGGACACTTTGGAGGAAACCGCACGACAAGAAAGGTACTCGAAACAGGTTTTTATTGGCCTTCAATCTTTAGTGACTGCGACATTTTTGCTCGACGTTGTGATGCATGCCAGCGATCAGGTAACATCTCTAACCGTAATGAGATGCCCCAAATTGTTTCTTTAACTGTTGAAATTTTTGATGTTTGGGGAATCGATTTTATGGGTCCGTTCACACCCTCCAACGGAAACAAGTATATTCTTGTAGCCGTTGATTATGTTTCTAAGTGGGCTGAAGCTGAAGCTCTACCCACTAATGATTCACGAGTGGTGGCTCGTTTCCTTACCCGTCTTTTCACGCGTTTCGGTTCACCGCGCTTCATCATAAGCGATAGGGGTACCCATTTCCATGGACAATTCGACCGGGTGTGCAAACGCTTTGGCGTCACCCACCGAACGTCCATAGCTTATCATCCTCAAGCGAATGGTCAAGCGGAAGTGACGAACCGTGAGCTCAAGCGGATTCTTGATAGGACAGTTGGCCGGTCTCGCAAGGACTGGTCATCTAAGCTCAATGATGCCTTATGGGCTTATCGAACTGCCTATAAGACTCCCATCGGTACCTCACCGTATCAGCTGGTCTATGGCAAGGCATGTCATTTACCAGTTGAACTTGAGCACAAGGCATTCTGGGCTAACAAAGAGTTGAATATGAGCTATGCAGTAGTAGGTAATAACCGCCATGACCAGATCGCTGAGCTTGAGGAGCACCGTCTCCACGCTTATGAGAGCACAAAGCTATACAAAGAGCGCACGAAGAGAATTCATGACTCTCAACTAAAAACGATCAAGCAGTTTTACCCTGGAGAAGAAGTCCTCTTGTATAACTCTCGATTGAAGCTTTTTCCAGGTAAGTTGAAATCCCGATGGTCCGGCCCTTATACCGTGGTCCGACAGACACCCTTAGGCAGCGTCTACATTAAATTGCATGATCAAGAGCCGTTTGTGGTCAACGGGCATAGGCTTAAGAAGTAGCTGCAAGGATTAGCGGTCTCTTCCATCGACGTGCACTACTTCACGACGGATCCGTGATCTGAATCTAGGTATCGTCTGGCTCACGGACGTTAAACAAGAGCGCTTCGTGGAGGCAACCCACGGCTGGAGTCAGTTATTTTCATTTTGAGTCGTTTTGTTTTGAAAACCCTCTGTTTGAAAAAAAAAACACTGCCGCCGTTTTCAAGCACATTTTCGGCGAAAATGTACCATTACTTTCGCTGAAAAATTTTGGTTTAAAAACATCCTGTTTCTCCTGTTGCAACTTTTCGAACCGAGACTACCATCTTTTCGCCGAAAATATTTCTTCATTTAAACTGAGATTTTCACCGAAAATCTATCAGCTTTTTCGCCGAAAATTTGCCCCCTTTTCACCGGTATATAAGGCCCCTTCGGTTTTTTTGTTTTCGCGAAATCACAATTCCCTCCCCCATCCGAAAATTTCCGCAAGAACACTCTCTCTGTTCGCCGCCGCCGCCTCCGACCGTTCGCCGCACCTCCTGCCCGCCGATTGCCAAGCGCCGCCGTTCCTTTGGCCGCCGCCCCTCTCCTTTGCCCAGCCCCTTTCGAAACCCTAGAATCGGAGCTTTTCAGCTCCGGTTCCGGCTGACCTAGTTTTCAAGTTCTTCATCGTTTCCTCGGATTTCCAATCGTTTTATCGAGTCATGTCTTCACGGTTAGTTGTTCAGCCCTTGATTGTGAATCTTTTGGCTTTTTGACTTTCGGTTTTCGGCATGATTGACTTTGGTTGACTTTTTGGTTCTCCCTCGATTTTTCATGTTTGGTATGTCGGTGTCAATTGGCTAGGTTCTAGCATTCCTTTGTGACCTTTTAGGCTCGTGACTTGTTGTCTGTGCGATCGTATTATTGAATCATTCCATTCCTCATGCTTGCCTAATTGATTGACCGTTCTTTGCTGCTATATCTCGATTCAGTGGTCTCTCGGTTAATTTCCTTGCCCCACTTGTCAACTTAAGTGTGGGGTAAGATTCTTGTCATCTGATGCTGGTCTTCTCTGAGTTGTGTTTTACAGGGCTCCCAAACGTTTTAAGACTACCAGTGCAGATAGAGCGCAGCGATCCTCAGCTCGCCAGACCCGGACCCCAGCCTCCCGACCACCTGCACCTGCTGCACCAACTTCGTCGGCTGTAGCCATCATCCCTGAGGATGAACCGACCCCTGTGACTCCTATCTCATCCATTCCTGCACCTGCCAATGGGGCCTTACATCCTTTCCTCGCAGCCCTGGAGCCGCACCAGCTAGAGGTCTTTCAGAAGATCAAAGACATCCCTCCGGCTAAAGTGGCTGTTCTTTCTCTAGACAGACTCAAGGCGCACAATCCGGCATGGCATTCCACCATCGACTCCGCCCTTAATGAAGCCGGTTTACAAGTGTTGACCGCTCATGGCTCCCCCTACCCGCTTGTCGCTCTTCAAGAGTTCTGGAGTTCATTCGGCGCCTCACCCCGAATCCCATACGTGAGCAGAAATTCGTATCATTTCGCCTCGGTGGTGTTCTACACGAGAAGTCCATTCAAAAGTTCGGTCGCCTGCTGGACCCGCACATCAACCTCGACACAGCATTAGCTGGCTTCCAGGACACATACTCCATCACGAGTGCTCCTTACCCAGACGTGTGGAGATGGGCCTGCTGCGAAGATGAGATCTCACCTATCGTCAACCCCACGGTCGGTGACATCTTTCACCCTATTCTTAAATTCTTGCATTATGTTTGGGTGCAATCTCTGTGTTATTGCAGCAAGTCGAGCTGATGCGCGAGATTTAACTCACAACAATCAAGGTCGTATTCCACGAGGGCTCTCTCAAAAGCTAATACTCACATGGTTCATGGACGGTCTATTCATTTAAAATTGGTTTTAGTTTGGAAAGGAAATAAAAAAATAAAAGAAACTAAACAAACAAGCAAATCAAAAGGGTGCAAATCAAAGGTAAAGAGGTTCACTTGGAAAGATAGGTTCATCATGCTCAAGAGGTATAAATGCACAAACAAGCCAAACATGATCGAGGATGCAATCGAATGACCATGCAAATCCCTTCTATAGACTCAATGCACTCTCGTCGCACTAAATCCCTATCCTAGAACCACTCAACTAGGCTCTCGCTCTCAAGCTAAGTGACTAAGGATGCATTAAAGGTGTTTGATGAAATGCCAAGCTACAAAACCCTCTCCTATGACTCTATGACCACTAGGCTAGACACCACACTCTCATTTCAATGTCCTAACACTAAGAGAATCATCAAAAGACTAATCAAAGTTCAATTGAATGAAAAACCTAATGCACACCAAGTGTTCGATAAAATGCACAAGTGAGAAATCATGCAACTATGGTTGAATTGAGATGATCTAATCTCTTAGAACACACTCCCTTCAATCCCTAGACCTACAATCCATGTAATCTAAGCACTCTCATGCATTACATCACAAATAATAGACCAATCAAGCCATAGCCATCAATGGAATTAACAACAAGTCTAGAGATCATCTTCTTACAATCCAAGATCAATCATGGCATATTTGTACAATCAACCTCTATCCTAGCACAATTAATCTATCAATCCAAGGAAACCTAAGAAATCAGCCACACATGGCCAAGGAAATGAAGGAAAGAGAAAGAAAGATGATCACCAAGAACACCATGGCAATCCTCCTCTTGCAAGCTCCTCTTCCAAGGTTGTGGGCTTCAATCCAAGCTCCTCTACTTTGATTTGCACCTTGCTCTAGGGTTGTGGATTGGAGAT
Organism: Linum lewisii; assembly: GCA_034768395.1. Taxonomy (NCBI): domain Eukaryota; kingdom Viridiplantae; phylum Streptophyta; class Magnoliopsida; order Malpighiales; family Linaceae; genus Linum; species Linum lewisii. Next base: position 60,374,046 of record CM068297.1, read on the forward strand.
GAGAATAAAGTATTTGAGAAGTTGAGAGAAAAGGGTTTTGAAGAAGTGTGAAATCTGAAATTATGAATTGTTGTCCAAATTTCCATCCTCTCTCTTTATATAGTACGCTGAAATTGCCCTGGATTTTCGGCGAAAATCCTACAAGATTTTCGCCAAAATGTCTTTGAGAACGGCTTGGCTTTTCTTCACAGATTTTTGGCGAAAATTCTACAATATTTTCGCCGAAAATGCCTTCACAAATCGGAGGTCCACCGTCTGCTTAGAGTGTTCGGTTCGAGAACTTGACAATCTCGCTGAAAACTTCTTCAGGAAAGTTGTATTTTTCTTCGATTTTGCAACGTCCATAACTCCTCCGTCCTAGCTTCGATTGACCTTCCGTTTGATCCTACGTGCTCCTTGTCACCAGTACTTCAATGCCAAAACCTGAAAATGGAAAGAAAACAACTCCAATAGACATAGAATTGGCCTCAAAGTGGCAACCGGACAACACGAGAGCACTTTGCATAAAACTTCAATAAAAGCATATTAATCATAGCAAAATGAAATCAAACACGGGGATCCTAGGCTAATCGAGGACTTAAAATGCACTAAATACAATCACATCAAATTCCCCTACGACTAAGCTTTGCTTGTCCTCAAGCAAATGAATTAGAAAACATCCAAGCTCACAAAATGACAAGATCGGCCCCAATTGAGATTCAAACAATAACAATTTGGCTTAAACTGTTCCACGAACAAACTAAACCTACACATGCAAGAACGTCAACCAAACAAGTCTAGATCTCACTATTTTCTGCACACTTCAAGTAGTGGTTAATTGGGATACAGAAAAACCAACCACGACAACACCAACTCTAATTAGAAGGACTTGAACTCGGGAGATGGAACGGATAAGGGGGGGTGAGAGAATTTTTGAGAGTGATGAGTGATCATGATGTGGCTATCGACTCGACTTCATCCGCTTCTAGATCCGCTCTTTACAAACTCTGGCTAGGATCAAGGGCTACATTTGAGAACTCTTTTTTTTTCCTTTTCTTTCTTTCCATTTTCATTTTTTTTCTTTCTTCTCTTTTTTTCTTACTGCATACTAGTGCTCGATCCAACACTTCACTTAGGTGTTGAACCTGCCTAGCTCACAGCTTTGCCTTTGCTAGTGCTCAACCCGACACTTCACTTAGGTGCCGAGCTTGCCTAGCTTGGCTTTTCTTTTCTTTTCATTTGAACATTTTCTTTTGACATTAGCCACTTGATCCTTAGCCCCTTACAATTTTAACACACGATTTCGAATTGGATTCCGTCTAATCTCAAGCCACAATCATGAGGGACAAAATGTTGAAGAAAAACATGGAAAAGGGGGGAAAATTCTGATTGCCTTCATCCTCTTAGACCGGTGTTATCGAGTGGTCCAAAAAACACGTATCAAACCAATCAACCAACATACAAGAGTGATAAAATCTCTGTCCTGGCCTAGACTCATTTGACATTAGCTCTAACATGCTGGTTATAGGTTCTAAGTGGAACAGTCTAAACGTCATTGTGAAAACTTGAAGTCAATTATACACCAAAAGTCTATGACCACTAGGCTAGACACCACACTCTCATTTCAATGTCCTAACACTAAGAGAATCATCAAAAGACTAATCAAAGTTCAATTGAATGAAAAACCTAATGCACACCAAGTGTTCGATAAAATGCACAAGTGAGAAATCATGCAACTATGGTTGAATTGAGATGATCTAATCTCTTAGAACACACTCCCTTCAATCCCTAGACCTACAATCCATGTAATCTAAGCACTCTCATGCATTACATCACAAATAATAGACCAATCAAGCCATAGCCATCAATGGAATTAACAACAAGTCTAGAGATCATCTTCTTACAATCCAAGATCAATCATGGCATATTTGTACAATCAACCTCTATCCTAGCACAATTAATCTATCAATCCAAGGAAACCTAAGAAATCAGCCACACATGGCCAAGGAAATGAAGGAAAGAGAAAGAAAGATGATCACCAAGAACACCATGGCAATCCTCCTCTTGCAAGCTCCTCTTCCAAGGTTGTGGGCTTCAATCCAAGCTCCTCTACTTTGATTTGCACCTTGCTCTAGGGTTGTGGATTGGAGATGAGAATAAAAGTATTTGAGAAGTTGAGAGAAAAGGGTTTTGAAGAAGTGTGAAATCTGAAATTATGAATTGTTGTCCAAAATTTCCATCTCTCTCTCTTTATATAGTACGCTGAAATTGCCCTGGATTTTCGGCGAAAATCCTACAAGATTTTCGCCAAAAATGTCTTTGAGAACGGCTTGGCTTTTCTTCACAGATTTTTGGCGAAAATTCTACAATATTTTCGCCGAAAATGCCTTCACAAATCGGAGGTCCACCGTCTGCTTAGAGTGTTCGGTTCGAGAACTTGACAATCTCGCTGAAAACTTCTTCAGGAAAGTTGTATTTTTCTTCGATTTTGCAACGTCCATAACTCCTCCGTCCTAGCTTCGATTGACCTTCCGTTTGATCCTACGTGCTCCTTGTCACCAGTACTTCAATGCCAAAACCTGAAAATGGAAGAAAAACACTCCAATAGACATAGAATTGGCCTCAAAGTGGCAACCGGACAACACGAGAGCACTTTGCATAAAACTTCAATAAAAGCATATTAATCATAGCAAAATGAAATCAAACACGGGGGATCCCTAGGCTAATCGAGGACTTAAAATGCACTAAATACAATCACATCAAATTCCCCTACGACTAAGCTTTGCTTGTCCTCAAGCAAATGAATTAGAAAACATCCAAGCTCACAAATGACAAGATCGGCCCAATTGAGATTCAAACAATAACAATTTGGCTTAAACTGTTCCACGAACAAACTAAACCTACACATGCAAGAACGTCAACCAAACAAGTCTAGATCTCACTATTTTCTGCACACTTCAAGTAGTGGTTAATTGGGATACAGAAAAACCAACCACGACAACACCAACTCTAATTAGAAGGACTTGAACTCGGGAGATGGAACGGATAAGGCGGGGGTGAGAGAATTTTTGAGAGTGATGAGTGATCATGATGTGGCTATCGACTCGACTTCATCCGCTTCTAGATCCGCTCTTTACAAACTCTGGCTAGGATCAAGGGCTACATTTGAGAACTCTTTTTTTTCCTTTTCTTTTCTTTCCATTTTCATTTTTTTTCTTTCTTCTCTTTTTTTCTTACTGCATACTAGTGCTCGATCCAACACTTCACTTAGGTGTTGAACCTGCCTAGCTCACAGCTTTTGCCTTTGCTAGTGCTCAACCCGACACTTCACTTAGGTGCCGAGCTTGCCTAGCTTGGCTTTTCTTTTCTTTTCATTTGAACATTTTCTTTTGACATTAGCCACTTGATCCTTAGCCCCTTACAATTTTAACACACGATTTCGAAATTGGATTCCGTCTAATCTCAAGCCACAATCATGAGGGACAAAATGTTGAAGAAAAACATGGAAAAGGGGGGAAAATTCTGATTGCCTTCATCCTCTTAGACCGGTGTTATCGAGTGGTCCAAAAACACGTATCAAACCAATCAACCAACATACAAGAGTGATAAAATCTCTGTCCTGGCCTAGACTCATTTGACATTAGCTCTAACATGCTGGTTATAGGTTCTAAGTGGAACAGTCTAAACGTCATTGTGAAAACTTGAAGTCAATTATACACCAAAAGTCTATGACCACTAGGCTAGACACCACACTCTCATTTCAATGTCCTAACACTAAGAGAATCATCAAAAGACTAATCAAAGTTCAATTGAATGAAAAACCTAATGCACACCAAGTGTTCGATAAAATGCACAAGTGAGAAATCATGCAACTATGGTTGAATTGAGATGATCTAATCTCTTAGAACACACTCCCTTCAATCCCTAGACCTACAATCCATGTAATCTAAGCACTCTCATGCATTACATCACAAATAATAGACCAATCAAGCCATAGCCATCAATGGAATTAACAACAAGTCTAGAGATCATCTTCTTACAATCCAAGATCAATCATGGCATATTTGTACAATCAACCTCTATCCTAGCACAATTAATCTATCAATCCAAGGAAACCTAAGAAATCAGCCACACATGGCCAAGGAAATGAAGGAAAGAGAAAGAAAGATGATCACCAAGAACACCATGGCAATCCTCCTCTTGCAAGCTCCTCTTCCAAGGTTGTGGGCTTCAATCCAAGCTCCTCTACTTTGATTTGCACCTTGCTCTAGGGTTGTGGATTGGAGATGAGAATAAAAGTATTTGAGAAGTTGAGAGAAAAGGGTTTTGAAGAAGTGTGAAATCTGAAATTATGAATTGTTGTCCAAAATTTCCATCTCTCTCTCTTTATATAGTACGCTGAAATTGCCCTGGATTTTCGGCGAAAATCCTACAAGATTTTCGCCAAAAATGTCTTTGAGAACGGCTTGGCTTTTCTTCACAGATTTTTGGCGAAAATTCTACAATATTTTCGCCGAAAATGCCTTCACAAATCGGAGGTCCACCGTCTGCTTAGAGTGTTCGGTTCGAGAACTTGACAATCTCGCTGAAAACTTCTTCAGGAAAGTTGTATTTTTCTTCGATTTTGCAACGTCCATAACTCCTCCGTCCTAGCTTCGATTGACCTTCCGTTTGATCCTACGTGCTCCTTGTCACCAGTACTTCAATGCCAAAACCTGAAAATGGAAGAAAACAACTCCAATAGACATAGAATTGGCCTCAAAGTGGCAACCGGACAACACGAGAGCACTTTGCATAAAACTTCAATAAAAGCATATTAATCATAGCAAAATGAAATCAAACACGGGGGATCCCTAGGCTAATCGAGGACTTAAAATGCACTAAATACAATCACATCAAATTCCCTACGACTAAGCTTTGCTTGTCCTCAAGCAAATGAATTAGAAAACATCCAAGCTCAAAATGACAAGATCGGCCCAATTGAGATTCAAACAATAACAATTTGGCTTAAACTGTTCCACGAACAAACTAAACCTACACATGCAAGAACGTCAACCAAACAAGTCTAGATCTCACTATTTTCTGCACACTTCAAGTAGTGGTTAATTGGGATACAGAAAAACCAACCACGACAACACCAACTCTAATTAGAAGGACTTGAACTCGGGAGATGGAACGGATAAGGCGGGGGTGAGAGAATTTTTGAGAGTGATGAGTGATCATGATGTGGCTATCGACTCGACTTCATCCGCTTCTAGATCGCTCTTTACAAACTCTGGCTAGGATCAAGGGCTACATTTGAGAACTCTTTTTTTTTCCTTTTCTTTTTTTCCATTTTCATTTTTTTTCTTTCTTCTCTTTTTTTCTTACTGCATACTAGTGCTCGATCCAACACTTCACTTAGGTGTTGAACCTGCCTAGCTCACAGCTTTTGCCTTTGCTAGTGCTCAACCCGACACTTCACTTAGGTGCCGAGCTTGCCTAGCTTGGCTTTTCTTTTCTTTTCATTTGAACATTTTCTTTTGACATTAGCCACTTGATCCTTAGCCCCTTACAATTTTAACACACGATTTCGAATTGGATTCCGTCTAATCTCAAGCCACAATCATGAGGGACAAAATGTTGAAGAAAAACATGGAAAAGGGGGGAAAATTCTGATTGCCTTCATCCTCTTAGACCGGTGTTATCGAGTGGTCCAAAAACACGTATCAAACCAATCAACCAACATACAAGAGTGATAAAATCTCTGTTCTGGCCTAGACTCATTTGACATTAGCTCTAACATGCTGGTTATAGGTTCTAAGTGGAACAGTCTAAACGTCATTGTGAAAACTTGAAGTCAATTATACACCAAAAGTCTATGACCACTAGGCTAGACACCACACTCTCATTTCAATGTCCTAACACTAAGAGAATCATCAAAAGACTAATCAAAGTTCAATTGAATGAAAAACCTAATGCACACCAAGTGTTCGATAAAATGCACAAGTGAGAAATCATGCAACTATGGTTGAATTGAGATGATCTAATCTCTTAGAACACACTCCCTTCAATCCCTAGACCTACAATCCATGTAATCTAAGCACTCTCATGCATTACATCACAAATAATAGACCAATCAAGCCATAGCCATCAATGGAATTAACAACAAGTCTAGAGATCATCTTCTTACAATCCAAGATCAATCATGGCATATTTGTACAATCAACCTCTATCCTAGCACAATTAATCTATCAATCCAAGGAAACCTAAGAAATCAGCCACACATGGCCAAGGAAATGAAGGAAAGAGAAAGAAAGATGATCACCAAGAACACCATGGCAATCCTCCTCTTGCAAGCTCCTCTTCCAAGGTTGTGGGCTTCAATCCAAGCTCCTCTACTTTGATTTGCACCTTGCTCTAGGGTTGTGGATTGGAGATGAGAATAAAAGTATTTGAGAAGTTGAGAGAAAAGGTTTTGAAGAAGTGTGAAATCTGAAATTATGAATTGTTGTCCAAAATTTCCATCTCTCTCTCTTTATATAGTACGCTGAAATTGCCCTGGATTTTCGGCGAAAATCCTACAAGATTTTCGCCAAAAATGTCTTTGAGAACGGCTTGGCTTTTCTTCACAGATTTTTGGCGAAAATTCTACAATATTTTCGCCGAAAATGCCTTCACAAATCGGAGGTCCACCGTCTGCTTAGAGTGTTCGGTTCGAGAACTTGACAATCTCGCTGAAAACTTCTTCAGGAAAGTTGTATTTTTCTTCGATTTTGCAACGTCCATAACTCCTCCGTCCTAGCTTCGATTGACCTTCCGTTTGATCCTACGTGCTCCTTGTCACCAGTACTTCAATGCCAAAACCTGAAAATGGAAAGAAAACAACTCCAATAGACATAGAATTGGCCTCAAAGTGGCAACCGGACAACACGAGAGCACTTTGCATAAAACTTCAATAAAAGCATATTAATCATAGCAAAATGAAATCAAAACGGGGGATCCCTAGGCTAATCGAGGACTTAAAATGCACTAAATACAATCACATCAAATTCCCCTACGACTAAGCTTTGCTTGTCCTCAAGCAAATGAATTAGAAAACATCCAAGCTCAAAAATGACAAGATCGGCCCAATTGAGATTCAAACAATAACAATTTGGCTTAAACTGTTCCACGAACAAACTAAACCTACACATGCAAGAACGTCAACCAAACAAGTCTAGATCTCACTATTTTCTGCACACTTCAAGTAGTGGTTAATTGGGATACAGAAAAACCAACCACGACAACACCAACTCTAATTAGAAGGACTTGAACTCGGGAGATGGAACGGATAAGGCGGGGGTGAGAGAATTTTTGAGAGTGATGAGTGATCATGATGTGGCTATCGACTCGACTTCATCCGCTTCTAGATCCGCTCTTTACAAACTCTGGCTAGGATCAAGGGCTACATTTGAGAACTCTTTTTTTTCCTTTTCTTTTCTTTCCATTTTCATTTTTTTCTTTCTTCTCTTTTTTTCTTACTGCATACTAGTGCTCGATCCAACACTTCACTTAGGTGTTGAACCTGCCTAGCTCACAGCTTTTGCCTTTGCTAGTGCTCAACCCGACACTTCACTTAGGTGCCGAGCTTGCCTAGCTTGGCTTTTCTTTTCTTTTCATTTGAACATTTTCTTTTGACATTAGCCACTTGATCCTTAGCCCCTTACAATTTTACACACACGATTTCGAATTGGATTCCGTCTAATCTCAAGCCACAATCATGAGGGACAAAATGTTGAAGAAAAACATGGAAAAGGGGGGAAAATTCTGATTGCCTTCATCCTCTTAGACCGGTGTTATCGAGTGGTCCAAAACAACGTATCAAACCAATCAACCAACATACAAGAGTGATAAAATCTCTGTTCTGGCCTAGACTCATTTGACATTAGCTCTAACATGCTGGTTATAGGTTCTAAGTGGAACAGTCTAAACGTCATTGTGAAAACTTGAAGTCAATTATACACCAAAAGTCTATGACCACTAGGCTAGACACCACACTCTCATTGTCAATGTCCTAACACTAAGAGAATCATCAAAAGACTAATCAAAGTTCAATTGAATGAAAAACCTAATGCACACCAAGTGTTCGATAAAATGCACAAGTGAGAAATCATGCAACTATGGTTGAATTGAGATGATCTAATCTCTTAGAACACACTCCCTTCAATCCCTAGACCTACAATCCATGTAATCTAAGCACTCTCATGCATTACATCACAAATAATAGACCAATCAAGCCATAGCCATCAATGGAATTAACAACAAGTCTAGAGATCATCTTCTTACAATCCAAGATCAATCATGGCATATTTGTACAATCAACCTCTATCCTAGCACAATTAATCTATCAATCCAAGGAAACCTAAGAAATCAGCCACACATGGCCAAGGAAATGAAGGAAAGAGAAAGAAAGATGATCACCAAGAACACCATGGCAATCCTCCTCTTGCAAGCTCCTCTTCCAAGGTTGTGGGCTTCAATCCAAGCTCCTCTACTTTGATTTGCACCTTGCTCTAGGGTTGTGGATTGGAGATGAGAATAAAAGTATTTGAGAAGTTGAGAGAAAAGGGTTTTGAAGAAGTGTGAAATCTGAAATTATGAATTGTTGTCCAAAATTTCCATCTCTCTCTCTTTATATAGTACGCTGAAATTGCCCTGGATTTTCGGCGAAAATCCTACAAGATTTTCGCCAAAAATGTCTTTGAGAACGGCTTGGCTTTTCTTCACAGATTTTTGGCGAAAATTCTACAATATTTTCGCCGAAAATGCCTTCACAAATCGGAGGTCCACCGTCTGCTTAGAGTGTTCGGTTCGAGAACTTGACAATCTCGCTGAAAACTTCTTCAGGAAAGTTGTATTTTTCTTCGATTTTGCAACGTCCATAACTCCTCCGTCCTAGCTTCGATTGACCTTCCGTTTGATCCTACGTGCTCCTTGTCACCAGCTACTTCAATGCCAAAACCTGAAAATGGAAGAAAACAACTCCAATAGACATAGAATTGGCCTCAAAGTGGCAACCGGACAACACGAGAGCACTTTGCATAAAACTTCAATAAAAGCATATTAATCATAGCAAAATGAAATCAAACACGGGGATCCCTAGGCTAATCGAGGACTTAAAATGCACTAAATACAATCACATCAAATTCCCCTACGACTAAGCTTTGCTTGTCCTCAAGCAAATGAATTAGAAAACATCCAAGCTCACAAATGACAAGATCGGCCCATCGAGATTCAAGCGATAACAATTCGGCTTAAACTGTTCCACGAACAAACTAAACCTACACATGCAAGAACGTCAACCAAACAAGTCTAGATCTCACTATTTTCTGCACACTTCAAGTAGTGTTAATTGGGATACAGAAAAACCAACCACGACAACACCAACTCTAATTAGAAGGACTTGAACTCGGGAGATGGAACGGATAAGGCGGGGGTGAGAGAATTTTTGAGAGTGATGAGTGATCATGATGTGGCTATCGACTCGACTTCATCCGCTTCTAGATCCGCTCTTTACAAACTCTGGCTAGGATCAAGGGCTACATTTGAGAACTCTTTTTTTTTCCTTTTCTTTTCTTTCCATTTTCATTTTTTTTTTCTTCTCTTTTTTTCTTACTGCATACTAGTGCTCGATCCAACACTTCACTTAGGTGTTGAACCTGCCTAGCTCACAGCGTTTGCCTTTGCTAGTGCTCAACCCGACACTTCACTTAGGTGCCGAGCTTGCCTAGCTTGGCTTTTCTTTTCTTTTCATTTGAACATTTTCTTTTGACATTAGCCACTTGATCCTTAGCCCCTTACAATTTTAACACACGATTTCGAATTGGATTCCGTCTAATCTCAAGCCACAATCATGAGGACAAAATTTGAAGAAAAACATGGAAAAGGGGGGAAAATTCTGATTGCCTTCATCCTCTTAGACCGGTGTTATCGAGTGGTCCAAAAACACGTATCAAACCAATCAACCAACATACAAGAGTGATAAAATCTCTGTTCCTGGCCTAGACTCATTTGACATTAGCTCTAACATGCTGGTTATAGGTTCTAAGTGGAACAGTCTAAACGTCATTGTGAAAACTTGAAGTCAATTATACACCAAAAGTCTATGACCACTAGGCTAGACACCACACTCTCATGTCAATGTCCTAACACTAAGAGAATCATCAAAAGACTAATCAAAGTTCAATTGAATGAAAAACCTAATGCACACCAAGTGTTCGATAAAATGCACAAGTGAGAAATCATGCAACTATGGTTGAATTGAGATGATCTAATCTCTTAGAACACACTCCCTTCAATCCCTAGACCTACAATCCATGTAATCTAAGCACTCTCATGCATTACATCACAAATAATAGACCAATCAAGCCATAGCCATCAATGGAATTAACAACAAGTCTAGAGATCATCTTCTTACAATCCAAGATCAATCATGGCATATTTGTACAATCAACCTCTATCCTAGCACAATTAATCTATCAATCCAAGGAAACCTAAGAAATCAGCCACACATGGCCAAGGAAATGAAGGAAAGAGAAAGAAAGATGATCACCAAGAACACCATGGCAATCCTCCTCTTGCAAGCTCCTCTTCCAAGGTTGTGGGCTTCAATCCAAGCTCCTCTACTTTGATTTGCACCTTGCTCTAGGGTTGTGGATTGGAGATGAGAATAAAAGTATTTGAGAAGTTGAGAGAAAAGGGTTTTGAAGAAGTGTGAAATCTGAAATTATGAATTGTTGTCCAAAATTTCCATCTCTCTTCTTTATATAGTACGCTGAAATTGCCCTGGATTTTCGGCGAAAATCCTACAAGATTTTCGCCAAAAATGTCTTTGAGAACGGCTTGGCTTTTCTTCACAGATTTTTGGCGAAAATTCTACAATATTTTCACCGAAAATGCCTTCACAAATCGGAGGTCCACCGTCTGCTTAGAGTGTTCGGTTCGAGAACTTGACAATCTCGCTGAAAACTTCTTCAGGAAAGTTATATTTTTCTTCGATTTTGCAACGTCCATAACTCCTCCGTCCTAGCTTCGATTGACCTTCCGTTTGATCCTACGTGCTCCTTGTCACCAGCACTTCAATGCCAAAACCTGAAAATGGGAAGAAAACAACTCCAATAGACATAGAATTGGCCTCAAAGTGGCAACCGGACAACACGAGAGCACTTTGCATAAAACTTCAATAAAAGCATACTAATCATAGCAAAATGAAATCAAACACGGGGGATCCCTAGGCTAATCGAGGACTTAAAATGCACTAAATACAATCACATCAAATTCCCCTACGACTAAGCTTTGCTTGTCCTCAAGCAAATGAATTAGAAAACATCCAAGCTCACAAATGACAAGATCGACCCCATCGAGATTCAAGCGATAACAATTCGGCTTAAACTGTTCCACGAACAAACTAAACCTACACATGCAAGAACGTCAACCAAAAAGTCTAGATCTCACTATTTTCTGCACACTTCAAGTAGTAGTTAATTGGGATACAGAAAAACCAACCACGACAACACCAACTCTAATTAGAAGGACTTGAACTTGGGAGATGGAACGGATAAGGCGGGGGTGAGAGACTTTTTGAGAGTGATGAGTGATCATGATGTGGCTATCGACTCGACTTCATCCGCTTCTAGATCCGCTCTTTACAAACTCTGGCTAGGATCAAGGGCTACATTTGAGAACTCTTTTTTTCTTTTTCTTTTCTGTAACATCCCCGCCCAACCGAACAGGTTGGAACTTGAGTTTGGATGGTTTAGACATTGGAAACAATGTTCTTGAGGTTCCATCGAAGTTCGGGACGTTCATAGTTGAGTCGGGTCGAGTATACAAGAGAGTACGTGAAAAATTGTCAATGTGGGCAGACCACGATACACGGCCGTGTATTACAATACACGCCGTGTATCATGATACACGTCGTGTATCATGATACACGTCGTGTATCATGATACACGCCGTGTATCATGGTCAGACTATAAAAGGCTGATTTTACACAGAAATTCATAACTTTCCCTTCTTTCTTTTTCCCCAAAACCCGTATTTGAAGAAGCCAAAAACCCTTTAGCTTCAATCCTTGATTTCGGGAGTTGTAGAGCTCCGATTGACGATCCGTTTGTTGCTACCGGTTCGTGGCGACGAGAGGAAGAGATCGCTATTCGTGGTTCTGGGTATTTCGAATCGAGGTGCTGTCAGTAGAAGAAGGAAGAGCTACGTTTTTGGGACTGAGCCAGAAATCTCCTAAAACTTCAAACCTCGATTCCGAGAGTTGTAGAGCTCCGATTGGCGATCCGTTTGTTGCTATGAGTTCGTGGTAATGAGAGGAAGAGATCGCACCCAGAAGTTCTGGATATTTCGGAGTAAGCTGCTGTCGGTGAAGAGGAGGATAGCTACGTTTTTGGTGTCTGAGAGTTTGGCTGTTCGGGTTTCTAGAAGAGTTTTAGAGCCTCGTCTTCTTGTCAGGTGAGGGTTTAGCGTATGATAGGTAGTCTGGTCGGTGTGAGGAGTTACAATTCAGACCTAGAAAAATGTAGGGCCTTGCATGAAATTGAAAGAGAGTAAAAGGGGAAAACTGTTCTGCAATTGATTGTTCTGTGAAATATGTTGTTTGATGATTGTTGGATGTTTGTTAATTGATGGATTGGTTTATGATTGATGGCTGTTTGTGATGATTTTGATTGGGGGAATTGATTAACATGGATGATAAATTGATCGAAACTAGTAAAGAGTGATAGGAGGGACGGGTCTGTGAACATGAGAATTGTGTATATCATGCTATTGTCAGTTTGTGGTTGCAGGAGGGTGGTCCTGCCAATGTGGGGTCGCCCTTAATTGATGAACAGGTGGATGGCTCCACCAATGTGGGGTCGTCCAATGAAGGATGTACAGGAGGGTAACCCTACGACTCATGACATGGCTTCCCCTGTACTTGCAGGTGGGGGTGGCCGGTGAGCTAGCCGTTTACCCTTAAACTGTTTGTGCCGTGGGAGGCGTTGAATGTCTTGTGATGTGTGGTTATGTGTGATATGGGATTATTGAATGATTTGGATTGTGTTGGGTTACATAATGTTGGGATTGAGATGATGCTTGGTGTTAATGTATGAATTATGCAACGTGCCTTTTAGGTAGAATTGATGTTGTGTGTGAAGATGGTTGTTAATGTGTTTAAGGTGGTAGACTTATGACTTATAATTGGCTAATAGAATTGGTAAGGGAATTTGTACGTGGAAGTGGACAATAGTACCGGTACGTGGAATTGACTTATGGAATTGGTTAGGGGAATTGGTGAATGGAATTGAGTAATGGAATTGGGTGTTCTGAATGCATGAGCTAGTTGAGCTGAGGTTGTATGACTGAATTGTATGAAAATGATGCTGTGTGTGTTGGTGATTGATTCTGTGTCTTGTGATTATTGTAATAAGGTTGGAGTCTTGGATGTGGATTGGTAAATGGTTGAGATGAACGAGGATGTTAGAATTGGTCGAATTGTGGCTAGGAATCCTGTTAGATGAAATATGTGAGCTAGATAGATTATGTGGTTTAATCTAGTAACGCTCAATAGGAGAGTTGAAATGGTAAATTGATGTTGTCTTGATTGTTATGGTTGTGTGATTGTATGGTTGACTTGTGTGAGTGTATGGTTGACTAGGTGGCTAGGAATGGGAGTGAGGAGTTGGAACTGGACTTAGAATGTGTTAGATCTTGCATGAACCCTCGAGAGTAAAACTGGATAACTGTCTTGTGATTACTATTTGATGAGCATGCTGATTGATGTGTGATGTGGGGATTGGGATATAAGATGATAGCTAATGTAGTTGATCTAGAAATGTGAGATGGGATGGGGTTGGATGCGTTGAATTCTATGGTTGTATCTATTATTTCTGATGGTGGTTAGACTAGAATTATATCCTGGAAATGGAACATAGAATTGGTGTTTGGAACTAGAACATGGATTTGTGGGGTGGAATCATGGTGTTGATTTGTGATGTGGATTTGTGGTGTCAATTTGTGTTGTTTGTTGATTTGTGGTGTCAATTTGTGATGTGGATTTGTGATGTGGATTTGTGGTGTGAATTTGTGATGTGTAATTTGAGTAGTGGTTTTGCAAAGTGGAATTGATTAATGGAATTGGTAGATGAATTTAAGGGATGAATTGATTGATTTGATTGAATGAAATGTTAGAATCTGAAGGAGCCTGCACTGCCCCCTAAAACTGCACTATGGGTGCTAAGTGCCTCTTCAAGGGAAAGAGGTGCGCTCACGTCTTCAAGGGAAAGGCGTGATTTGTTTGGTTGAGTCAAGTTAACGATTCCTTCAAGGGAAAGGTCTCGTGGTATCCTCCAAGGGAGAGGATGCGTCTTGGACCTCTCCAGGGGAGAGAGGTGCGTCAGGCCGGCAGGGGTGGTGCGGGGTAAACTCCTTATGGCGCCTAATGAACTCATCTAGATAATCACTTGAGATGCATGTATGTGTGTGGGTGTGTGTGTGTGACTGACCGGTGTATGTTGTGTGTAATGGATTGTGCTTGTGCAATGCTTTTGATGAGATGTGGTTGGTTTTGGATTGTATGTGAATGGATTGTGTGGTTGAGCTGAGCTGTAACTTTGATGCTGAACTGTCAATATGGAGAGATGCCTAATAACTCACCTAGAATGTAATGAGTCGAGTCGTGTCATGACGGTGTGATGTGTTGAGTCTGTGGAGTAGAGTTTGGGATGGTTTATGCTTGCTTGATGTCGGTAAATGTGAAACTGTGAATTGTGAGTTGTGTGGTCGATGGATGAATGTGGGTGCTATTCGTGTTGGAAGATGTACTGTGGCTAAGCGTTGTATTGTGTGTCTGATGACTCCGATGATGTTGTTGTATTGAGGATTGATGACTTGAGTACATTGCTGAGTTTTACTAATTGTATACACACCAGTGGAGGTAAGTTCTTGTGTGATCACCTAGTGGCATGTTAGGAGTTAAAATGAGCTGGCTGTGTCAGATTCCGTTGTGTTGTTTGTGTGCGGAGTTGGGATCGCTCCTAGGCTAGGTTCGGCGCATAGGTAGACCCAGTGGGTTCACTCAGTTTCATTAGGAAGCTGATCCCCCCCCAGTTTCTCTTTTCAGGTGTTCGGTTGAGTTCGGAGGAGTTGCAGGTTGGAGTTGTGAAGTGAAGAATTAGGAAGCTATTGTGGAGTGACCATTGTTTTAAATTTAGATTTCAGTTGACACTTTTGGGTTGGAAGATTTGTAATCGTTTTGAGATTTTGGGATCGGTTGTGATCGGATTTCAGATTTCAGTTGTATTTCGGTTTTATTAAGTGGAGGCCTCCTTCGTTTGAACTGGTATTTAAGAGTTGTTTCTGTTTCCGCTGCGTTTTACTCTTTTCTTTTAAATGCTGTATCTTCGAGTAGCACTCAAACCGGTTCGACCACGGGTAAACCGGGTCGGTTTGGGACGGGTGTTACAAGTGGTATCAGAGCCTGGTTAGTTGCTGCTGTGTTGGTGATTCGTCTCTTCTTCTAAGAGGAGTAATTAACCTCGTAGGGGGAAGGGATGAAGCATCGGCACAGGACCAACTTTCTAGGGATTTTCAAATCGTTTTGAAGTGGGTGGGAAGTTTTGAAAGGAAAGTGCTGTGAATTTGAAAGGAAAGTGATTTGAAATGAAATGTGATTTCTTAAAATTGGTCAACTGAAACGTTTTGTGTCCTCCTGTAGTGAAGAGGGTGGCGGAGTAGTTGAGAGTGGAAGTAGTAGCAGGTTGGGAAATTGGTTAGAGGAGTAGAGCCTTGTAGAATTTGGTTAAGTGAGTAGAGTGCTTGAGGGTGTGAGTTTTAGTCGAAGGTGTTAGCTTCATAGTTCTTGTTGGTGTGAGTTGTGCTTTGTTGAGCTCTTGAGTGAGTTTGTTTGATTGTGTTTTGGTTGTGTTCTTGTTGTGAGTGGTGCCGTTGAGGTTCGGTTGTGCGTGTCTGTTAGGTAGAAGTTTGAAGTAGTGTGGGAGTAGTGCCCTTAGAAGGTGTGTGTTGCTAGAGCCGTTAAAAGGGAGTTTCGGGAGGTGATGTGATCCTTGTGTTGCTGCGTTATGCTGTGATTTGTGGATTCGTTGCTAGAGCGAGTTGGGTTGTGATTTCGGGGACGAAATCTTTTGAAGTTGTGGAGACTTGTAACATCCCCGCCCAACCGAACGGGTTGGAACTTGAGTTTGGATGGTTTAGACATTGGAAACAATGTTCTTGAGGTTCCATCGAAGTTCGGGACGTTCATAGTTGAGTCGGGTCGAGTATACAAGAGAGTACGTGAAAAATTGTCAATGTGGGCAGACCACGATACACGGCCGTGTATTACAATACACGCCGTGTATCATGATACACGTCGTGTATCATGATACACGTCGTGTATCATGATACACGCCGTGTATCATGGTCAGACTATAAAAGGCTGATTTTACACAGAAATTCATAACTTTCCCTTCTTTCTTTTCCCCCAAAACCCGTATTTGAAGAAGCCAAAAACCCTTTAGCTTCAATCCTTGATTTCGGGAGTTGTAGAGCTCCGATTGACGATCCGTTTGTTGCTACCGGTTCGTGGCGACGAGAGGAAGAGATCGCTATTCGTGGTTCTGGGTATTTCGAATCGAGGTGCTGTCAGTAGAAGAAGGAAGAGCTACGTTTTTGGGACTGAGCCAGAAATCTCCTAAAACTTCAAACCTCGATTCCGAGAGTTGTAGAGCTCCGATTGGCGATCCGTTTGTTGCTATGAGTTCGTGGTAATGAGAGGAAGAGATCGCACCCAGAAGTTCTGGATATTTCGGAGTAAGCTGCTGTCAGTGAAGAGGAGGATAGCTACGTTTTTGGTGTCTGAGAGTTTGGCTGTTCGGGTTTCTAGAAGAGTTTTAGAGCCTCGTCTTCTTGTCAGGTGAGGGTTTAGCGTATGATAGGTAGTCTGGTCGGTGTGAGGAGTTACAATTCAGACCTAGAAAAATGTAGGGCCTTGCATGAAATTGAAAGAGAGTAAAAGGGGAAAACTGTTCTGCAATTGATTGTTCTGTGAAATATGTTGTTTGATGATTGTTGGATGTTTGTTAATTGATGGATTGGTTTATGATTGATGGCTGTTTGTGATGATTTTGATTGGGGGAATTGATTAACATGGATGATAAATTGATCGAAACTAGTAAAGAGTGATAGGAGGGACGGGTCTGTGAACATGAGAATTGTGTATATCATGCTATTGTCAGTTTGTGGTTGCAGGAGGGTGGTCCTGCCAATGTGGGGTCGCCCTTAATTGATGAACAGGTGGATGGCTCCACCAATGTGGGGTCGTCCAATGAAGGATGTACAGGAGGGTAACCCTACGACTCATGACATGGCTTCCCCTGTACTTGCAGGTGGGGGTGGCCGGTGAGCTAGCCGTTTACCCTTAAACTGTTTGTGCCGTGGGAGGCGTTGAATGTCTTGTGATGTGTGGTTATGTGTGATATGGGATTATTGAATGATTTGGATTGTGTTGGGTTACATAATGTTGGGATTGAGATGATGCTTGGTGTTAATGTATGAATTATGCAACGTGCCTTTTAGGTAGAATTGATGTTGTGTGTGAAGATGGTTGTTAATGTGTTTAAGGTGGTAGACTTATGACTTATAATTGGCTAATAGAATTGGTAAGGGAATTTGTACGTGGAAGTGGACAATAGTACCGGTACGTGGAATTGACTTATGGAATTGGTTAGGGGAATTGGTGAATGGAATTGAGTAATGGAATTGGGTGTTCTGAATGCATGAGCTAGTTGAGCTGAGGTTGTATGACTGAATTGTATGAAAATGATGCTGTGTGTGTTGGTGATTGATTCTGTGTCTTGTGATTATTGTAATAAGGTTGGAGTCTTGGATGTGGATTGGTAAATGGTTGAGATGAACGAGGATGTTAGAATTGGTCGAATTGTGGCTAGGAATCCTGTTAGATGAAATATGTGAGCTAGATAGATTATGTGGTTTAATCTAGTAACGCTCAATAGGAGAGTTGAAATGGTAAATTGATGTTGTCTTGATTGTTATGGTTGTGTGATTGTATGGTTGACTTGTGTGAGTGTAATGGTTGACTAGGTGGCTAGGAATGGGAGTGAGGAGTTGGAACTGGACTTAGAATGTGTTAGATCTTGCATGAACCCTCGAGAGTAAAACTGGATAACTGTCTTGTGATTACTATTTGATGAGCATGCTGATTGATGTGTGATGTGGGGATTGGGATATAAGATGATAGCTAATGTAGTTGATCTAGAAATGTGAGATGGGATGGGGTTGGATGCGTTGAATTCTATGGTTGTATCTATTATTTCTGATGGTGGTTAGACTAGAATTATATCCTGGAAATGGAACATAGAATTGGTGTTTGGAACTAGAACATGGATTTGTGGGGTGGAATCATGGTGTTGATTTGTGATGTGGATTTGTGGTGTCAATTTGTGGTGTTGATTTGTGATGTGGATTTGTGGTGTCAATTTGTGATGTGGATTTGTGATGTGGATTTGTGGTGTGAATTTGTGATGTGTAATTTGAGTAGTGGTTTTGCAAAGTGGAATTGATTAATGGAATTGGTAGATGAATTAAGGGATGAATTGATTGATTTGATTGAATGAAATGTTAGAATCTGAAGGAGCCTGCACTGCCCCCTAAAACTGCACTATGGGTGCTAAGTGCCTCTTCAAGGGAAAGAGGTGCGCTCACGTCTTCAAGGGAAAGGCGTGATTTGTTTGGTTGAGTCAAGTTAACGATTCCTTCAAGGGAAAGGTCTCGTGGTATCCTCCAAGGGAGAGGATGCGTCTTGGACCTCTCCAGGGGAGAGAGGTGCGTCAGGCCGGCAGGGGTGGTGCGGGGTAAACTCCTTATGGCGCCTAATGAACTCATCTAGATAATCACTTGAGATGCATGTATGTGTGTGGTGTGTGTGTGACTGACCGGTGTATGTTGTGTGTAATGGATTGTGCTTGTGCAATGCTTTTGATGAGATGTGGTTGGTTTTGGATTGTATGTGAATGGATTGTGTGGTTGAGCTGAGCTGTAACTTTGATGCTGAACTGTCAATATGGAGAGATGCCTAATAACTCCCCTAGAATGTAATGAGTCGAGTCGTGTCATGACGGTGTGATGTGTTGAGTCTGTGGAGTAGAGTTTGGGATGGTTTATGCTTGCTTGATGTCGGTAAATGTGAAACTGTGAATTGTGAGTTGTGTGGTCGATGGATGAATGTGGGTGCTATTCGTGTTGGAAGATGTACTGTGGCTAAGCGTTTGTATTGTGTGTCTGATGACTCCGATGATGTGTTGTATTGAGGATTGATGACTTGAGTACATTGCTGAGTTTTACTAATTGTATACACACCAGTGGAGGTAAGTTCTTGTGTGATCACCTAGTGGCATGTTAGGAGTTAAAATGAGCTGGCTGTGTCAGATTCCGTTGTGATTTTGTGTGCGGAGTTGGGATCGCTCCTAGGCTAGGTTCGGCGCATAGGTAGACCCAGTGGGTTCACTCAGTTTCATTGGGAAGCTGATCCCCCCAGTTTCTCTTTTCGGGTGTTCGGTTGAGTTCGAGGAGTTGCAGGTTGGAGTTGTGAAGTGAAGAATTAGAAGCTATTGTGGAGTGACCATTGTTTTAAATTTTAGATTTCAGTTGACACTTTTGGGTTGGAAGATTTGTAATCGTTTTGAGATTTTGGGATCGGTTGTGATCGGATTTCAGATTTCAGTTGTATTTCGTTTTATTAAGTGGAGGCCTCCTTCGTTTGAACTGGTATTTAAGAGTTGTTTCTTTTTCCGCTGCGTTTTACTCTTTTCTTTTAAATGCTGTATCTTCGAGTAGCACTCAAACCGGTTCGACCACGGGTAAACCCGGTCGGTTTGGGACGGGTGTTACATTTTCTTTCCATTTTCATTTTTTTTCTTTCTTCTCTTTTGTTCTTACTGAAATACTAGTGTCGATCCAACACTTCACTTAGGTGTTGAACCTACCTAGCTCACCCGTTGCCTTTGCTAGTGCTCGACCCGACACTTCACTTAGGTGCGAGCTTGCCTAGCTTGCTTTTCTTTTCTTTTCATTTGAACATTTTCTTTTGACATTAGCCACTTGATCCTTAGCCCCTTACAATTTTAACACACGATTTCAAATTGGATTCCGTCAAAATCTCAAGCCACAATCATGAGGGACAAAATTTTGAGAAAAACATGGAAAAGGGGGAAAATTCTGATTGCTTCATCCTCTTAGACCGGTGTTATCGAGTGGTCCAAAAACACGTATCAAACCAATCAACCAACATACAAGAGTGATAAAATCTCTGTTTGGCCTAGACTCATTTGACATTAGCTCTAACATGCTGGTTATAGGTTCTAAGTGGAACAGTCTAAACGTTATTGTGAAAACTTGAAGTCAATTATACACTAAAAGTCTATGACCACTAGGCTAGACACCACACTCTCATGTCAATGTCCTAACACTAAGAAAAATCATCAAAAGACTAATCAAAGTTCAATTGAATGAAAAAACCTAATGCACACCAAGTGTTCGATAAAATCACAAGTGAGAAATCATGCAACTATGTTTGAATTGAGATGATCTAATCTCTTAGAACACACTCCCTTCAATCCATAGACCTACAATCCATGTAATCAAAGCACTCTCATGCATTACATCACAAATAATAGACCAATCAAGCCATAGCCATCAATGGAATTAACAACAAGTCTAGATATCATCTTCTTACAATCCAAGATCAATCATGGCATATTTGTACAATCAACCTCTATCCTAGCACAATTAATCTACAATCCAAGGAAACCTAAGAAATCAGCCACACATGGCCAAGGAAATGAAGGAAAGAAAGAAAGATGATCACCAAGAACACCATGGCAATCCTCTCTTGCAAGCTCCTTTCCAAGGTTTGTGGGTTCAATCCAAGCTCCTTACTTGATTTGCACCTTGTTAGGGTTGTGGATTAGGATGAAATAAAGTATTTGAAAGTTGAGGAAAAGGGTTTGAAGAAGTGTGAAATCTGAAAAATGAAAGTTGAACACCATGGCAATCCTCCTCTTTCAAGTCCTCTTCCAAGGTTTGTGGGCTTCAATCCAAGCTCCCTACTTTGAAATTGCACCTTGCTCTAGGGTTTGGATTAGAGATGAGAATAAAGTATTTGAGAAGTTGAGAAAAGGGTTTTGAAGAAGTTGAAATCTGAAATTATATTGTTGTCAAAAATTCATCTCTTGTCTTTATATGTAGTGAAATTGCCTGGATTTCGCGAAATCCTAAGATTTTGCCAAAAGCTTTGAGAACGGTTGGCTTTTCTTCACAGATTTTTGGCGAAAATTCTACAATATTTCCGAAAATGCCTTCACAAATCGGAGGTCACCGTCTGCTTAGAGTGTTCGGTTCGAGAACTTGACAATCTCGCTGAAAACTTCTTCAGGAAAGTTATAATTTTTCTTCGATTTTGCAACGTCCATAACTCCTCCGTCTAGCTCGATTGACCTTCCGTTTGATCTACGTGCTCCTTGTCACCAGCACTTCAATGCCAAAACCTGAAAATGGGAAGAAAACAACTCCAATAGACATAGAATTGGCCTCAAAGTGGCAACCGGACAACACGAGAGCACTTTGCATAAAACTTCAATAAAAGCATACTAATCATAGCAAAATGAAATCAAACACGGGGATCCTAGCTAATCGAGGACTTAAAATGCACTAAATACAATCACATCAAATTCCCCTACGACTAAGCTTTGCTTGTCCTCAAGCAAATGAATTAGAAAACATCCAAGCTCACAAATGACAAGATCGGCCCCATCGAGATTCAAGCGATAACAATTCGGCTTAAACTGTTCCACGAACAAACTAAACCTACCATGCAAGAACGTCAACCAAAAAAGTCTAGATCTCACTATTTTCTGCACACTTCAAGTAGTAGTTAATTGGGATACAGAAAACCAACCACGACAACACCACTCTAATTAGAAGGACTTGAACTCGGGAGATGGAACGGATAAGGCGGGGGGGAGAGACTTTTTGAGAGTGATGAGTTATCATGATGTGGCTATCGACTCGACTTCATCCGCTTCTAGATCCGCTCTTTACAAACTCTGGCTAGGATCAAGGGCTACATTTGAGAACTCTTTTTTTTCTTTTTTTTCTTTCCATTTTATTTTTTTTTTCTTCTCTTTTTTTCTTACTGCATACTAGTGCTCGATCCACACTTCACTTAGGTGTTGAACTACCTAGCTCACCACGTTTGCCTTTGCTAGTGCTCAAACCACACTTCACTTAGGTGCCGAGCTTGCCTAGCTTGGCTTTCTTTTCTTTTCATTTGAACATTTTCTTTTGACATTAGCCACTTGATCCTTAGCCCCTTACAATTTTAACACACGATTTCAAATTGGATTCCGTCTAATCTCAAGCCACAATCATAGGGACAAAATTTTGAAGAAAAACATGGAAAAGGGGGGAAAATTCTGATTGTCTTCATCCTCTTAGACCGGGTGTTTCGAGTGGTCCAAAAACACGTATCAAACCAATCACCAACATACAAGAGTGATAAAATCTCTGTTCTGGCCTAGACTCATTTGACATTGCTCTAACATGCTGGTTATAGGTTCTAAGTGGAACAGTCTAAACGTCATTGTGAAAACTTGAAGTCAATTATACACTAAAAGTCTATGACCACTAGGCTAGACACCACACTCTCATGTCAATGTCCTAACACTAAGAGAATCATCAAAGACTAATCAAAGTTCAATTGAATGAAAACTAAAGCCACCAAGTGGTCGATAAAAGCACAAGTGAAATCATGCAACTATGGTTGAATTGAGATGATCTAATCTTTAGAAACACTCCCTTCAATCCTAGACCCACAATCCATGTAATCTAAGCACTCTCATGCATTACATCACAAATAATAGACCAATCAACCATAGCCATCATGGAA